>WOXC01004690.1:0-221747 GCA_011680675.1 Gymnobelideus leadbeateri | reverse complement strand
CAGCCAACAGCTCAGTCAACATTTCATGTAAGGTATCTAGACATTAACTTGCATTTTCAACAGTAGAATAAAAAAAAAATCAGAGAATACACATGGCAAGGTTTTTAAAAACTTTATGGTCATAGCTAGACTTGAAGGATTCCAGGAAACTCATCCTGTGTGTATTTCTTTATCTGGTCTAGTATACTTATCAGCTCATCTGGTGACTTAGCTAGAAGTCTGGATAAGAGGAAAATGGATCTCCCCACACTATCAATGTCACACTATCAGTAGCTGAAGTCAGGGTGGACATTAAAACCATTAATTAGTCCACTGTTTTCCCCTGGTAAAAAGTAGGCTCCTTGGACTTTTGGGTCACATGGAAGTTGTCTCGATGGTCTAGGTAGGACATCCATAATCCAAAAAGAAGTTGAAAAATAGCCACACACACGTACAAGAACTGACACTGATTCTAAACTCACCCAGCACCCCTCCCCTACTTCCCATACTACCACTTCTTCCAGTTAGGTTACACTAGCAGACTCAGGGATGTCTTCAAATGAAACCCACTCTCACACCTCAGGTCCTCCTCTCTCTTTCCATTTGCAGAGATACCTGCTCTAAGTTACAGAATTTGCCAGGGCAGTGACAGACATGTAGCAGTCATAGTCCTATAACATAAGCATTTTAAACCTCTGAAGTATTAGTGTTGGGGTGGATAACCCTGTGCAAACAGTTCGGGAGTGGGACAAGACACCAGGACAGGACATGATGTGTATTTGTGTCATTAGGGTATAGCACCCCACTAGGCTGGAAGGAAAGAACATAGCATCCAACTAAGGCTAGATGTAACTACCCAAAACCCATTTTAATCAGAGACCCAGACTGGTGAAATGGGAATTGTCCAGAGTAGGAGGAGACTGAGATGCTTTGACATCCGGTCCCCAAGGAAATCACCTTCAGAAGAAACAGCGTCAGAAAGTGGATATAGGAAAATCAGGAAAACAAAAGGACTGAAATTACCAAAAATCTCAGAAAGAAGAAAACTCAAATACCTTGAACATAAGCAAATAACAGAGAAGACAAAAAGAGAAAGAAATATAATCATAGTATATAGTAATGAGTTAAGCATCTATGAATATATACTGTAAAACAAAGGAAAATGATTCAACAATTGATGAGACAGAGGATCCTGTGCAATTTGAGATCATGGAACTATAACATGCTATTTCTGAGTTGTTCAAAAAAGAAATAAGAATTATGAGAGCCCAGTGCCTAGTCTGCACAGTAAAAATGACAAGCAGAATAGAAAAAACTGGAATATGTAATGGCAAGTCTCAAAAAAGAAACAAAATAGACAGTAGTTAATTGAGAAAGCAAATAATTAGAAATTAAGGACAATCTGGAAGAAGAAAAGAGAAAAACAGTAACATTTAAAGTAAGTATGTTCACTGAACCAGACAAGCATTGTACACAGTAATAGCAACATTTTATGAGGATCAGCAATGAAGGACTTAGCTACTCTCAGCAATACAATGATCCAAGACAATTTTAAAAGACTCAAGATGAAAAATGCTATTCATATACAGAGAAAAAAAATTATGGAGTCTGAGTAGAGATTGAAACATACTATTTTCACTTTCCTTTATTCATATTTTTTCCCTTTTGTTCTGTTTCTTCTTTTACAATGTGACCAATATGGAAGTGTTTTACATGATTATACATATGTAACCTGTATCAAATTGCTTAACATTTTAGAGAGGGGGGGAAGTGAGGGATGGAAGGAGAGAATTCAAAACTCAAAATAAAAATAAAGAATGTTAAAATTTGTCTTAACCTGTAATTGGAAAAAATAAAACATTAAAATGTTTTCACTATATGAGCAAAACATACTGATCTTGAAGACAAGATGAGTAGAGATAGCATAAGGATCATAGATTTCCCAGAAGAACACAGCAAGACAAAAATACTTTAACATAATTAAGGAAATAATAGAAAACAACTGTCCAGAACTTCTGAAGATAGAAGATGAAATACCATTTGAAAGAATTCACAGATCACTTGTAGGAAAAAAACCCAAGGCAGCAAATTCCAAGCATATAACACTTACATTGAACAATAAAATTCAAAAATTATTTCTACAAGTGGTCAGGAGAAAAACCTTTAAATACAAAGAAAAGGAAATTTGAATAATGCAAAATGATTCTGTACACATGCAAGAAGGCATGGAATAAAAAGTTATGAGAAAAAACAGAGTTTAAGATATAGTCCAGGGCAACCTAGCCTGCAAATCTGATTTTAACCATACATGAAAAAGATGGCTGTTCAGTAATTAGAAATTTGAAACATTTTTAGAAAGAAAATAAGACTCAAAGAGATTATTTGCTTCTCGAATACCCCAAGCAACAGAAAAGGAGAAGGAATAAATAAAAGCAGCAGCCAAGGACAGTGTATACATTGAGATAGAGGATAGCAGTCATATTTGTACTTCTTGCCTCATGATGATATCATGAGAAAAGAATTGGCAATATGAAAAAAGTGAGTGGGTTTATTAATTAATTGTCATTAAATTATTGTAATTGGACATATAGCCAATTATTGTTAGTCCTTCATTCTTGAAGAAGACCAATGACTTCATTAGGATGATGTTTTACCTTGCACATGAATTGGATTTGAATGAGGTAGAGCTTTGCAAAGTTGTCAGACTAACTCTGTCCTCTAGGGTCATCGGAGTTTAGTGGCATGACAAAGGTCAAGAAGACTGGAGATAGCCCAGGATTCAGTGGATGAACCTGGTCTTTCTAAATCAATATCTTTTCCAGGTCTCAGTTTGTCTGAGGCCACACACATTTAATGACTAAGGGTTAGGTCAGAATTGAGACAAAAGGTGGCCCAATTTACCATCCCAAAGATATCAATCTGTGATGGGAAGACTCTTAAGCTTTTGGCTGGAACACACTCATTCTAAGTTATCAAAATCTAAACAGTGAGTCATGGAGCCTTTTCTAGGCCAATTATTGGACATTCAGTGAAAGCCAGAATGATTTGGATTTAAAGACATAGTCAAGTAGTTACACTTAAAACACAGTGGGCTTTTTTAAAGCCTGTTTTTCAGAGTGATATTTCAAGAAATCAGAAATGAAAATTGTACAGGAGTTGTGTGTGTGTGTGTGTGTGTGTGTGTGTGTGTATCCAAATGTGTATGAAATGTAACAGTATGATGGGATAAATGCTTTGGAATGTGTTTTTTCACAATTCTGCATTATTTCAGACAGTCAGCATTTGTAAGACATTAAATGTTATGCATTGTGTAAGAGGAAGCAGAAGGATATGAAACATAGGAGAAATGATCCATCTTTAAAAAGTTCATCTTCGGGGCGGCTAGGTGGCGCAGTGAATAGAGCGCCGGCCCTGGAATCAGAAGGACCTGAGTTCGGAGCCGGCCTCAGACACTTAATCCGCACAAACAAAAACCTATCCGTGTAACCTTGGGCAAGTTACTTAACCCCAATTGCCCTAAAGGGCGGCTAGGTGGCGCAGTGAGTAAGAGCGTCGGCCTCGGAGTTTGGATGACCCGAGATCAGATCCGGCCTCAGAAAATGAGCACCCACGAATAAATCAAATGACTAGCTGTGTAACCTTGAGCAAGTTACTTGACCCCAATTGCTTTAAAAAAAAAAAGTTCATCTTCTAGTAGTGGAGTCATGTCACAATTTCCCTTCCTTCTTGTTTGGATTCTGGTTGCCCTCTTTTCCTCATGTTTCATTCAGTCTCCCCAAGGCAGGGACTATTAACCTTTTCTGTGTCACAAACCCTGAATGAATACCTATGGGGCCTTTGCCAGAATTTCCTTAAAAAGCATAATATAAAATATATCTAATTACAAAGTAAATAATTTATACTGAAATACAGTTATCAAAATATTGAACATACACTGAAGTTCACCGATGTCAAATTAAGATCTCTTTGCCTAATGGAATAATATTGCCTGAAGAATCAGGCTCAGAGGACTTGACTCAAAGAAAATGAGCTGCCTCAATGAAGCTCAAAATATTACCAACCCCCCCCCAAACAAACAAGCACTCCAAAAGATCTTGTGAAAATAAGATTGTCTTCCAGCAGTGTGAGGCCGCCCAGATAGCTCTGAAGTTCGCTATTAAAATGAAGCTAGATTAAATAAGCAATTACCTACCATGTACAAGTCCAATATGGTGCCCATCTTGGATATTCTTTCCAGGTGATGGTAGATTAAGCTCTGTCTCAAAGGATCACCTATACAGATATTAGGATGAATAGTCAAAATGTTTATTCATCCTTAAGATTCCCCCTTAGAGGTTTTCTGTCCCTACTACAGAGGAACACAGGACATGACTCTAGAAGACATGGAGGCACCTGAGAATTCAGACAAACCCCACCAACCCTTGTTGCCCAGAAGGTTAACAGACAGACATGATAAAGAGACAGAAACAGAAAAGGGCTGAGATATTACCACACACACAACCGAGATATTACCCCACTTCCAAAAGCCTTAGCTGGATCTTCCTTATAACATATCCCACACACTACCTCATGGACCTCATAGGAGATAGGCTGGCTTTGACAATTGAAAATAAGCACAGAATGCAGTGTGAAATTAGATTAGTCCCTTGCTCTATCCAGCCTGGACAGTTTTTCCCTCGACCCTTTGGATCAACTTCCATTTTGAAGATCTGTTCATAACATCTGTCAGCTTGACCTTATCTGCCCAGACAAGAAACAAGATGCTCTGGTTCCTTTTTAGGATTGGCCAGATCAGATGAGGTTAGCTCTTGGGATAAAGAAGAAAGAATATTGGCTCTAGCATAAAAAGACCTGGGCTTAAGTTCCATGTCTGACAGTTGCTACCCATGTGACCTTTAGGAATTCTCTTAACCTATATAAGCGCCAATTTTCTCATCTGTAAAATGAGGAGTTGGACTAGATGCCCTCTGCTTCAGGCTAGAACTCATTATCAACAGAAGCTTAGCCAGGAATACACAATATTTCACTGTTTCAATGCTATGAATTTATATATTTCCTATTTAGCAGCACATCCAGAGCATCCCCAGGCTATATGATACTATACTGCAATATGGGAAATATGTTGCTAAAGAAATGCCCAGAGTCCATAGGAAACAATATGCCATCACACTGCCTTCATGTAAGTATAGATCCTTCATGCACAAAGTAGATTAACAAAAAAAAAAAACAAATAGAACAGATCAAATAATATATGCACTTTGCATAAATTATAGCGTTATTTTTTTGCTTTATTAATACATAATATATTATTGTTAACAATAATAACCAAAACCAGATAGGTAATTAAAGCCATTATATGTGCCCATCTTCATGTGCAACAAGTATTCTACTACAGCTTAAAGACACAAGATATTAAGAACAGAATCATTTTGAAATCAGCTAAAGTCTCTTAAATGAAATCTAAAAATCTATGATGATGAAAAATTATAAGATAAAGTATTAATTTGTTATTACTGAATTAAATTATTTTATTTTATTGTTTTTTGGAAGGCAATTGGGGTTAAGTGACTTGCCCAAGGTCACGTGGCTATTTTTTTGTGTTAAGTATCTGGGGCTGGATGCTATTGTTTTGTGTTAAGTATTTGAGGCTGAATGTGAACCCAGGTCCTCCTGACTCCAGGGCTGGTGTTCTATTCACTGTGCCACCTAGCTGCCCCTTATTTAACTAAATTATTGATAGGTTCTGTTTCATCATGCTTTAATAATTCATTAATGAGGGGCAGAGCCAAGATGGCGGAGTAGAAACAGCAAGTCCAAGGCACTCTCCCCCCAGACCACCTCCAAACTATGTAAAACGGGACTCTGAACAACTTCTGGAGCCCCGGCACCCACAGAACAACACAGAGAAGCTAACCTCCCACTGAGGACAGCCCAGCAGCCCTGCAGGAAAGACCAGTGCAGTGCTCTGGGAGCCAGCAGCACAGTGCGCAGTGCACAGAGAGCTGAGCCCAGGTCCGCCTGAGCCCCGGTTTTAGCCCCAGGGCAGCCGGGCCAGCAGCCGGCTGGAGGAACCCCAGATCACCAGCTGCAGTGGTGATTCCAGAATTATCAACATAGATATGCCTAGGACAAAGTGATAGGTTAGTGTCCTATGGACTTTGGGACTAGTATTTGGGGAACCGGTCGGCTTCCTCCCCTAGGGGTTAGAAGCCACTGAGGAGACACGCCATTTTGCAGTTTCTAGTGGCAGCTCCAGCTCCTGGCCTGCGAACTGTAGGGAGATCCAGCAATCAGTCTTGGGGGGTAATCGCTCTTGCTTTAACCTCCCTGGATCTGGAATGTGATCTGGGGGGGAGGTCTGGGGTAGGTATCCAGCTTGCCAGAAAGCTGTGAAGACCCCAAAGTTCGGGACAAAAGCTCCCCTATCTGGTGACAGAGTCCTACTGTGTCAACAAGCCCAAAAGTCAAGTAATTAAGTGGCAACATGTCAAGGCAAAGGAAACAAAATAAATAGAAAAATGCAACATTAGACTCCTATTTGGGGGGCAAAGAGGATTGAAGCATAGAACAGGAGGAGGACTGAGAGGTCAGAAATCCTCCTCCAAAAGCCCCAAAGGAAAATATGAATGGGTTTCAGGCCATAGAGGACCTTAAGAAGGACTTTAAAAATCAAATAAGAGAAGTGGAGGAAAAATTGGAAAGAGAAATGAGAAGGACGCAGGAAAAGTATGAAATGAGGGTCAACAGCCTGACTGAGGAAAACAGCACCTTAAAAAATAGACTAACTCAAATGGCAAAGGAGGTCCAAAAGGGCAATGAGGAGAAGAATGCCTTAAAAAGTCGAATTTGCCAGATGGAAAAAGAATCTCAAAAGTTCATTGAGGAGATTCATTCCTTCAGAGTTAGATTGGAGCAAATGGAAGCTAATGACTTTATGAGAAATCAAGATGCTGTTAAGCAGATCCAAACAAATGAAAGAATAGAAGGCAATGTGAAATATCTCATGGGAAAAACCACTGACCTGGAAAATAGATCCAGGAGAGACAATTTAAAAATTATTGGACTCTCCAACACTTAATCCGCACAAACAAAAACCTAGCCGTGTAACCTTGGGCAAGTTACTTAACCCCAATTGCCCTTAGGGGCGGCAAGGTGGTGCAGTGAGTAAGAGCGCCGACCTCGGAGTTTGGATGACCCGAGATCAGATCCGGCCTCAGAAAATGAGCACCCACGCATAAATCAAATGACTATCCATGTAACCTTGAGCAAGTTACTTAACCCCAATTGCTTTAAAAAAAAAATTATTGGACTACCTGAAAGGCATGATCAAAAAAAGAACCTAGAAATCACCCTTCAAGAAATTCTTAAGGAAAATTGACCTGATATTTTAGACCCAGAGGGCAAAATAGAGGTGGAAAGAATCCACCAATCACCTCCTGAAAAAGACGCCAAAAAGAAAACTCCCAGGAATATTATAGCCAGGTTCCAGAATCCCCAGATCAAGGAGAAAATACTACAAGCAGCCAGGAAGAAACAATTTCAATATTGTGGAAACACAATCAGAATAGCCCAGGACCTGGCAGCTTCTACACTGAGGGATCGAAGGGCATGGAATATGATATTCCAGAGGGCAAAAGAGCAGGGACTGAACCCAAGGGTCACCTACCCAGCAAAACTGAGTATTTTGTTTCAGGGGAAAATATGGGCATTCAGTGGAATAGAGAACTTTCAAGCCTTCTTGAGGAAAAAACCAGAGTTGAATAGAAAATTTGACATCCACACACAAGAAGGAAGAGATGCCTGAGAAGGTAATCAGGGAAAAGAAAGCAAAAGGAACTTATCAAAGTCGACCTATTTACATTCCTACATGGAAAAACCATAACTGTGACTGATAAAACCTTTCTCAGTATGAAAATAATGGAAGAAGGGTGTATGGTCATATGAATACATATGTCAATGTGTGTATATATATTTACAGTTATACATGGAGAGAGGGCATAGGTTGAATTTGTTGGGAAGGAATGATACTTAAAGAGTGAATTTCTGAGGTGAGAGAGGAAAGTGGCAATAGGAGATGGGGAGAAATAAGTTACGGTAAACTATCTCATGTAGAAGAAGCAAGGGGAAGTGGCTGCAGGGGAGGGGAAGAATAGGAAGGCAAAAAGGCAAAGCCACATTCTCATTGAATTTGTTTCAGGGAGAGAATGACATACATACTAAATGGGATATCTCAACCTGCAGCAGAATAGGGGGAAGGGGGATGAGAGGAGGGATAATGGATGGGAGGGCATTCTTGGGGGTAGGGGAGGTTGGAAGTACCCACTATAGAAGAGGGACAGGATCAAGTAGGGAATGGACTAGGTGGAGGGTGGGATGGGTAGGAGGCAATTATAAGCAGCTTTGTACAATATATCTACTATGGTAATATTTTGCATAGCTATACATGTACAACACATACTGAATCACTTATCATCCCGGACAAGGCAGGAAGAGAATGGATCTGAAATTCGAGGTCTTAAAATTAAATGTTTCAAATATATATAAATACTTTTATCAATACTCTTTTGCATGTAATTGGGAGATAAGATGTGCAGGCATTGGGACACAGAGATTCACCTTGCTCTAATGGAAAAGTTGAAGGGGGTATGGGAGAAGATATGGGAGAGAGCAAATTGGAGGAAGCGATATCTTGTGGGACTGCTATTCTGGGAGGGTGGGTAGGGGACAAACGGGGAAAAAATGTAACTCAATATCTAGCAGAAATGAATGATGTAAACCAGAAGTTAATAAAGCATTAAAAAATAATTCATTAATGAGAACTTGATAAAGTTGTGGATGGTGGTCAGTTCTAACTTATAAAATTTGCTTCCTACAAGTGACCACATGTGACATCCTGAAATGCAAAAATAATTTGAAACATTTTAAATGTTTCCAGTAATAATAAAATTGTCACTGACTATTTAATTGATATTGCATCTTAAATGGTTTCAAATTTAAAACTGCAGAATCCTTCTTTTTCAATTTCATCTTGTATAGATAAATCTATTCTCTAATCAGCCCTGAACAAAATTAAAGGGTGAGGATGTTTTGTTTAATTTTAATCTACTGTCAAGTGTCTCCTATCCATCATAGAGAGCTGTAGATCCAAACTTAATTAAAGACTAGAAGCCTGGGTATCATTATCACCACTAGTAGCTCTAAAGTGTACTTCAGGTCAATCTGGAATCCCATTGTAGGGAGAACAAACAGTTTCTATACTTTACATAACCCAAGCTCACTCTGTGCTATTTATTTACTTATAATTTATTTTTACTCATTTATTACTAAATTACTTTTTTTCTTAGAACCAATAATTCTGAAAGCTCTGCAAGTGTATAGCCTGACTCAATAAAAATTGTACAGATTGAGTTTTATGCTCAGAGGCATACTTTGATATAATTTTATCTTCAGATTTTTTTTTATTTATTTACTGAGGCAATGTTTTCAACTAAGTGTGGCTTCAGGGTTGCTTTCACCCCCCTCTCCATTTAATCAATGGTTTTAGGCTTGGAGTATTAATCACTTTTAAAGGCAGGGAAATCAAGTTGAAATAAATGAGTGAAAGATTGCAAGCTGCATATTAAATCTGTAAATAGCTGTAAGACTATGGAGAGTTTGGAATACTTCAGAGCCATATTAAAATTTTGAGACTTACTTTTATACGTGGATTTTGATGTAGCATAAGAGTCATCTATATATTCTTTCAAAAGTTAAATAAAAATAAGTATGTAAGGCCATTAGAAAAAAAAAAACATGAAACCTATGTAAGTGACTAAAGGTCCCTATCCATGGATTTGCTTTTATCAAATATAATTTCACTAATTCCTCTAGCCTCTAATGACTTCCCTATCCCCTAATTCATATAGCATTTTAGCTTTAATTCTGTGCTTTATTCCCTTACCACAACATAAGCTGGGGAGTGTGAGAGTGTGAGGATCATGTCTTACCTAAATTTTGTATGTTTCCCAGTATTTTCACTGTCCTGTCCATAATGCAGAGATGAATGATGAACAAGCAACTATTAAGTCCTTAGGATATGGAAAGCATGGTGCTAAGTGCTGGGAATAGGAGATCATATTCTATAGAGACAGACAACACATATGTGAGGTTTCAGCCACAAGCCAGAGGAAAAATCCCATGGTCTTTACAGTAAAGCAGCAAAGCAGCTAGGAAGGCATCTTCTTTAATATAATTTCCACTGGTAAAATATCTGTTTCTGATTTTGACTATTTGACTTTTGTGTCCTCACTTTCCTCATATGTAAATTGGAGGGATTGGAAGAGGTGACCTTTAAGTTCTTCCCAGCTGAAAAATCTATGAATATGATCCTATATTCTGAGACTTCAAGAATAAACTCTGACTGGGGAGATATGAGTCAAGAAAATATAGTGATCAATCCCTGAGAATAGATCTGTTCCTTATGTCAGTTCTCAAGATCAAATTTATTCTATACGAGAGGAACTGCTAGCCATGGGCTTTGTCAGCAAGTTGTGGTGATGTACTGATCATTTTTGATTTAGAAAATGATATGTTTTAGAAATCTGTCTCAAGAAGGTTATTCAGTCAACACTATGAAGTAGACACTATAAAGGGGAGGTTCTGAAGGCAAGAAAATAGTCCAGGTAAGGTGTTATGTGGGTCTGGACTAGTGAGTACAGAACAGAGTCTCTGAATGTGAGAAAGTTTGCTGGGGTGGTAATTGACAGAGATTGATAACTGAATGGAGGGGGAGTCGGGGGGGGGAATTAAGAAAAAGAGAAGAGTTATAGACTGCACAGGTTTTGAGCTCCTACTGGATGGATAATGATGCCATAAAAAAGTAATAGTCGGGGGCATCTAGGTGGCACAGTGAGTAGAGCGCTGGCCCTGGAGTCAGAAGGACCTGAGTTCGGATCCGGCCTCAGACACTTAACACACACAAACAAAAACCTAGATGTGTGACCTTGGGCAAGTTACTTAACCCCAATTGCCCTAAAGGGGTGGCTAGGTGACACAGTGAGTAAGAGCGCCGGCCTCGGAGTTGGGATGACCCGAGATCAAATCTAGCCTCAGAAAATGAGCACCCACACATAAATAATGACTAGCCATGTAACCTTGAGCAAGTTACTTAAACCCAATTGCTTTAAAAAAAAAAGAAAAAAGCAGCTAGGTGGCAAGGTGAGTAGAGCGCTGGCCCTGGAGTCAGAAGGACCTGAGTTTGGATCTGGCCTCAGACGCTTAACACACACAAACAAAAACCTAGCCGTGTAACCTTGGGGAAGTTACTTGACCCCAATTGCACTCCAAAAAGCAAAAAAAAAAAAAAAGAAATAGTGATGTTAGCAGGAGAAAGATGTTCAGTTCAGTTTTGGTGTTTTAAGTCCATAACTGGCAGTTGATGATATTGTTTTGGCATTTAGAAATGTGGCACGGAGTTACACAGGAGAAATGGGGGGAGGAGGGACTGGAGATATACATTAGAGAGGTGCTATGGCCTCTAATAAGACTGACTTCTGCACTCCATAATCCCGTTTCTTGTTCTTCTTAACAAGAAGCCCAGGGCTCATCTCACTAATAATGTGTACTTTGTATGAAATGAGTCCTCATATTTAAAGCTGCTTCCATGGCCCCTAGTACATTCTTTTCTCTCTCTCTCTCTCTCTCTCTCTCTCTCTCTCTTTCTTTCTTTCTTAAAGCAATTGGGGTTAAGTAACTTGCTCAAGGTTACATGGCTAGTCATTATTTATGTGTGGGTGTTCATTTTCTGAGGCCGGATTTGATCCCGGGTCATCCCAACTCCAAGGCTGGAGCTCTTACTCACTGCGCCACCTAGCTGCCCCAACCCCTAGTACTTTCTAATCTAGGACCTCTGGAGGGGAAGACAAATTGGGTATATTTGACCAATCATTTTCTCTGTAGCCTATTAGCAGCATATCAGCCTCAGGTTAGGAGACATAGAGGTTGCTTGTGATCAGGCACTACATGAGAATAAACAGTGGTGAACAGGGATAAGATAAAAAAAAAAATAGCATGTGACAAGGGTCAAAATGCAGTTTACATACAAGGTTCTTAGGATTTAATTCTGATTTTCTACCAGCTTCAGAATATCTGACTGTTCTTTCTAGTTCTATCTTATCTGGCATTTTTTCTTCTAAGTCTGAACCTTGGTATGAGTTTAGTCTTTGTTTCATACCTTATAATTTTATGGCCAAAGCTACCAATATCAGCCCAGTGGTATCTGTTTCATTAGTCCTCTATATGACTTACTAGATTCTAGGTCTAGGAAGGAACTTACTTCCTACTGTCCACCTTTCCCCCTACTCCCTAGCCTGGGCAACTCAAGATTTTACACTTTGATCCATAGGCCGGGGCCTATGGAACACTTTCCTTCTCACATATAACTCAAATAGAACTCTTTCCTATCTAGGGCCCAAAGCAACTGCCCTTGATGGCTTAAAGGCCCTTGTGCCTCTGTTATCCTGTCTTAGAGGTTGTTAGGCTTTTGTCCCTTTTAAAGTTATTACACTCTCTATTCTCGCTATCCCCCTGAGGCATAGTCTACATGGTGAATCTTTAACAAGCTTCAGGTCTTGATAAAAAAAAAAAAAGAATCTCTTTTCCTTTGTTATGGTTGTAGTATCATAGAACTGACTACTTGGGCTCAAAAACTTTTGTAGGCTTACTTTATTATGTTACTTTGTATAGCCTTCCATCAAATTTTCTAGTTTAGGACCTTTGCTACTATATGGTAATGTCCTTAGTGCCCCACTTTTAAGCTGATAGACATGCTCATGGAGCAATAGAAACTGGTTCCATTTTCAACCTGGCATAAGAATATTTTTGTACTCCAGATCCTAAGCCACTGGCCTTGCTTGGGCATCATCCCCTGGAGATGATTTCACAGGGTATGTGTCTTTAACTACCGGCATCATTCTATGCTTTACCCTCCTCTGATCTAGAAGACTCATTTCAGTACAGAGGCCAAGTTTTATAAAAGTAATAACAGAAATGTTGGTAGCAGATGAGATCTCTTTGTGCCTTTTTTTTAAAGAGTCAACATTATAGATCTTTAATCATCACATGGATTTCAAATACGATGGTAACATATGTTATCACAATTGAGTACAACAACTGCCTGAAGCTCAATAAATTACTGAATTCAATAAATTATTTTGAAAAGCAGAAACAGAAGAAAATCAATTCCTAATGATTAAGATAGATATAAAATAATTGAAGCAAAAATTTTATTTTAGAATGCATATAATAGAATAAATAACCTTTACAAATATGCAAAAACACAGTCAAATATTTTGTTTTGAGATATGCCTTTTAAAGGATATTTTAAACCTTTTGACAGATAAGGGAAATTGAATTACACATTAAATTATTTTTTTTCACCAGATTAACTACATGGTATTTTATATTAATTTAATTAAAACTATCTTCTCATTTAGTAAAATACTAACCAAAATGACTCATTGAAAGTAAATCTTTTTTGTCTTCTTCTTATTTTCATATGGCCTCTCCTAATAATACTTTCTGAGGTTTCCTTTTGTAAGGCATAACAGGAACAGTTGATCAAATGTTCACCAGAATAGCAACACTACATGAGCTAGCTATTTTTCAGTACATATGTCAGACTACAAAAGCAAGTATGTACTAAGTGGTTAGTGTGGAAGTAGCTATAAGAAATTAGTTAATCAATCATTCATGTTTTAGTGAGCATTCCAAGTGAATAGAAATAACCCACTGATAGCATTTTAGGTGTCAAAGGCTCCATTTCCCCAAATATCTTCTTCCATAATGTAAGAACTTCCCAACATATATGAATCATCTAGGCTAAGGCATTGTATTGTACTGTCCAAATACAAATGTTATCTCTAATGGGTAACAAAGCAAACATCATCAGGAATAAATATGGATAATACTGATGTTCCCAACAGAGAATCTTATTTGGAAGGGAGCTTGAATATGTGATTTGCTATGACTTACAATTCATAAATATTTAGTTGGATCATTTTGTCTAGCTTCCCCCACAGCAAAATAATTCTTTCTTTAAAAAATACACAGAAATGGTCATTCAGCTTCTGTTTGAATAGCTTTGTGACAGGGAAATCCTTACCTGATGTATAATAGCATTCCATTTCTGTAAAGTTCCAATTAGAAACCTTGTTGCCATAAAAAATTAATAAGCATTGAATATATGCATTCAGATAGGTACTGGGGATACAAGGATTAAAGTGAAACATTTTTTGCCTTCAAAAAGCCTACAGTATGGTAAGCAGACTACAGGATATTCCCAGCTATATCTCATGGACAAGATACATAAGGAATATCATCAGGACACTAATGAAAGCCTGTATTATAATGGAAAGATATTCTGAGAAGCAGCTGTAATGACAAGCAAAGAAGTACTTAGTACCTTGTTTTAGCTATTTAATTATTTAGCACATTGTTTCAATTCAAGTTTCTTTTGAGCCTTGCCCATGATTATATCAAGTTTTTGTTAATAAACAGAACTTGTGAAACCCACAGTTGGAGGAATTTGCTGATACAACAGGAAGGGGTGGAACAGGGAGGAGATAATGACCGAATATAAGGAGAAGCCCAAGCTGGGAAAGAGCACAACTGAGAAGAAAAAATTTGTAGTGGCAGAGTTGAGAAGGAGAAAACTTGTGGTATCCTGGCACTCTGTCTGTTCTATGTTGATTTGTGTTTGTAATGCTTTGTACAGAAGCCCTGGGACCTTACTAGAAGCCCCAAAAGATGGTTTTCTTGTTGTCTGTTTACAGAAGTCCTGGAAGAAGGTTTTGGAGGTCGTAGGACTTTACTGATGATTTGCATTTGGATGTTGTCTATGGGTCTGTGTTGATTTCACAGTGAATTGATGATGGTGCTGGCAATGTGCATGAATGTTGTTTTGGCTCTGTTAAGCTTTGTCTTCCCAGAAACAGAAACTGAGAAGGACATAAGGTGGACTGGACACTGTGAGCTTCATTTTGGACCCAGACAAGGAACTGGACAAGGAACTGGATGAGGAGCTGAGAACTCCTCACCTGTGAATCTAGGTGAAAATTGCTTAGATTCAGGCAGGCGCTAGACCCATGGAAGAGGAACCATGGAATTTGGGAGCCAGCTTCAAGTCAAGATGAAAAGACCTCTCCTTTGGTACTTTATCCTGACTGAGAACATCATGATTTACTATGGCCTAGGGGTGGGAGAACTTTGTACTCTGTACTTGTACTTCTTAAGGATGATTAAGTTAAGGATGACTGGAAACTTATCTCCAATCAAGAAGAAAGAAAACTTTTTGACCGAGAGATTGAGACAATGTGACCTAGGAGTAGAGAACTTTGACCTTTGTACTTTGTGTTCCTTAAGGCAGCTTACTCCTCAAGGATGATCAAGTTAAGGACTTACTAAATGATATCATTTGTTTAAAATTATGTGGTAAATTTGGTGATAAGTTGTTATTTTATAACATTATGAATGCTGCACTTTGGTTTCTGTTAATGTTTTGCTTTAGTTTGCTGCTGAATAGAGAGTTCACTATACTATGCGATAAGAACCTTAAAGCTGTTCACAGCAGCAGTCCTCTGGAAAGCTGCTTGTGCTTGGCTTTATAGCAGTTATGAGAAAATAACCACTATTATTTATGTAGCACTTTAAGCTCTGCATAGCACTTTACATATGTTAATCACATTAAGTCCTTAAAATAGCTCTGGGAAGTAGCTACTCTTATTATTATCCCCATTTTACAAATGAAGAAACTGAGGCTAAGAGGGGTTTATTAGCTTGCCTAGGATCATCTAGCTGGTGAAGTAGGATTTGAACTTAGACTTTCCTAACTTTGAGTCCATTCAGCACTCTATTCACTGTGCCACTTAGCTGCTAAGGATCACAGAGAATAGAAAGCAGGGATAGATTATTATCTTTACAAATGGGGAAAATACCCATGTTAAACACACTGATCCATCCTTCACTTACTGAAGTTTACATATATATATATATATATATATATATACATATACAAATATTAAGCACATATATGTACCACATACCTGATATATGTATATACACATGTAGATACATATACACAAACTATATACATGTGTGTATGTGTATATATATCTATATATCTTAAGAACTTTTGATCTGGGCAAAGCATTTTAAAAAATATACTAGTTTTCCCTGACAATATAGCTTAATTAAATTCTGTTGAGCATGTTTCTTTGTCAAAGAATTAAAATCAGTAGAGAAGATATAAATGTGAAATAGCAATAGTCAAAATTATTTTTCATGTATTGAAACCAAATTGTGAGTTTCTCTGTAGTTTTAAACTTGTTAGCATTTTGAGGTCTGTGATATAATCCCTAGAATTTTTCTGAATCCATATAAGAATGAAACAATAGCCTACAATTTGATAGAACTCTTGCCTGAGAACTCTAAATATTCCTAAAAGCTCCTAGAGTGCAGTGACTTTGTCTTGTATAACTCTGCATCCTTGAGAACCTCAGAACCACAGAGGGTTTTGAACTACCCTGATGTAAAAAGAAAATGTTGAATAAATGAATGAAGATGAAAGCAATTTGAACTGATAAATGCATGGGGAATATTTTCTCCTTTACGATGCATTCAGGAGTTTGTTGGGGTTAGGGAAATGCAAGGGGATCTATTTTGTTTTATTTGCAGGGATTTTCTCCTTTTTTCTATTACATATTTTGGATAAAAAGAGTGACTTCTCAAAAGCAGATCAAGGACAGGTATTACTGGAAAAAATGGATACTACTTTTTTTACTTGGGGATAGCAAAACAATCAATGAAAATTTCTCATACATTGGTTGTATTTTCTATGGAGAATTTATGAAAATTCTTGGACAAGATTTGAACACTAGAGGAAAGTGGTGAGGGGTTTTAATCTGTAGCCATCAAGGAGCACCCTCACTGATGAGATCAGAGATTCATCTCAGTATCTAAAGAAAGACGACTTCCTGCTGCCGAAAGCATAGATATTGGAGGGGTTTGCATCTTTGGCAGAAAATGAAAAACAAACAACTATATGATGAGTTAGAGCACCTGCTGAGGCTAGATAGGATTTTGCTTTCTGGAGTGATGGCTATTTTTCAGTAACCTTTATATAACTTTTGTGAGACTTTCTATATGCTATTGTGTATTGAATACTATGTGGGCTATTTCTCCACTGGCCACTTCAGTGCATCATTCTAGTTCTTTCAGGCTTTTGTCATTATCATTTTGAGGCATTATTCCTTCTAATACATTTTACTTTCATTGTTGTTTTGATTTTATTATGACTCAACAATTCAATTAAGCCACCTTCCCCTCTTTTTTGCTAGTATTTCTGTAAATGTTTTCAGTTTGCAAACATGGCTAAGGACAATGCATTGGTTAATCACTAATAATAGTAATAATAATAGTAATAATAAAACAATAACAGTAATAAGTAGCATTTATGCAGTGCTTCCCATGTACCAGGCACTGTGCTGAACATTTATGAATATTATCTCATTTGGTCATCACAACAATCCTGGGAGATAGGTGCTATTATTATCCCTATTATACAGTTGAAGTAACTGAAACAGATATATGTTAAATGACTTACACACTAGTTAGGAAGAACCTAAGGCTAGATTTAAACTCAAGTCTTCCTGATTCCCTGCCAAGCACTCTATCCACTGTGCCACTTGCCTGCCTCAAGAAGAAGGATGTATATGCAAATAATAAAAGCAAATCTATTCCTTTCAAGTACCATCCTATCTTTTTGTCCTTCTTTCCAGAATGCCAGATAGATGATAACAGTGTTGGTATATGTCCTTAAGATCCTTGTCATTTGAATGTTACTCCATGCAAATGCTAGAAGGGATGGTCACCGGGAGATTTGATGCTAAAGATGGAGACATCCATGTATAAGCTTTCTTGAGATTATTTTATGTTTCTATTGACACAAAGAAGTAAACATTATTAAGGTACATGGGAACAAAGAAGGAAGATCAAATAGAGAAGTTGGTACTAAATTACTAACCTGAAAACTCATAGAATTTAAGAACATTAGACTAGATGAATTGCAGTATAGCTTCCTTACTTTACCAAGGAAGAAACTGAAGGCTAAACAGGTAACATGACTTGGCCAACTTTAATAAACATTAGGGCTCAGTAAAGCATATGCCATGGCTAGGTGGCCCAGCGGATAGAATGCCAGACATAGAATGCCAGAGTTAGGAAGACTCATCTTCCTGAGTTCAAATTTAGCCTCAGACACTTACTAGTGTTGTGTGACGCTGGGCAGGTCATTTAATCCTGCTTGCCTCAGTTTCTTCTTCTATAAAATGAATTGGAGAAGGAAATGGCAAACCACTCTGATATCCTTACCAAGAAACCCCATATGGGGTTATGGAGAGTCAGATACTCTCTCCTCCTAATCACAATCCATAGATCCAAAACTTGCTTAAACCTTGGAGATCTGATTTTTGCATTGAAAATGGAATGAATATCAAGAGTCAGGATCTGAGGTAGTAAGGATGCCATGGATTCCACATAAACTGGAAGAACACAGGAGTTGTGTTTTTCCCTTATGGAGACTTTTTCTACCTTTTAGTGCTTGGAAGGATGCGATCAACAATATTAGGAGCTGCCAGACACATCAGGCATAGCATTTTGTTATTTTTTCTATACATCTATTATATCAATTATTATATCTATCCTAAGCCTTTTAGCAGGTCAACGTATGACAAAGGTCATCACTTAGTAGAGTATACTTAAAACTTACCCTAAGAGACCAAGAACCTATGCTGGTAGATTGCACATGGAACTATATGTGTGGGGAATGTATTTCACACTCTACCCTTTTCCTTTCCATTTTTAATCAATCTTAGTTTTTGCCATCTGGTCTTTCTGACAAACTGAGTTAATATGAAAGGAATGTATGACTCAGAGAGTTCACTGAGTATAATGGACACTAAGAAGTAGAAAGATCCAAGTGTCTGATATCTCAGTGAAGAACTTCATCTAGGAAGCACCATAGAGGGGATCAAAAATTCCCAGCTTGATGAGCTTCAGGAAGTGACACTAAAATCCATCACCTGCAGAAAGGTTCAGATCATCAGGCAGGCAGGAAACAAGTAAAGTTAGACACCTTTATTATTAAAGTAGGTCAGAGGGAAGTAAGGGGTACAACAGTTGGAAGAATTGATGATAGAATCATCTAAGACTGGTACTTAGTCAACAAGCATTTATTAAGGACCTACTGTGTGTCAGTTGTGTTAAGTTCTAGGAACACAAATAAAGCAAAAAATTGTCTCTGCTCTCAAGAAGATGATGTTCTAATTAGAGAGACAATATACAAGTAATTCTCTAAGTACAGGGTACAGATATAGAAATATACAGGGTAAATGGTAGGTAATCCCAGAGAAAGACACTAACATTAGTGGTGATTAGAAAAGGCATCTTACAGGGGTTTTAGCTAAGACCTGAGGGAAGCCAGAAGGTGGAGACAGAGGGAAAGAACTGTAAGCCTGTGGTACAGGCAGTAAAAAGGCACAGAGTTGAGACACAAGTTCATGTATGAGGAAAGGCAAGGAGGTCAGTGTCATTGAGTCATAGAATACATGAAGAGGAATGAAGTATAAGAAAAATGGAAAGATAGTAAGGGTGTAGTTGTGAAGGACTTTAAAAGCTAAATGGGAATTTATGTCTGATCCTGGAGACTTATTGAGGTTTATTTAATGGCATCCTACCATTTTATAATTAGGAAACCCGAGGCCCAAGCAAATAGCAAAGTTAAAAATTTGCATGCAGGTCTTCAGTCTTCAGATTCAGGGCTCTTTCCTCTTTCCCACACTGTGATGTTCTTGATGTAGCTAAACCCAAGAGGGGTAAATGAGTATTCTCTTGATGTAATATATGGTCATCAGGTTCTCTAAGAGGCTTTCAACCCTTGTTAGGACTCTTACAGGTCTTTTAAGTAGAAGTGAATGGTTGGATTAAAAGGTCATTTAGGGTAGGGACTGTCTTTTGCCTCTTTGTGTATACTTAGTGCTTAGCACAGGGCCAGGCACATAACAAACCTTTAATACATATATGTTTACTATTTGTTGATTGGTCATGGTAAATATGGGAAGGCTTTTATTCAAGTGAGGTGACCTGAATCTGACAGATTCAGTTTGTATTTCTATTCTTCCTCCCACATGTCCCTTTCCTTCTTTATAGAATGCAATTACAGTATGGTTAGTCTGATGACTGGGACTATTTTTCTGCAGTATTCATAGAGTACAACATATCATTGTGCTCCTGAAGCCTGGATGGACAGGCTATACTTACTAAATTTCCAAGGAAAGGTTTAGACATAGGTTGCATAGAAAAGGGGCAGCTTTGAGGTGCAGTGAATAGAGTGCTGGGCCTGGAGTTAGGAAGACACATCTTCCTGAATTCAAATCAGGCTTTACATACTTACTAGCTGTGTAACCCTGGGCAAGTCACTTAGCCCTGTTTGCTTTTGTTCCTCATCTGTAAAATGAGCTGGAGAAGGAAATAGCAAACCATATCAGTATCTTTACCATGAGAACCCCAAAAGGTGTCACAAAAGGTTGGTTACAACTGAACAACAACAAAAGCCTAAAGAAAGGCTTTCATTACCATGAGTCAAAGTACAACCCAAACTCTGGAGCTCTGTTAATTTAGAAAGGCTCAGAGTAGGCTCTGCTTACACAGCCAAACCAGAAGGGCCTGTCTTCGGCAATAAATCTTCTTGGACAACGTTTCAAATAACTTTTATTTTGGTTGTCCCAGTCATGATGATTATTATGACATATTTAGTTGTTAAAATCCTGCTTACATATTTTAGGTACTTCTCTCCATCCTGAGCTCACCTTCTTCTTCATACAGTTGTCTTCTTCCTCATATAGACAGCTTGGCTCTAATGATCAGAAAGAATTTCAGGGTTTTTTATAACAACCCCACAGTATGTTTTCATCTTAACCTTACTCTTATCTCCTAATAGTATCACTATGTAATCACACAATCTAAGATCTTAGAGGGGACAATAAGCTTTAGAGCAACTTCAGGTGCTTACCAGTAAGAACCTCTCTGAAAGCATATGATCCTTGACACAGGTTTCAGATTCTTTCCCTTTTATAGGTAACTCTAATTAAATCCCCACCAGCACTCCAAAAGGGTATATAAATCAATTGCCGTATTGTATCATTCTCCGTTCTTTCAGTTTTCCAGATCAGAATATTATTCCATTTCCCACATTCCTTTGTTTTTTCTCTCTTTGTTAGATTATAAACTCCTTCAGGATAGTTACCACCTTACCTTTTTATTTATATCCTTAGGACTTGGCAAAGCACTTGACACATGATAATATTTTAATAAATGCATTTTTCATTAATATATTCATTCCTACCTCTCTACTAATGAAGCCTACAAGACACTAGGGCCAATATCTTGTTTTTCTGTGTGGATTTCCAGTAGGATCACCTACATGTCCCCAGAACAACTTCAAGGGAAATGACTCTCTAAAAGAACCATTTTTCCCAGAAAATCTCTGGAATTTTTACATCTAGAAAATTGTTGACTGCATGGCCTTGCTTCCTTGGGCCCTGGAGTAAGTTGTGAAGCCTAGGAGAGTGGGTTGACATATGGCGATCTAAGTGTTTAAGAGGTACCTAAGTAAATACCACGCTTACTATTTCAGTAAGCGTGGTATTTACATAGTCATACATCCCATTTGGGAAGAGCTGTCCCTGTAGTGTCTGTATTAGCATTGCCACAACTGTCAGTCAGTGCAGGCTCTGCTCCATCAGGTAGTAATCATGGAATCACAGAACAGTGGGGGGCAATGGCCAAGCCATTTTCACTTTCTTAATGTCACTCAATGCTCTTTTTTAATGGGTAAAAGAAAATTAGACTAGCTAGTAAGTGCAAACAAGTCTTAAATGCATGTCTTTGTGTCTCTTTTTAAATTTTCATTTTATTTATTCATTTTTATTCTCTTTCAAGCTTCTTTGGCACTGCTACATAGATACAGTTTCAGTGAAGTTCTCAACCATAATAATTATATCCTTAGTCCGTGGATACAAGAATCTTTATGCAAAATGTTTCCTTAGATGTTGAAAGTTCAACTAATAGCTCATTGATAGTTACTCTTTTTTTTTTTTTTTTGGAGGGCTACTGGGGTTAAGTAACTTGCCCAAGGTCACACGGCTAGGTTTTTGTTTGTGTGTGCGTTAAGTGTCTGAGGCCGGATCCGAACTCAGGTCCTTCTGACTTCAGGGCCAGCACTCTACTCACTGTGCCACCTAGTCGCCCCGATAGTTACTCTTAATAAAAAAATGTGGTACTAAAGTGATACCAATATTTAAGAAATTATAGAAATTTAATATGATGCAGATAAGAGAATGAAGGTAATATAGTTGATAAGTCTTGAAGGAACGGTCTTTTTTTTTCTCAAAGTACAGTCTTATTTTAATGTTGTGAGGTCTAATTGGCTCAATAATGTACACTGGCTTAGGTAATATGCTTACATATATCAGTAATTATGATTTGGAACAGCTCATCATTCATGATGTTTTTAACTTAATTTACTGTAAATCAAATTACCTGTCAGTATATTTGATATCAACTTATTAGGAAATAAAAAGATAGATGTCTAGTGACTTTAAATACTGGTTTTTTTTCAAAGAATACAGAATGTTCTGAGCATGGAAGCTAATTTTTTTTCCAAAGGAATAGAGAGAGAGAAAAAAAGAGCCAAGAAATAGGCATAATGTGTGCTGGAGTTGGTTATTCTTTATGAGAGATCTGAATAAATACATTAGTAATTTGGTTGAATTAGTAATTAGTTTACCATACAAAAGAATTTCTTCTTTTTTTTTCAATAAAAAATGGGCTGCACATGTGGCAAGAGAGAGGATTAAGTAATGAAGAGTAATCTGCCTATTCAATTTGTATCTTCTTGCTTCAGAGAACTCCAGGAAGATCTGGAGCACATTAAGTATACCCTTGTTAGGGAATTTTGGGAAGAACATGGATGAGAACTTCAGAATGGGTTGGCATAGATAGGTAGTAATCTATATCACTGAAATACCTTCATTGCTGAGATCACCAAAAAAAGAAATTAAGCATTTTCTACAGTTGTCCTTTAAGAATAATAGCTAATCATAGCTGGGGCAGCTAGGTTGTGCAGTGGATAGAGCTCTAGGCCTGGGGTCAAGAAAACTCATCTTCTTGAGTTCAAATCTGGCCTCAGACTCTTAGTAGATGTGTGACCTATCACTTAACTGTTTGCCTCAGTTTCCTTATCTGTAAAATTAGCTGGAGAAGGAAATGGCAAGTCACTCTGATAATCCTTGCCAAGAAAAATCCAAATGGTGTCATGAAGAGTCAGACATGACTAAAATGACTGAACAACAAAATCATAGCAAGTGTTTACATAGCTTTTGAAGTATTACAAAGCATTTTTACAAATACTATCTCATTTTATCCTTATAGCAACCCCAAGAGGTAACTTGCTATGCATTTTTCTCATTTTTACAAATAGGATAACTGAAGTAAACAGAGGTTAAGTGACTTGCCTGGTGTTGTACAGCCAGTAAATGACTAATGTTGGATTTGAATTCAAGTCTTCACTGTAGGTCCAGTGCTTTATTGTAACACTTTGCTGCCTTTGTGCATATATATATATACACATACATAGATAGTGATTTATATATGTATAAGCACATATAAGTACATATCAATTTCCCTTGTCATTATGATGATATTGATATATTAATTAATATATCTGTAATATGGATAGTTCTTAATATCTTGATTCTGAATTGTCATTGTGTATATCATTACCCTAATAACATACATAAGATCATTATTTATTTACTTCATCTCACTTACTGAATCTTCATCCTTCTCTTAGCTCTTAAACATGGGAATCCTATGAAGATATCCTTCAGCTTCATTATATTCTCACCAATGCAGAGCTAGCCTCATATTTACAACAATTTGGGTTTTGAAACTTAAAACTTGATGATAATAATAAAAAAATAACAACATTGACATATGACTAGATGGCTGACTAGCTGGCTAGATAGGGTTCTCTAAAGTCTACAAAGAAGTTTCTCCAAAACAATCCCCAGATAGTTCATGCATTGACATCCTAATTTTACAAATGACCATCAGAGTGGTAAAGTCATTTGTTCAATAACACAGATAGTAAGCGTTGAACCAGGAAAGCAGATTTCACAACTTAGAAAAGTGTCTGGAGATCCTGTCATTCAATTCCCTAATTTTATAGATAGGGATATTGAGACTCAGAGAGGTTAAATAACTTGCTCAAGGCTACCAAGTTGATAAGAAAACAAAACCGAACTCAGTTGGTTTGTTTTATTATCTTATATTTTGTTTTTCCTTAAACCTCCTCCTAATTCCACTATTTCTATGGATGCTTGTTGTTCATTTGTTTCAGTTGTGTCTGACTTTTTGTGGCCCCACTGGGGGTTTTCTTGGTAAAGATACTAGAGTGGTTTGCCATTTCCTTTTCCATCTCATTTTACAGATGAAGACACTGAGGCAAACAGAATTAAATTACTTGGATGGTACTGTTATCCTTTCGGTTATACCTCCTTGTTCCCTCCTTTGTCACCTCCTTTATTTAATCAATTGTCAAGTTTAATCAATTACACCTTTGAAGTTCTTAATCATTCATTTCTTTTTCTTTTGTATTCACAGTGTAACCACCATCATCCCCTAGTCTACTGTAATTTTTTGGATAAATTCTTCTAACCTCCATGTTTTCTCTTAATCTAACCTGTTATTTTATCTTACTCCTCAACTCAAATAACTTCAGTCTGTCTACCATTGGTTTCCAATATATGTGAACTCTAATTTTCTGTGATTCAAGATTCAATCACAACTTTCTTTCACAAAATATGTGCTTCAAATAAAACATATTACCTTCATTTCCCCATTATTGTCCTACCTTTTCATGTCTATGTCTGTAGTTACATCATTCTCTTCTGCCTCCCTTTTTCCATATTTACTGAATTATCTTTCTTATTCCAAGCCCAACACGGGTTCCCCCTGCCTGATGCCTTTCTCTATATCCCCATGTGAAAACAATCTCTCCCTTCTCCTATTTCTCACAGAACTTGCCTGTAAACATCTCCCTCACACCTATCACATTCTTCATTGTATGATAACATAAAAGAAAGTTGGAGAAAAAGAGATAAAAGAGGAAAAAATATGGAGAAGGAAATGGAAGAGGGGATGAAAAAGAAGAGAAGGCAAAAGATACTTCTTTGCATTGAACCTGTTGTTCCTAAAAGGTAGAAAAGCAGAAAAATAATTCTATAAAAGGTGCTAAATTTGAACTGGAGTGAAAGTCTTCCAATATTAGGAAAAGGGTCCCTACATCCTCCTAAAAGAAATACTTACTCCTTCTGCTGAAGGCATTAGGCTTAATCTGACAATCATGGATCTTACAGTTGCTATCCATGACTAATGCATGTGAATGGTGGAACAGCACACAAATGGAATGTCAAAGAAACTTCCCACCCAATAAGTTGTTTGGCTGAGACATTATGCCTAATGTTAGTTAGTCTGGCAGAGTGGGAATCAGCTCATCTCAGCAGTGGAAATATTTATTCAAAATGTTAAGATCATCAAGGAACATTTATGGAGAATTTCTGTGACAAAAAGAGGATAGAGAAGTCTAGAGTATCCTGGCCACATGTACTGCCTACATATGTGTCTCACTAGTTGTGACTTGAAGTGAGTACTTACTATCCCCATAGACAATATGCTCACTGATGAGAGTATATGACAGATTTTATGGGTGGGATGTTAAATAAATAGCTTTTGCTTGTTTTATATTTGAAGAAACTTTTAATTAACGTTAATTAACTACTAGTGGATGATTTGTTAATGGGAAGTATATCAACGGGGGCTTAAGAACTACAATGAAAGTAGGAATGGTCACCCTCAAGGACAATTGTTGAGACCCTATGAGTATGAAGACTGACAGGAGAGAGGGAGAGAGAGATGGAGACAGAAAGGAAAAAAAAGACAGAGAAAGAGAGAGAGAGACTGAGATAGAGATGGAGACAGACAGAAACAGAGACAGAGAGAAACAAAGACTCTCATGAAAAGGGCTACAGAAATGTTTATAGCACTGCTAAAATAACACTTAGAAAAACAAATTAGCTTTACCTGGGCTTAGAATTTTTTAGATCCATATATAAGGTTCACTATTAAAATCTCCATTTTGATAACAAATGTAAATTTCCATATAAATACAAATATACAAAGAGGCATATGCATGCATGTATATAAGCAGGAAAAAGGAGATAGGTACATATATGCATACATGCATACATACACACATATATATGTAGTTATGCATGTGTGCATACACACAGATAGGTTAATAATATGTATGTATGTGTATAAAACTTATACATACAGCCTTATATATTCCTTTTGAACATACTAAAGGCCTTACCACTTGTAAATAACATTGACTTTTTATTTATTTAGTGTGTATTTTGTTTCTACAAGATTGTGGTGGAATCAGCAAGATTTGAAGTTACTTAAAGCAATAAAAACCAATCATTTCAATATGGCATTTAGCAGTGAATGAAAAACAAGAACTTTTATTTACAGAGCATGTCAATCACAGAGACACCAAGATAATTTGCAGTTGTATGGCCATTTCATATCTACTGAAGGAAATTCAGGAAAAACAAAACTATGTCAGAATAACAATAAAGAGACTTGTGAACTCCAATAATCACAAAATGCTGAGGCAAATGCTATCATAGAAAAGAAAATAAGCATTAAATGACACAAAAGCTTTGTCCTTGAAGGTCATAGAAGCTGAATTTAACTGTTAATAGCATATAAAAAATAGCAAGGGATGACTTAAAATTTCATGCTTTCAAGCATCCAATAAGGAAAATGTAAAAATAAAAATAAAAAAAGGAATTTAGAAAAGAACAATGTCATTCCCTCTATCTGGAATTCAAGGCATTCTATATTCTTATTTTCTACCATTCCTCAGAAAAGTGTAGAACAGGAGTGGAGATGACTTGTGATCTTTGAGAATAACTTACATGTGGCGAACATATTCTGATTTTTAAAAAGTAATATGATACTTTTTGTACTTTCAACTTGCTTATTTTCCCTTGCCTGGGGTGGATTGGAAGAAGGAAATATCTAGTTTGCTAAGATATTGCATACTAATATATAGGGAGCACCCCACATCTGCTATTTAAACAGAGGTTTTCTTGCTAATGTGCCAGGGAGCCTTATATGAAAGAATAGGTAAAGGCACTAAACTGGGTTTATTCTGGCAGATGTTCTAGGTCCCAAAGCATACTAATCAAGCTAAGCTGGCAATGATTACAAGATAGAACAGCTTATGAAATTTGGTGCCACCTAGTCTACTGCTGGGTGTAGTTCTATATATTCTCCCTTTTTATTACTAATTTATTTTAAATATAAATACTAAAATTTAAGTACACAATAAGAAAAGAAAAAGAAATATTATAAACTTAAATACAAAATAAAAAAAATATTGCCATGTGCATAGTAGAATGTAAGAAAGAATTCAAAATATACAGCAATAGATTTCCATGTCAAGAAAAGCTATATAATAAATGTTACACTATTCCAGGCTACCCATCTTTTCTTTGCTTTTTTGTAAGATTTCTTTTGTTCTCTGCTGTGTACTTTTTACTTTGCTCTTCCCTCCCCCTCCCCTGTTTACCCCAAGAAGGCTAAAATTAAATGCAGATATATTTACATATACATATATGCATACATACATATATACCTATATTTAGATATCTGTAATCATAGGCATATATAGACATATACATTCATACGTATAGATGTAAGACCATACCAAATGTCTTTGTCCCCTGTTTCTCTGAGAGTGGATAATATATACCTTCATAGGTTCAAGTCTTTCCGTATTTTTCTAAGTCTACCAAGTCATTTCCTATACACAGTAATATTCCAATCTTTTACTTTCTAGTTATTTAAATAGTCTAAAAGATATTGATTGATGTGGCTGATATATAGTGTAGTTTCTCTGTTTTTCTCTTTTGATTAAATCTATTTTAACTTTAACTTTGTTTGAGATCATGATTACTATCCCTGCTTTTTTTCCCTAATAAATTCTACTTTTGTTCTTTATTTTAGGTATGTGCATATCTATTTCCTATCCCTCCTGATTCCTCTACTTTACTTCTACATCCTACCTTGCCCTCCTATTACTTAACCTACCCCCCCAGGATCTCTCCCTTATTCTTTCCCCCACCCTAAAATCCCTTCCTTACCTGCTTGTGCTTCTTATCCCCATAGCCTTTTTATTTATTTCTGAATTTAAAAGTCTTTTATTCTTCTTTCTCTGTGTGTATGTGCACATTATTTTCTCTTTAATCCATTTCTGATGAGAAGAAGGTTCCAGATCTACCAGCCTTCCTACCCTATCTAATTCCTTTGTGTCAGTTCTTCTTCTACCACCTCATTTATATAATAATTACTCTTTTTTACCTTTTCTTAGATGGTTTACTTTTTATTTTATTTTTATTTTTTTTAAAGCAATTGGGGTTAAGTAACTTGTTTAAGGTTGCACAGCTAGTTATTTATGTGTGAGTGCTAAGTAACTGAAGCCAGAACCAATCCCGGGTCCTCCCAATGCTGGGGCTGGCGCTCTTACTCACTGTGCTACCTACCCAGCCCATGGCTTACTTTTTAGTATCACATCATACTCACTTCTACCCTAAGCTATATATTTTTCTGATGAACTTTTCCTGTGTTGTTGGTTCTACATTTATATTAAATATAAGTAGTGAACTGAGTTCAGCAATTAATGGGAGAAACAGTGAGCTGGATTGAATTTGAGAAATTTTGTAGGATTTTTCATAAATTCTCCCCCTTACCAAAACACACACCAAACACATCTTCTGATGATGACCTGTGATGTTGTAAATCAGAGAACACCACACTTACAGAAGACTCATGAAAAATTAAGAAATTTATGCAAGTTAAGGAAATAGACATGTTTAATTACTTGGGAACATTTCTAATTAAAACTATTGATAATAACTGTGGACTTTTACAGAGGTAGACTAAAAACAAGGCACTATTTTCAGAAGTATTATTAACATTCAAAGTGATAAAAGATGAATGGTTTAAGAATGTTTAAATCTTGTGAATTGAATGCCAATCATATAGAACAAGTGATTGCTGAAAAGGGGCATTAAATATTAAAAGTCTGTAAAATTTATAAATGAGTAAGCTTTATATAAACACACTTAACTCTTTCACTTGGTCCTAATAAATTTGTACATTACTGTAGCAAGTGCTAATTTAGAGAAAAAGTTAGATTTCCTGTGTTTGATTCAGGGAGACAGTATTGCAATTGACAAGTACAATTGATAGAGAGGTAGATTTTGGCTCAAAAAGAAAAGGAAGATCTTAACAATTAGTGCTACTTTACCACATTATCTAGTTGGCACCTTTGAAAGCATAGATAAACTTGCTTTGAGAGGTAGATACATTTCAGGGGGTAAAAGAGAAAGAGATATAGGGGACTGTTAAAAGAAGAGAGAAAAACCTAGTATGGTCCAGTTAATCATGTGATAGGGAGCCACTTACATTTCTCAATTCCAAAGAATGGTGTGGTTAGATCTATGATTTAGGAATACTGCTCTGGTAGCTGCATGGAGAATTACAAAGAAAAGAGACTATAAGGAAGGAAATAAATTTTTAAGCTATATACTCACCACTAAGGTGAGAGAACAAAAGTAGTAGGAATAGACGTGCAGAAAACAGATTTAAGAAATATGGAATTAGTATTGGAATGATTTGTGATTAAATATACGGACTGAGAAAAGTAGAGTCAAGGATAGCTAATAGTTAGCAAACCTGGTTTCCCAGAAGAATAATAGGACGTTCCATAGTAATAGAGATGCTCCTCAGGGGAACAAAGAAAAAAAAAGTTAAGTTCTGTTTTGCAAATGATAGTCAATGATATATGCACATAAAATCCAAGAGGCTGTCACTTAGAAGTGCTTGGAAATCAGAGGTCAGGAGAGAGATAAACTTGGGAGTCATTTGGATAATGATTATAATTAAAATTTTGGGAACTGAGTTCATTAGGACAGAAACTAGAGGGAGATTAGAGAAAAGGCATGATGCTGACAGCAGAACCAAGATGGCTGAATGGAAGCAGGAACTTTTCTAAGCTCCCCCATGAATTCCATCACTAAACTTTAAAAAGTGAATCTGAATGGATTTTAGAGTGACAGAATCCATTGCGAGATGGAACATGGCAGATTTCCAACCCAGGAAATTGCCTATGTAGGTCTGGGCAGGGGTAGCATGAAGAATGCGGAGGCTGAACCAGTGTGGTCCTGAGAACAGACTACAGTGAATGAGGAGTCCGAAGGTGATTTGCAACCATCTCACTACAGGACTGAGGATGGGTGGGATCTGGGTAAGAGAAAGTCCAGGGCCCACAACAGCAGCTTCTCCTGGGGCTATCAGCCCACAGTCTGGATGTTTAAAAATCCCTTACCTGAACTTCCAGGACCCAAGATGGTGGAGTAAACCTGAGCTGCTCTGATTCCTTCTTCCTGACCCAGAAAACCCAGAGATAAATGTCCCACCCAGAGTAAAATCACAAAATAGTGGAAACAGCCTCAGGCTTGGAAGTCATTGAGGAAGCAGTAGGAAGTCTGAAGTGAAGGGTGGGAGGCTTCCCAACAAGCCTCACCTCAGCTGACTAGTAGGAGCTCCCTAAGCCCAGGGAGTGGAGCCAGCAAACATGAACAACATAAACCCAGGTGTGCCTTAACACCACCAGGGGAATCTGCAGACACCAGCACTGCCTGCCACCAGCTCCTGAGCCCTTCTGAGCCCTTCTGAAGTGGCCAGATGATCCCTCCCCCACACAAATTGGAAAAAAAAAAATCTCACAAAAAAAACCAAATCCTCGAAAAGTAAAATTTGTGAACTGGGACAGGAGGTTCAAAATTTCACTGGAGAAAATACCTCTCTAAAAATGAAAACCGAACATATGGAAAAGGAGCTTCAAAAAATAACTGAGGAAAATCATTTGTGAAAAATTAAAATCAGTCAAATTGAAGCTAAGGACACTATGAAAAATCAAGAGTCAGTCAAACAAAACATAAGGATTAAAAAATTAGAAGAAAGTGCAAAATATCTCACGGGAAAAACAAGTGACCTGTAGAAGAGATCCAGGAGATAGAACCTAAAAATTATTAGTCTACCAGAAAGCCATGATGAAAAAAGCAGCTTACACAATACCCTTCAAGAGACTGTCAAAGAAAATTTTCCTGAGGTCCTAGAATCAGAGGGTAAAATAGTTATTGAAAGAATTCACCAGGATCCTCCTGAAAGAGATTGAAAACTCCAAGACATATAATAGCCAAATTGCAGAATTACAAAGTCATGGAAAAAATACTGCAAGTAGCCAAAAAGAAACAATTCAAACATCATGGAACTTCAGTCAGGATTACCAAGGATCTAGCAGCTTTTATATTAAAAGTTTGGAGGGATTGGAATTTTATATTTCATAAGGCAAAAGACCTAGGGCCACAACCAAGGAACAATTACCCAGCAAAACTGAGCATAATCTTTCAGGAAAGGAGATGGTCATTTAATGAAATAAAAAACTTTCAGACTTTTCCTGATGAAAAAGCTGGAACTCAATGGAAAATTTGATGAGCTCAATGGAAAACCCGATGAGCTCAATTAAAAGAGTCAAAAAAGACATAAAAAGGTAAACAAGGAAAACACAGACACACACGTGCATACACATGCACATAACTTGGGATTCAATAAGAGCAAATTGTTTACATCCCTATATGAGAAGCTGATACTTGTCAATATTGAAATTTATATAAAAATTGTGATATTTAAAAGGGATATACATATAAGGGATGGGTAAAAATGAACTAATCTCATGATAAAAAAAGAAAAACAAACCTTATTAAGGGGTACAAAGGACTGCAATGGGAGAAAAGGAAAGGATGAGGCAGAAAAAAGATAAATTATGTTACACAAAAGAGGCATAAAAACATACTACAATAGAGGGGAAGGAGAGGGAGATGAACATCGTATGAACTTTATTCTCATTGGTTCTGGTTCAAAGAGGCATTAACATAATCAGTTAAGTTTAGGATTCTAATGTGAAAAAAAAAACACAAAAGCTCATTAAAATAGAGGGAAAGGAGGGAGGGAGAGGAGCAGTGTATGAAATTTACTCTCAATGGTTTGGGTTCAAAGAGGGAATAAAACTCCCTTAAGTATTAAAATCCACTATGCCCTACAAGCAGTAAGGGAGGGGGAAGGAGGACTAAAATGGGGGATGGTTAGAAGGGAGAGAAATAGTAGTAAGGTGGAAGGGTAGGTAAAGGGGGGGCATAGGGTGGGAATACTGAGGAAGGTGGTGATCAAAAGGAACATTCTTAAGGAGGGGAAGGGAGAAGGAAGAAACCAAAAATATAAACAGGGGAGGGAATAGGATGGAGGAAAAGACACAGATAGTAATTATAACTGTGAATATAAATGGGATGAACTCTCCCACAAAACAGAGGCAGAGAGCAGAATGGATTAAAAAAAACCAAAACAATCCTACAATATGCTGTCTACAATAAACACATTTGAAACAAGGGGATACACACAAGGTAAAGCTAAAAGGCTGGAGTAGAATATATTATGCCTCAGCTAAACTATAAAAAAGCAGGGGTACTAATCCTTATCTCAGATAAAGCAAAAGCAAAATAGATCTAATTAAAAGAGATAAGGAAGGAAACTATATCCTGCTAAAAAGCACCATCAAGAATAAAGCAATATCACTACTTAACATATATGCACCAAGTAGTATAGCATCCAAATTCCTAGAGGAGAAGTTAAAGGAATTAGAGGGAGAAATAGATAGCAAAACTATACTAGAGAGGACCTCAATCACCCCCTCTCTGAACTTGATAATTTTTTTTTTTGGCTTTTTGGAAGGGAGAAGGCAGGGCAATTGGGGTTAAGTGACTTGCCCAAGGTCACATGGGTAGTTGTGTTAAGTGTCTGAGGCCATATTTGAACTCAGGTCCTTCTGCCTCCAGGGCTGGTGCTCTATTCACTGCATCACCTAGCCTCCCCTGAACTTGATAAATCTAACCTCAAAATAAATAAGAAAGAAGTTAAGGAGGTGAATAGAATCTTAGAGAGACTAGATATGATGGATCTCTGGAGAAAACTGAATGGGGATAAAAAGAAATTTACTTTCTTCTCAGCAGTGCATGGTACATACTCAAAAATAGACCATGTACTAGGGCATAAAAACCTCACAATCCAGTGCAAAAAGGCAGAAATATTAAGCGCATCATTCTCAGATCATGATGCAATAAAAATTATATGCAATATAGGGCCATGGAAAGATAGACTAAAAACTAATTGGAAACTAAACAATTTAATCCTAAAAAATTGGTGGGTCAAAGAAGAAATTATAGAAACAATCAATAATTTCATTCAATAGAATGATAATAAGGAAACAACATACCAAAATTTGTGGGATGCACTAAAGGCAGTTCTCAGGGGAAGTTTTATATCCCTGAGGGCATACTTAATTGAAGCAGAGAGAAGGGAGGTCAATGAATTGGACATGCAATTGAAAAAGCTAGAAAAAGAACAAATTGAAAATCCCCAATTTAGTACTAAATTAGAAATATTGAAAACCAAAGGTGAGATTAATAAAATTGAAATTAAGAAAACCATTGAATTAATAAATAAAACTAAGAGCTGGTTTTATGAAAAAATCAACAAAATTGATAGACCCTTAGTCAATATGATAAAAAAAGAAAGAAGAAAACCAAATTATGAGTATCAAAAATAAAAAGGGTGAATCTACCTCCAAGGAAGAGGAAATCAAAAAAATAATGAGGAATTATTTTTCCCAATTGTATGCACATAAATATGACAATCTTAGTGAAATGGATGAATATTTACAAAATCACAAATTGCCCAGATTAACTGAAGAGGAAGTGAATAACCTAAATAACCCCATCTCAGAAAAAGAAATCGAACAAGCCATCAATGAACTCCCTAGGAAAAAATCTCCAGGGCCAGATGGGTTCACTAGTGAATTCTATCAAACATTTAAAGAACAATTGATTACAATACTCTACAAACTATTTGGGAAAATTAGTGAAGAAGGAGTCCTACCAAACTCTTTCTATGACACAAATATGGTACTGATTCCTAAATCAGGAAGAGATAAAACAGAGAAAGAAAATTATAGACCAATCTCCCTCATGAATTTAGACGCAAAAATTCTAAATAAAATATTAGCCAAAAGACTCCAACAACTTATCACAAAAATAATACACCCTGATCAGGTAGGATTCATTCCAGGAATGCAAGGATGGTTTAATATTAGGAAAACCATCAATATAATTGAGCATATCAACAACAAAACTAGCAAAAACCACATGATCATCTCAATAGATGCAGAAAAGGCTTTTGACAAAGTACAACATCCATTCCTATTAAAAACACTAGAAAGTATAGGAATAAATGGAGCCTTCCTTAAAATAGTTGCTAGCATCTATCTAAAACCATCAGCAAGTATTATATGCAATGGGGATAAACTAGAAGCCTTTCCAATAAGATCAGGAGTGAAACAAGGGTGTCCACTATCACCCCTCTTATTCAATCTGGTACTAGAAACGTTAGCAGTAGCAATTAGAGAAGAAAAAGAAATCAAAGGAATCAAATTAGGCAAAGAAGTGACCAAGCTGTCACTCTTTGCAGATGATATGATGATATACTTAGAGAATCCTAGAGAATCAAGTAAAAAATTACTTGAGACAATAAATAAATTTGGCAAAGTTGCAGGATATAAAATAAACCCACATAAATCCTCAGCATTCCTGTACATCTCTAATAAAACTCAACAGCAAGAGATAGAAAGAGAAATCCCATTTAAAGTCACTGTAGACATTATAAAATATTTGGGAATCTACTTGCCAAAACAAACCCAGAATCTATATGATCACAACTACAAAACACTTCTCACACAAATAAAATCAGATCTAAATAGTTGGAAAAATATCAATTGCTCGTGGCTGGGTCGAGCTAATATAATAAAAATGACAATTTTACCCAAACTAAATTATATATTTAGTGCCATTCCAATCAATTTACCAAAAAACTACTTTGTAGAGTTAGACAAAATAATAACAAAATTTATTTGGAAAAACAAAAGGTCTAGAATATCAAGGGAATTAATGAAAAGAAATGCTAGGGAAGGTGGACTAGCTATGCCAGATCTTCATCTGTATTATACAGCAGCAGTCATCAAAACTGCTTGGTACTGGCAGAGGTGTAGAGTAGTGGATCAATGGAATAGATTAGGTGCAGGAGACCCAGCAGTTAATGAATATAGCAATCTATTGTTCGATAAACCCAAAGACCCCAGTTTTGGGGATAAGAATGCACTATTTGACAAAAACTGCTGGGAAAACTGGAATACAGTATGGCAGAAACTGGGCATAGATCATTATCTAACACCATATGCCAAAATCAAGTCTAAATGGGTGCATGATCTAGGTGTAAAGGATGATACTGTAAGCAATTTGGGAAAGCAAGGAATAGTTTACCTGACAGATCTGTGGAGAGGGGAAGATTTTAGGACCAAACAAGAATTAGAGAGCATTATAAAATGCAAAATGGATAATTTTGATTACATTAAATTGAAAAGCTTCTGCGCAAACAAAGCCAATGTAACCAAGATCAAGAGGGAAGTGGGAAATTGGGAAAGAATCTTTACAACTTGTGTCTCTGATAAAGGACTCATTTCTAAAATTTATAGAGAATTGAGCCAAATCTATATGAATACAAGTCATTCCCCAATTGAGAAATGGTCAAAGGATATGAATAGGAAGTTTTCAGAGAAAGAAATTAAAGATATCTATAAGCATATGAAGAAATGCTCTAAATCACTATTAATTAGAGAAATGCAAATCAAAACAACTCTGAGATACCACATCTCTCCAGTCAGATTGGCTAAGATGACAAAACAAGAAAGTGACAAATGCTGGAGAGGATGTGGGCAAATTGGAACACTAATACATTGCTGGTGGAGTTGTGAACTTATCCAACCATTCTGGAGAGCAATCTGGAATTATGCCCAAAGGACTATAAATAATTTCATACCCTTTGACCCAGCCATACCACTTCTAGGGTTATATCCCAAAGAGACCATAGTAGTGGGAGGAAGAACCATATGTACAAAAATATTTTTAGCAGCCCTTTTTGTGGTTGCAAAGAATTGGAAACTAAAGGGGTGCCCATCAATTGGGGAATGGCTAAACATGGTATGTTGTGGTATATGAATGTAATGGAATTTTATTGTGCTATAAGAAACGAGGAGGTGACGGATTTCATAATTACCTGGAGAGACTTATACAAACTGATGCTGAGGGAGAAGAGTAGAATCAGAAGAAATTTGTATACAATCACAGACATACCATATCTGTGACGACCAACTATGACAGACTGGACTCTTTTCAGCAATGCAGTGATATAAGTTAATCCCGAATGACTCAAGAAAGTGAGAAATGCGCCATCCAGAGATATAACTAGAAAGAACTGAGCCTGAATCCTGATGGAAGCAAACTAAATGATCTTGTTCTTCTCATTGTTTGGTTTTATTTCTTCCTTACCATCTTTCATCCCACCTAGTACAATATGCCTTTGTAATTGGAATAATGTCTAATATGAATGCATTTGCAGACCCTATACTGTACTATATGCTGTCATGAGGGGAGGGGGAAGGGAAGTAAAGGAAATTTGAAAATCAAGGAACTATGGAATTGAATCTTGTTAACTGAAACTAAACTAATAAATTAATTTAAAAAAAAAAAAGCTTGACAAGAAAAATGTTGGGAACCAAGGCCATCAGAGACACAGGGTGGGTATAATTGGCTAAGGAGTTACCCTATAGATAGGGTACTGAAGAATTCATGGTGCAGCTGGCAACTCTAACTAAGGGAGATAACATTTGCCTAAGCTAAAAATGTTTATAGATAGTTTTGTGAAGGATTCATAAGTAGCTTAATGTTTCAAGCAGAGATAAATAGTTCATGAGTTGTTGCTGGGCAGAGTGCTGGCAGGGGCAAGGGGCAGAGTTAATGCTTTGAGACTGGTGGTGGGGGGAAGTGTGATTTTACAGACTGCTTTTACAAATTGATTTTACAGACATAGATCCCAAAGCACCCCATTTACAAACTGATTATTACATAGATTGATGTTACAAACATATATACATCCCAAGTACCCCATCAAAAACCACACTGGAACTTGTTATTTTGATGATTGAAGAAAGCACCCAGGGCCAGTGTCAAGGGCAGGGGGGCAGCTTCTTCTCCAGGGTGGCCCCCACAACCCAGTTGCTGTCCATGGGGCCTTTGAAAACAAGTTTGGCCTTGGGGAGGTCCAGTTGGTAGCCGAAGGAGACACTCGTGTCCTGCATTTGGGTGCTGGCTTCGAACACCACCCTGACCTGAAGCAGGTCACTGGCTTTGTGGTAATATGTAGCATGAGCCCCCACCTGGCCCACGGTCAAGGTTGCCAACCAGTTAGATGTTGTGTACTTCCCTGCCAGAGACATGACGGTGCCTTCCTCTCCTGGCCTCCTCTCCTGGCCTCCGATGATAAACCAGCTCCCTGCCCAACGCCAGGCACGGAGTGATGCTCTGAAGGTAGTGAGCCACTAGGATCCCTAAGCCCACCAGCACATCGGGGCTCCCCAGGGTCACAGCTGCCGTGAAGTTGGCGCCCCGGTACTCTCCATCCACTTGCCAGTTCACAAACTTGGACTGCTGGGTCTGCACAGCCATCTTGGAGCGCAGGCCCGGCCCCACCTGGTGGATCACCTGCGCATTGAGGCTCCCGCAGTTGTCCATGTCTCCCACAAGCACCAGGAAGGCCTCTGTGGGGCTCAGCTGCTTGGTCCCAACATAAGTGACCCTGAAGTGGTAGTTGGAGTCCCCAACGGTATTGAGGACCACGGTGTGGTTGACCTGGAAGTGGTTGCTGAGCCCCTTGTTCACTGTGAGCTTCACACCCTCCATCTGCACGGGGAAGAGCTCCTTGCACTTGTGGTGGCACTCCTCAAATGTGCCCGGGTTAGGCAGGCAGCAGCAGAACTCATCCTCGGGCGTAGAGGACCCGCACCCGGGGCCGCCTGGGACTCCTCCAAGGACTCCGGGCCCTGTGCTCAGGCCGCCCGTCGGGAGCAGTGTGAAGTCCCGTGGCGGAGGCGGCGGCACGGCCAAGAGGCCTGGGCTGGCCTGGGTGGGGCAGGGGCCATAAGGTATCATTCTTTGCAGATGATAAGATGATATACTTAGAGAATCAAGTAAAAAAATTCCTTGAAGCAGTAAATAAATTTGGCAAAGTTGCAGGATATAAAATACACCCACATAAATACTTGGCATTCCTATATATTTTTCAACAAAATCCAACAGCAAGAGATAGAAAGAGAAATCCCATTTAAAGTGACTGTAGATATTAAAAAATATTTGGGAATCTCCCAGCCAAAACAAAGCCAGGACCTACCAAACACTTTTCATACAAATAAAGTAGGATCTAATTAATTGGAAAAGCATAATTTGCTCATGGCTTTTAATATCATAAAATTGACAAGCTTACCTAAATTAAATTACATATTTAGTGCCATACCAATCAATCTATCAAAAAATTACTGTATAGAGTTAGAAAAAAATAGTAACAAAATTCATTTGGAAGAACAAAAGTTCCAGAATATAAAGGGAATTAATGAAAAGAAATGCTAGGGAAGGTGGCCTAGCCATACCAGATTTTAATCTGTATTACAAAGCAGCAGTCATCAAAACTACTTGGTACTGGCTGAGGAATAGAGTAGTAGATCAATGGAATAGATGGGGTACAAGAGAGTCAGCAGTCAATGACTATAGTAATCTACTGTTTGATAAACCCAAAGACCCCAGTTTTGGGGATAAGAACAAAAACTGCTGGGAAAACTGGACTATAGTATAACAGAAACTGGGCATAGACCATTATCTAATGCCATATACAAAATCAAGTCAAACTGGGTGCAAGATCTAGGTATAAAGGCTGATGCTGTAGGCAATCTGGGGAAGCAAGCAATAATTTACCTGTTAGATTTATAGAGAAGGGAAGAGTTTATGACTAAATAAGAGTTAGAGAGCATTATAGAAAGCAAAATTGATAATTTTGATTACGTTAGAGAGAAAACTTTCTGCACAAACAAAGCCCATGTAACCAAGATTAAGAGGGATGTGGGAAATTGGGAAAGAATTTTTACAACTTATGTCTCTGATAAAGGCCTCATTTCTAAAATATACAGAGAATTGATTCAAATCTATAAGAATACAAGTTATTCCCCAATTGATAGATGGTCAAAGGATATGAACAGGCAGTTTTCAGAGGAAGAAATCAAAGATATCAATAAGCATATGAACAAATGCTCTAAATCATTATTGATTAGAGGAATGCAAATCAAAACCTCTGAGGTTCCACATCTCAGCGGTCAGTCGGCTAAGATGACAAAACAAGAAAATGACAAATGCTGGAGTGGATGTAAAAAAAATTGGAACACTAATGCATTGGAGTTGTGTACTGATTCAGCCTTTCTGGAGAGCAATCTGGACCTATGGCCAAAGGGCTGTAAATGATTGCATACCCTTTCACCCAGCAATACCACTTCTAGGGCTATATCCCAAAGAGATCATAGCAGTGGGAAAAATACCCATATGTGCAAAAATATTTATAGCAGTTCTTTTTGTGGTGGCAAAGAATTGGAAATCAAGGGGATGCCCATCATATACCACGAGTTGTGGTATATGAATCTAATGAAATACTATTGTGTTATAAGAAATGAGGAGTAGATGGATTATATTTACCTGGAGAGACCTATACAAACTGATGCTGAAGAGAAGAGAAGAGCAGAACCAGGAGAAATTTGTATACAATTACAGACACAACATATGTGTGAAGAACAATTTTGATATACTGGACTCTTTTCAGAAATGCAAGGTTATAAGACAACTCCAAAAGACTCATGATGTAAAGAGATGTCTATATTCAGAGAAAGAACTAGAAAGAATAGAGTTTGAATACAGACTGAAACTACATGCTCTCTTTCTTTTTTTTTTTTATTTTTTGTTTCCTCTTTCCCATTTTTCATTCAATTGGTTACAGTCCTTCTTTCCAACCTGACTAAAGTCTAATTGGAAATTAGATTGCAAAATTGCAAATCCTATACTTGATTACATCTTGCCACAGATTGGGTGTGTGGGTTGTGAGGGTGTGGAGATGTGCCGGGTAGGAGAGGGAGGGATGAAAAGTTGAAACTCAGGGGATTATGGAACTGAATCTTGTAAACTAAAAGTAAACAAAAAATTGATAAAGACAAAAAAAAAGAATAGGGAAACAAATGCTCACAGGAAAAAAAAATACCATGATGCTATGAAAATCCAGAGAGGAAGGAATTGTCAGGGAGGTAGGTTGATCATGCCAAAATGCCATAGTAAGGTCAAGAAAGGTTAATCTTGAGGTGATCACATTTATCAATAAAGAGATCATTGATAGAATCTGTTTAAATGAGTTTAAATTTAAAGTTTAAATAAGTGGCTTAGTAGGAAGCCAGATAGTTAGAGGATAGAGGCAAAGTCAGTTAGTCAAATATTCAAGAAGATAGTCAGAAACTAGTCATTCCGGAGTGAAGAGAGGAAAGTAGGGGTCAAAAGGCAGGGAGAGATGTAATGATTTGTGGTTTTGGTGAGGACAGAGAATAGGCTTAGGAGGGTAAAGAATAGAAAGAAATGGAGGTATTGTTTTAGCAAGCACCCTAGCTCACCCAGGACCTGGGTGTGCTAAGCTGGCTTTGCTTTACCTAATTTTCAATATTCCAGCTGGTCTCTGTATCTTTGAACAGCCTTTCTCTGCTTACTGGAATGCAATTTTCTCATCTCCATTCTAGAATTCCTAGCTTCCCCAGGTCACTGACATGTTTTCTTTCCTGATCCCCTTAACTTTTAGTTACTCTCCTCTCAAAATACACTTTATGGTTTTTTTTTGGGTGTATATGTATAGATATATATGTTTATATGTGTATGTATCTATTGCTATATATTGCACTACTTACATATGTACATATAATTTCTCCTAAAAGAATATAAACCCCTTGAAAGGAGGAACTATTTTGGTTTTCTCATTGTATAGCTAATGCCTAGTACAGTGCCAAGCATATAATAAGCATTGAATGAATGTTTGTTGATTGATACATTGACATTCTCGAATTTTATTTTAATAACCTGTTTTACTTTAATAACTCTTATCTTATGGCTTTAGCAATTCTTTTTTTTTCTTTAATGCAAGATTAATATTTAGTGGCCAGACTAACACTGAAAAACTTTTATATCAAAAGAAACGTAATACATACCCTCTTCAGTCAGTCACCTTGCCAACCTAATTCATCAAGGCACTATGAATAGCACTTTTCTCCCTGACTTTGGTGAGCTTTCTTTAGTCTATTTGAGGTCCTCTGAATGAGAGCCTGTAGAGTATTATCTCACATTACAGGCTGAGATTTTTGTGGGCTTTATAAAACTAGCATAGCACCTTATAAACATAAGAATCCCTTTTTCATTGAAAGGACTAGACACAGCTGGGTAACACTGCTGTCCCAGAGAATAGCTTAGTCACTGAACTGAAATGGAATGCTTCCCTCAGGTGATTTAGAAAATGTCATAATCTCTTTAACAGGCTTAGGGAGATCAGGGTAAAAGCCAGTTTAGGGGCTAAAAGGTACAATTATCACAATTTGAACTTTAATCTGGAAGACCTGCAGTTTTCTCTCATTGGTTGCCATAGGGTCCCAAATTATGTTGGTTTAACATAATTTCAGCTCAAATAGTCAAAAGTGCCCTGAAGGTTACTATAAAGCATTCAGAATCATGCACGGGGCTGAATGAATCAAGCATTCAAAGTCTTCCAAACCTAGCAACACAGACTGTAACTTTTAAGTACCTCAGTGCTTCTGAAAGAAGTATAGAGCAAGAGAGAGGTCCCTCCAGATTATTGCCAATAACGGCATGAATGTCAAAATCTGTTAGTCTCTTTAGGGTCGGTGGTAAGTGATTCATTGGAGATAGGCAAAATAGGCAGATGTCTGAGATTTGTGAGCTTTGGGATGACAGTGTTAAACTGGGGCTATAACTGTGACCCAGCATCCTTTAATTGGAGCCATAAACTTTGCAAGCCAAATGAAATAGTCAAAAATAACAGCTTTTCGTGGAGCATACATTAACAGTCAGTGCAAAGGTGGCAGAAAGCTTCAATATGATGTATCAACAAAGACTAGACATCCTTCACATTAAGGGAAAAATAGACTTGTTAGATCATACAAGGAGTTGCAACATGATTCTATAAAATGCAATGAGGAAAATTAAGAGGCTGTTGGGTATAGGTAAAGTTAGCAAATGGGACATGACTAAGAAAATATTTATGGATCCAGTCCATGAGGGGAAAGTGGTGACAGATGGAATCTGGGACTAGTCATGGTCAATATACTTGGCCATTTGGCAATGCGTTTGATCAAAGTGCATTTAGTCAAACATTTGGCTGCTTTGCTATATTGTTGGATCAGCTGTTTCATCATAATTCTCTCCAACAGTACAGATCTCTAGCCCTCTATTTCTTCTCATCCTGTGTTAATCTCTACTGTGTATATCTATGGCTCCTGACTAGAGGCTACATTAAAAGTATCACAACATTTTTTTTTTATTCCCTTGAAACTTGAGGTATATCAGTGTGCCACTTTAGTGAGCAATCTCTTGTCTTTCATTTTTACTAGGTGACTATCATCATCTGCTTTCGAAGTAGATCAGTTTAAACAACATTTATTAAGCACCTACTATGTACGCAGAAGGAGCTAGGTGCCTCAGTACATAGAAGTGTGAGGCCTGGAGTCAGGAAGACCAGAGTTCAAATCCAGCTTCAGACACTTACTAGCACACACACTCTGTATGTATTTACTTGTGTTATTCCTCCTAGGAGAATGTAAATTACTCATATTCAGGTACTGCCCTTTGTTTTGTGTTTTTATCTCCAGGACCAAGCACAGGGTGCTTCAAATACAGTTGGCACTGAATGTTGTTGACTTGTGTTAAATTGTTTTGTGTTAAATTTTGTTAAATTGTGTTAAATTTATTCTTCACGAAATAATACTGCCTCATTGAAATAATTTCTTTGCTTTCTAAGTGCTTATAAACAGTTCTTGAGTAATTTCTTCTATATACACAGATACACACGTGAGCCTTTTGCTCTATCATTGTTCCTGAACTAAAAGGTAAAAAAAAAAACTATTATAAGGAGTCTATTTATGGTCATATATGGCCTTTCATAAAAGAAGGGAAAATCCAATTGCTTTTCTGACCTGAACTTTAAAATTGATGAATCCTTCTTTAATCCATTAGTGATTTAGATAATGATTTTTTGAAATACCATCTGAAATTTCTGAAAATGAATTTTTGTTTGAGGGTTGTTTTCTTATTTTTTTTAATAGTTTCAGGTCTAACTTTCAAAGTGGTAGAAAATATTTCTGTAATAAAAGTATGGTAACTAACACTCACTGTACCATTCCAGAGGTGAAGAACAGATTATTTACAGAAATTCAAATATTTTCTTAATGTAGCCAAAGTCACATCAGCTCAGGATTCAGGAGTTCAGGCACCGCTATTTGATTTGTAGCCTCGTCTCCTTCTGTCTCGAGTTGTTGCCGCCTCTCTAACAGCTCTTGAACTTTCTACCAAGTGTCTGTCTCTCGGGAAACTAATACTAATAGCTCTTTGCTGATACTTGATCTTAGTCCAAAATCTCTTTTGGGTTGTTGGGTTTCTCTGTACTTCCAAGTGTATTTCCTCTCAGCATCAATTGGCAATGTTCACTAGTACTTGATCTCTTTCCATTTGTGTGTCTCCTGGGCAAAGCTAAATCTTCTGGTATAGGGGGAAAAGCTGGTGATGGGAAGAGGAAGTATTGTGGGAATCCATTTTCTTTACTTCTACCTATGAGATTAGATATAATCAGAAGAAGTATAAAAATGAGCACAAGCTCTTCTGGTAATTAATGTTGGAATGAAAATTCAGGAAGTTAGGCAAATGAGACTTTTCCAGAATAGATCATCTACATTGAAGTGGAATGAAGGAGCTGTTTAAAAAGGGGCAATCTTTTCTGAGCACTCATTCTTTAAGATATGAAATTAGTAAGAAGGAAGAATATTTGTCCTTTACTTAAAAATACTTTATGATTCCTTCTTCTTTTTTTCCTTTTTATAAGGAAGCTATGTGAAAGCAGACATATTTTCTTTCTCTGTTTCCTCCAGAAATATAGCTTTATAGAAGACCCACAGGCATTCCTGTGTAGGCTAGTGTCTAGAATATAGTCAGTCTAAGTAAAGTTAGAAAAGTCTCCTTAAGTGCATTAAGTAAGTATTCCTTGGACACTGTCAAGATTCACCTGTCTTCCATATCATAATTTGACTATAATAGTAGCAGCATCCAATTTTGAAGCACAACTGAACTTTTGATGTTCAGAAACAGTAACATTTTTTTTATTCCAAAGCATACCTGAACCTAGCTTTCATACTTATTTGATTTTAGGGGGGGAACTATTGGGAAAAACTCAATGACATGTAAATAAAATTTACATACATGTGGAATGCAAAAAGTAAATGCTATCCTAGAGCCCTTCCAGGATTGGGAGTACAGCAGAGGAAACCAATACTTTTCTGGTCCTTAGAATACCAGGAGCTACCAGAAGAGCAAATACATTTTAGCTTCTCTAAGGGATACAGAATTCAGTTAAGCTCATTTCCCTTGACTACCATTCATGTGATGCCAAGAGGAGTACATCTTTTCTCTCTTCTCCCAGTACCACATAATGTTCAAGAATGTCTTATTTCGGTTTGTCTACCCCATTTAAATCCTTTTGCAAAAGTTGTGGAGTAAACTTCTCTGTTGATATGGTGGCAACAGTATTACTGATTTTGTACATTGTTGTCTAAGGATTAAGTATCACTTTGGTCATTTAAATTCCATTGTGATCAAAACTGTTCAAAATATGTAATGGAGGAAGTAGTTCATTTGTAGAGTTTGGATGGTGAGGCCAAAGGTCAGCCAGAAGAGTACAGGATAAAATCAGAGAGTAATGAGAAGCCAAGTTTGGCTGGAAGAAAGAGAATGTGAATGGCAGGGTTGGGGAGGTAAAGTGCAGAGAAGAATGACATGTAAGGCACAAAGACTGATATTTATTTCTGCTGACTCCACAATGCAGGGGGATAGAGACCAGAGCTCAAATCAGGAAGATGTGAGTCAGAACCTTAAACATTTATTTGATGGGTGGCCCTGGACAAATCATTAAACCTTTCTAAGCCTTAGTTTCCTCATCTATAAAATAGAGTTGATAAAAGCACTTATTTCACAGAGTTGTGAGGATAAAAATAGATAATGTTTTTAAAGCATTTTGAAAACCTTCAAGAGCCATATATTATCTGCTATTATGTTATCAGACATTTTATTCATCTGCTGAAGAGTATGACTGAAAAATAGGAGTTGAAAAACAGAATAGACTTCTCCTTGAGAGTTCATCATCTCATTCTGACAAATCTTATAATATTTTGCAATATGCACTACAATTTGTGTTTTAGGATTTTTCTATTACCTGAGTAAATTATGGTTTAATTTTGGTACTAAATTAGATTACTTTTGATTTTATCCATCATAGAGTATTGATGTCAGCTATAAGTTTGTCTTTCTATATATGTAACTAGTCATGAATATTTATGAGCATTCTTTTTGAATTCACAAGCTTCTAGAATTTAAAAAAAATTCCAAAGTATAATTATGAAGATAGGAAAGAAATGATTTATATAATCATATTATCTTTAAGTTCTATACTATGGGTTTGTTTTACAATAAATTGTTTGGATAATAAAATAATTTTAATATTTTGATAAGTAGCTTCTTTGTGCTGTGTCTAAGATGAACCATCTTTCATAAATTTCAGCTTCATAAATTATTTTGTAGGAAGGTGTCCTTAATTTTTTAAACATATTTTTAATATTTTTAACATATTTTTCTTTGTAACTTTCATGGGAGACATTGGGACAAGAGTATTGGACTAGGAATCAGGAAGAACTGAGTTCGAATTCTGTATCATGGGCAAACTATATGTTAGTAGGCAAGTGATTTAACTTTTCTCAGTCTCTACTTTTTTTTTCTTTTTGGAGGGTGGGAAGGCAGAGCAATTGGGATTAAGTGACTTGCCCAAGGTCACATGGCTAGTAAGTGTTAAATGTCTGAGGTCAGATTTGACCTCAGGTCCTCCTGACTCCAGGGCTAGTGCTCTATTCACTGAGCCATCTAGTGGCCCCAGCCTCTACTTTTTCATCTGAAAATGGGAATAATAATAGCATCTACCTTTTAGGGTTGTTATAAGCATCAAAACTTATACATATTTATACACCTCGCTCTCCATACATACACACATTATATGTGTATACACACATATACACATACATACCCATATATAAACACATACACATACATACATATATACACATATTGCATATTTTAAAGTGTTACATAAATGTTCACTTGTGCAGTTGTTTCTAACTCTGTCACTCTGGAGTTTTCTTGAGAAAGATACTGTAGTGGTTTGCTGTTTCCTTCTTCAGTGTATTAAGACAAACAGGTTATACTTGATTTGCCCAGGGTCACACAGCTAGTGAGTGTCTGAGGCTAGATTTGAACTCAGGTTTTCTGGTTTCAGGCCCAAAACTCTACTCAATGTGCCACCTATCTGCATGTTACTCTTGTTGGCTGTTAAATTTTCTCCTCCTTTTTCCTCCTTCTCCACATCATTAGCATTCAGGAGTAGGGAACCTGCAGCCTCGAGGCTACATGTGGCCCTCTTGGTCCTCAAGTGAGGCCCTTTGACTGAATCCAAACCTCACAGAACAAATCCCCTTATGATACTTGGACTCAGTCAAAAGGTTGCACTCAAGGACTTAGGCCACATGTGCCCTGGAGGCTGCAGGTTCCCCAGCCCTGGATAGTTCTTTATATAACAAACCTATTAAGAAATGCTTTTTTTAAAATTTCTACATGAATTCTTTTCATTATTAGAGAGGTAAAGTGGCATAATGGGTAAAAGAGATGATTTTAAAATCAGGAAGATTTGAAACTCTAAGATCAGATCTTGCCTCTGACACATACTACCTGTTTCCCTAAGCAAGTCAATGCTACAAACAATTTTCTAAGGCCATAAGTTGCAGAAATGAGTGCAGAGACAGTAATGTAGTGATAGGGCTAGTTTCTACCTGTGTTGGTAAAGGAAGTTCATATTGAACCAGGAAGGAACCTTAGAAGACATCTAGTCCAAACCCATCATTTTCCTTTTCTTTTAGATGAAGGCTCTGAAGCAGAGAGGTTACATGATGTGCCCAGTGTTACCCAGCCTGTTAAGTGTCTGAACAGGAATTCAAACCAACTATTTCTCTGACTCCAAATGCCGTGCTCTATTGACAATAACACACTACCTCTCCCAAACAGAATGATGCAAAGATCAAACCCATATCCTTGGTGTTATCATACCACATCCCATCCAACTGGGATATTTGGCTCATTACCCTAATGGGAACCCCCTACAATATGAATTTATAGGTTCAATCAAAATGACCACAAGCACAATGAAGGTAAAAGTTGGTTAATAATTACCCAAGTCTAGTTATGATCATGATGTTATGAGGTCAGTTACTAAATTGTGGAGATAAGTAGATGTTTGCTATGCCTTCCCTGTATAAAGGCTCATGGTATGCTCAGGACCAACTCTGTCCCTTTACTGTTCAGTAGCTATGATAAAATAATTTCCTCCAAAATGTTTGCAACTATAGGAATTGGAAAGAGATATGACATAGCAGTTGCTGAAATCAACATTCTCACTTTTCTTGTTAGAGATTATTATAATAGTGACATTTGGAAATCAGATGGCATATTTTTTAGTGTTCCATATGTTAAAAATGAGTGATACAAGCTTCATCCCCCTTCCTTCTTTGAAGATCTCCGAAGGTGTTTCATCTGGTTTTGGAACAAGGTTCACGAGTTGGAAAGGAGGATGACTTCTTCAAATACAGTGTCACAGAATCATCAGTCTGAAACTGAAAGGTAACTTGAAGTCATAGGTTAATAAATCTAGAATTAGGAAAGATCTCAGAGGTGATCTAGTCCTGCAGCACCAGATGAGGAAACTGACAAAAGGGAAGGTTAAGAGATTTGCATAATGTCAGTCACTAAGGTGTCAGGGCTGAGAGTTGAACTGAGTAACCTGATAACAAATCCAAAGCTCTTTCCATTACAGTAAATGAGATACTACAGCACATATTTCAGTGCCTGGCAAATAATAGGCACTTAATAAATGTGTGTATCCTCCCTCCTTCTTAGTAGCATCTTACAGGAACTGAACTTTTAATTTCACTGCCATGTGCAAGCTTATTTTTTTTTTTGAGCAATTGAGGTTAAGTAACTTGCTCAAGGTTACACGGCTAGTCATTATTTGTGTGTGGGTGCTCATTTTCTGAGGCCGGATTCGATCTCGGGTCATCCCAATTCCGAGGCCGGCGCTCTTACTCACTGCGCCACCTAGCTGCCCGTGCAAGCTTATTTTTAATGCTGAAAGCTTGTGAAGAGTATTGAGATGTGACCATATTCTCTACAGACTGCTTCTTTCTATGTGGGATGAAAATGAAAACATCTACCCTTCTCAGAGGTGTTGTGTCAGAGACCAGATAGCCACCTCAAGCCTCTAAAGATATCTTATGTGTGGAGTGGAATGAAAGATTGAGGTGATTAGGAAAGCAAGTGGTTAGTTGTGGGGATTGCATGAATCACACTGATTCCATCTTGTGACTCAATTCCAGAGCTAGCTCAGTTCCCTCTCCATTCAATTATGGGTCTGGTCCAACTTCTGTCTTGTGAGAAAACTTTATTCAATTGTGGGGATTGGAAGAAGACCTTATTGCATTGTGTGAAACCACCCTGCACAGCTAGGAAACTGGACACCTCTACCTGTTGTTTAGAGACCTAAGTTATGCTGACCAGAAACCTGGTCAGATCCAAAAATTGACTCCAGGAATTTTCTCAGAGTTGTACATCTCAAGCAATCCATATGTCTTACATGAAAACTGTCTTCTTACAACTGAAGAGATAACACTAGAAACCTAATTCTACCAAGGAAAAAGGAGGATGAGGCACAACAATGAAGCTATCTGTGCAGATTTAGGAAATACTTATTTTTTTCTCTTTGGATCATGGCTTCCTATACCAAGATGTTCTTCTTTAGTACTAATAAGACAGTTAGGTTAGATTTGGAATCAGGTAGACCTGAGTTAAATTTAACCTCAAATACTTAGTGGTTTATGACATTAGCCAAGTCACTTGAACTCTCAGTCTCCTCATCTGCAAAATGAAGATAATAAAAACACCTACCTCTCAGGGTTGTCTCAGGATTGCTTTGAAGATAAAATAAGACAATATTTGTAAAGAGCTTTGAAAGCCTTTAGGTAGTATATAAATGTTATGTGTTGCTGTTATGTTATTATATACATCAGATCCCCAAAGTAGAAATATAAGGGAAAGGAGAAAAATGACCAGATAAAATAATAAAACTAGATACCATAAAGGGTGTTAGGTTTAGTACAATAAGAATATGAGGAGAGGGTGAAGAAGCAAAAGAGAATTTCTACACAATGGGTTGGCAAACTATCATCTGCAGACCATATACAGCCCACCTTCTGTTTTGGTATCGTATATGACTTAAGGATATGGTCTTTAAAATAAATTTTGCAATATTTCTAGGGAAACTAATAAAGAAATTTTAGGTATTGTTTCACAAAGTTTAGGTATAGTAGTTAGAGGTTTATATACTCTATGGCTTATAAACAACTTGAAATTTTAAAGCAAGGATGAGAAAATGAAATCATTGATACTATTGGGACTTGGTGGCATAGGATTTATGAATTGAAAATGGCACGTAATGGTATATTTTATTCAGAGCAAAATAAGTGACAGATGAAGTAATTAAATGGAATTTGATGGTAAGATACTTGTATTGGAATTCATGAATCAGATGACAAACTATGATGGTAAGTACTTGTAACAAGATAAAAGGACAAAGAAGCTGATTTGACATCACAATGTAGAGTAGATAGCCTGAGCAGAGAGATAAAATGGATAATGACTTTCAAATACAGTTCACAAAACTGAAACAGTTATATGTCTCATTCTGTTAAAAGCAGAGAATCTATAAAATCTACTTTCTCTCCCAATACTTTTATTTTATGGAAAGGAGAAAAAGTAATATGAATGCTTTATTATTAGTTGAAATAATAAGAATAGCTGATATTTATATGGAATATCATAGTTGTAAGAGATTTTATTTTTATAAAAATTGAACCCTGGGGGCAGCTAGGTGGCACAGTGAGTATAGTGCTGGCCGTGGAGTCAGAAGGACCTGAGTTCGGATCCAGCCTCAGACACTTAACACACACAAAAACCTAGCCGTGTGACCTTGGGCAAGTTACTTAACCCCAATTGCCCTCCAAAAAGGAAAAAAAAATTGAACCCCATACCAGATTAATTAGATATATTGGGCAAGTATTTTCTCCATTTTTTTGTATGAGGAATGGGAGAAATGGCTTGTTCCTGAGTACCCTGAATAATTGTTTGAGGAAATATTTAAACTAGTTACTATTTGGGGATACATATAGTTATTATGTCATAACTGATTTCATGATTTTAATAGGATAAGCATATCAAAAGTCATCTAATATGACTATACTATAATAATCTTCATTTTACATATGAGGAAACTGAGATTCGATAGGGATAGACTCCATAATATAGTCCATATTCTCAAGAAAAACTTATCATGCATCCAAGTGAGTTCTTCAACCAGAAGTAACCTTTCTTCAGGTAGCATTTTTCGAACAATTGCTTTGTGTCTACTTTCCATCTGACCACAGGAAATTTTTAACGACTTGTCCAAAATTATAAAGTTTTTAAGGGACTTAGTAAAGATTCAAACCAAAGCTTTTTAATTCCAGGTCTAGCGCTCTTTTCAAGCTACAATGCCACTTTCTTTCATGAATAGGGAGCTTAATATTAAACAGTCAAATGTGTTTATCAGACAATTAGGAGAAAATATTTGTATAAGTTCAGGAAAAAAATACTAATGTTTTTGTGCCCTGTGGTTGTAAAACCAATAAGGCTCCATGTTGAAAAGAGGACCATAAAACATAATTCAGATAATGCAGTCACAAAAAAAAAATTCAGAATGAAAGTGGGAACTGGGCATGGAGGTTCATGCCTATAATCTCTACTACTAGGGTTGCTGAGGCTGGTGGATAATTTGAGTTTAGGAATTCTGTGCTGTAGCGGGGTTTAAGCTAATAGGGTATTCATATTACTTCTGGTACAAAATGGTGAGGCCTTGGGATTGGGGAGACTTCAGGCTGTCTAAAGATGGTTCAAACTGGCTTAGGTCAGGAACAGAACAGGTCAAAGCTTCCATTCAGATCAGAAATAAAATTGAGCCCATGAATGGCTTTAGCACTTCCATTCTCAGCAGGATAGAAAGACAAAGACAAGGAGGAGGGGAAGAAAGAAGGAAGAAAGAAAGGAAGGAAGGAAGGAAAGAAAGAAAGAAGGAAGGAAGGAGAGAGGGAGGATGTATAGATTGATGAATAGACACATAATCAAGGAAGAGATCAAAACAGTAGACTTGTAAGAACAGCATCATAACAAGTAATGTTCTAAAAATACTCTAAAATTTGTGAAAAGTAATGCAAGAGACAATAAGAATATGGAAGGTTTAGGCTTGCTGCTTGTGGAAATTGAAAGAAGTTCAATAGGCAATAGAATGTAGAAATGCTAAATTCTCATTTTGCTTCCAAGTTAGGACTTTCAGAGTCTGGTTATGTTTGCTATTGTTGAATATATATTTAAACAAATGCTGGATGATGGTTTATAAAGGAGGCTGTGGAGCACATTTCTGCAGCAGGTAGAGAACTGAACAAGATGAGCATAGAATCCCAGCATCTTAGGTCTGAAGGTAACTGAGAATCCCTCTATTCCAACCCATCTTAAAAAAAAAAAATCTCCTCTAAGCATACACAACAAGTAATCATCAAGCTTTTGTTTTTTGACCTCAATAAAAAGGAATCCTTTATCTCTTGAGGATGCCACTTCTACTTTTGGATAGTTTGAATTCCTAGGAAGTTTTTTCCTTCAATCCACCCCAAATTTGCTTTTTAATAACTTCCAGCTAGAAATCCTTATTTTGCCCTTTAGGATCAAACAGACCAAATATAAATCTCTTTTCCATAGGACAGATATCAGTCATCAATACTTTCAAATGTCTGAGAAAAATTACTCTGTTTCTAAGGTTCTTTTCAGCTCAAGGAAATCATGATTTTAGCATGATCTAGGTGTCAAAGTTATTCTGGGTGCTAGAACACAACTGTAGTATACATTAATAAAATTTTGGACAATTCATATGATCATAGGATTATAGCTTCTCTTTCCCATTTTGCCAAATAAGAATAAACAAAGAGACTGGAAGGAAATGAAGGTTTAAATATTATTTGTCTATATAACTTAAAGAAATCATTATATTCTAAGCTTTAAAATAATTCCTGCTTGTTTGCAGCTGGGTTACACAATGGATAGGGTTTTGGTCCTGGAAACAGGAAGATCTATATTAAAATCTGGCCTAAGATACGTACTAGCCGTGTCATTCAGGGGGAATAATTTAACCTCTGTCTGTCTCAATTACCTAATTTGTAAAATGGACATAATAATGGTAGTTACTGAACAAGATGAGCATAGAATCCCAGAATCTTAGGCCTGAAGGTAATCTGAGTTGTTGTGAGGCTCAAATGAGATAATGTTTGTAAAGTTCTTGCCATACATCCTGGTACATAGCAGGATCTTAACAAATATGAATTCATTTTCTTTTCTCTATCCCCACTACCTCTCCCCCTCTTTCCCCCCTTGATAAAGCTGAATCCAGCAAAAAAAAAAAACAAAAAAAAAAACCTTTTCCCAGTTCAGAAACATGATTAGTATTCAGTGGTTTGTATCTAGAGGGGCCTTGAAAGACAAGGACAATCAGTCCAAACTACTCATCATATATATATGAAAACTGAGGCCCCCATATAATTGAAATGAGTTTTTCAAAGTCACACATATTAAATGAAATACATGGGATCCGCACCAATGTCTTCCGATGCTAAAGAAGTGCTCTTTTTCATCGTATGGCATGGTGATCATTTATACTTCTGAGTAACATGAATCTAGATGATATCAATTACTTGCCATGCTTTCATTGTTATAGTGGCTTAATTATAAGTCATTCAATAAATTATCCTTTTTTCAGTTTATATTATCACATTTTCAAAAAAGGTAAAATAAAAAGCAAATATCAGTTTTTGTACTTAATTGTGATATATTGTTATAATTGTGATATATTGATATAATTGTGATATATCAATTGTGATATATTGTTTTCTATTAGATTCAGGGAGGTTGAAACTTAAAAGTTTTGGTATATTTATCGAATAATTCAAGTTGAGTTTTGGCACCTAGGATAATGATGACCTTAAAGAATCAGGCCCACATTAAACTTTTAAAAATGCTCATATATTTGGTAAAGTGGTGAGAATAAAGACATTTTCCAGTATAGGTAGTTAAAATGGTTTTAAATTTAGCCATATAATTTAATTCAATCATTAGTAAAGGACATTACCAACAGATTTTTGTCTTCGATGGCTTCATAGAAGAGGTATTTTTAAAGTTCAATTTGAAAGGATGTTCAAGAGTTCAAAAGGTAAAGAGGGGAAAGAAGACATTCCAAGATGAGGTAACAACATATGCAAAATACCTGGAGGTTGAAGGATGAATAGCAAGTTTAAGCAATTGGAAATAGTCCAAGTTAAATGGATTCTATTCATTTGTTTAACACCATTGCAAATGTTACTGATGACTTAGTAGGATTTGGTTATGTTTGTATTTGTGTATTCAATATATATTAGGAGAGAGAGTAAAAACTAGATCTGTGAGTTCATAGATTTAGAAAATGCCAGATAAGGAAACTCTATCAAATCTGTATGATACGGATAATACAAGAATGTATATAAAAATCGATGTGCATTTGGATGAGAGTGCCATTTATTGACAACACTTTGAATAACTGGTATGACTAACCCTCAACTGAATAAATTTTGATCACTTGCCCACCTATCTGCCTATCTCTCTCTGTCCTCTTTCCTCCCTCCACTATCTCCCTTTATTACTCCATAATTGAATTTCCCTGTGTTAGTGAATTTTATTTATTTCATTTAGATATAACTTTGTAGTTATTATTATCTCAGAATAATGCTATGCAATATGAGAAAGGTTAGAGGGAAAAGTAATATTCTACAGTACTATGATATCATGATCTTTTCTGAGCAGTCTGCCTGTGGTCCCAAACATTATAGAGGAAAACAAAAGAAGCAAACAAAAATATATATATTTTTAAAATTCTTGTGTTTTAAGCCCTAAACAATTAAAGAGACAATATAGAAACAATGACAGTACTTAAAAAAAAATTGATGTTTGGGATCCCTGTAGATTCTGTCTCTGAAAAAGAGAAAAACAATACATTTTAAAATAACAACAAAAACCACAACCCTCCCTAATTTCCATCTCTCTCTGTATCACTCCTGCAGAACACCTGGTCTATAAATTTAGCGACAGAGCTTTCCCTAGGGTGTCATTTTTGTACAGAAAAAAAGTAAAAAAAAGCCTTTGCCTCAGTGGAGCTTATACAGCTTAATTTTACACTTTCTCCATCTGTTTGTCTGGCTCAACTGTGGATACTAGTGTGTTTAAAGAAAGTTATACTGTTTGTCCAACAGAAATCTACAGTCAGCAACCTCATTTCTATTTCTGTCTGGCAGAAGTGGGCCAGAAAGTTTTTCCTAACATAAAAAGAAACTAAGCTTTTCCCTATCTCTTCATCTGACTACCAACCAAATCACATGTGAGAACTTCATCCAAGAATCCCAATAGATTAATGGAAGGAAGAAGAAAAGATGTTTCTTTGGAAAAATAACCCAAATCAATTAGGGTTGAAACTAATAACTAGCAATAAAAGGGTTACTTTAAGCTCTATTGAAGCAACTAGCTATGTCTGAAAATAATCTATTTAATCCACACTTTTAATACTTAAACCAAGGGAGAGAAAAAAAAAAGTTATTTTCCAGCATATATTTTCTTCAGAGCTTTAGGAAACTACATAACTGAAGCAGTTTGGTACAGTGCAAAGAGTATTAGATGCAGTCTGGAGACCTCAGTTTAAATATTTACTCTGTCTCTTTGTGTTTCTGTGTGGATATGTCATTTAATTTCTTTGGACCTCAGTTTACTTATTTGCAACATGAGATGATTGGAATACTATATCCATCATCTCTGGAGTCCCTTCCTCCTTGAAAACTATGATTATGTAGCAAATATAACTAACATTTTAGTTTGATCTTCTAAAACCACACAAAGCCAACAATACAAAGACAAGTAGCATTTCTATCGTGGATCATAGAATTTTAAGCCAGAAGTGATTATGTAGTCCAACATATCTCACTCTTATAGATGAAGAAATTGAGATGGCTAAGTTATTTGTCCAATGTCATAGAGCTATTTGGAAGAAGAATTTCAGATTTGCATTTGTGGTTTTTTGAATCCCAGTCCAAAAGTTTCTCCCACATTATATCAGTTTTCAGGCATAATCAGTAGATGTCCAATAACCTTCTTTATACTGGAGAATATATGTTCTCTAAAAATAGGAAAGACAATATCACTTCATGTATTCTTCCCACTCAGAAATTCACCCTGATTTTATGAAAACAAGACTCACATACCAGACTAATTTAGCTGTGTTCAGTCATTCTCAGAAAGCCAAGATCAATTAGAATTATGGTTCTTGTTCTCTGGCTACTTAGCCATCTGACTTTGGGAAGATCATTGAACTTCTCTGAACCTGCTTGGTCCACTTACAAATCAGGGTTATTAATACTTGGGTTTCTAACCCCACCCCAGCTTGGTGTGAAGATAGGCTTAGATTGTATATGTATGTATATGAATATATGTAATATACATATATGCATATATATGAGTGTGCATACATTGTAAAGTAAAATGTTAAAAATGTGAAGTCACAATGTCATAAGAAACTTGGAAGTTGTATAATCCAAATCCTTCTTGAAGTCCCACATACATTCCAGAATACTAATCATACACCCTCTGCTTGAATACCAGAGTTATCACTCCAACAGTCTTTTTCTTCACTAGTCACTCACTCCCAAGACTTACATAATATGACTTCTATTACCATAATTATTAAAATAGATCTCTCCAAAGACACTAATAACCTATTCTTTTGTTTTGTAATTTTTTTCCTGTCTCCATCCTTCTTGATCTCTCTCCAGAGTTTAGTACAGTGCCTGGCACATAGAAGGCACTTAAATAATTATTGACTTAGCATTTGACAATTTTTAGGTGTCCCTCCAATTTTATACCATTTCATCCTTTGGCTTTTGTGACATTACACTCTTAGGCTTTATCTTCTATTTCTCTGACCATGTTTGTTTCTTATTCTAGACCCTTTGCTTCCTTCCAACCATTATGTGTGTGTCCTCCAAGGTTTGATCTTTGACTATTTCCTCTTTTATTTACTGTTTCTCAGCATTGTCAGAGTCCTATCCAATCTACCTTCCATACCATTTCTCTCTCTCTCAGTAATTTCCCCAAACCTTGATCTGATCACATTACTCCCCTATTTTTTTTAATTTTTGAGAGCAATTGGGGTTAAATGACTTGCCCAAAGTCACACAGCTAGTCAGTGTGTCAAGTGTCTGAGAGAATTTGAATTCAGGTCCTCCTGACTTCAGGGCTAGTGCTCTATTTACTGTGCCACCTAGCCACCCCATTGTTCCCTATTCTAAAGGCTTCAGAGGTTCCCATTGCCTATGAAATAAAATATACATTTCTGATCCTCTCATCCAAGATCCTTTCTTGGCTATGTTTTATCACCTATAGTCTCTACCCTTTAAATTTTGTGTCATTACATGTCTTTATGTATACTGTGTTCTACAAGTGTATAACACTTCACATTTATTCATATATATCTTTCTCTTTTCTGTGCCTCCACCCTTATCGTTCTTCATCGCTGGAATTTTAAAAAAGAAACCTTTCTTTTTCCTTATCTTTATCTATTGAAATCTCTCTTTTTATTTAAGATTCAATGGAGGCACCATATTATCCTTCCTCTACTAGCACTGCTTGTTAAGTTAGGGGGGAGTATAACTGAAGGACTTGTGGTTCAGACCTTGATCCCTGGTCCCAGTCCAGGTATTACCTAGAGATATGATTAAAAAAAAACTCCATTGGGACATTGGGTTCATCTTAGTCTTTGTTCTCTATTTAACTGAATAGGAATCTTAGAAGGTAGGTGCAACTGGAAGTTTCAAACTCAATTTCTCAGATTTATAAACTAAGGTATCTTGAAAGAGCACCAGAGGTTGAGCATTTAAAATGGAATTTCCTTAAGGTACTTAGCAGGAATCAGGGTAGCAGAAATCCAGGAAATCAAGGGGTATATTTAGTCAATACTCATGACCAGAAATAGCTCATTCATGGGAAGAGATTCCACCGAAATGTGCAATTCTCAGGTGGGAAGTGGTTTACAACATTCATTTCCACCAGACTTTGAGTTACAATTTTTTCTGCATTTTTTCCCTACCCACCACCCCAGAATAGCTGTCCCACAAGATACCCCTCATCCAATCTGCTCTCTCCCATTTCCTCTCCCATACCCCCTTCAACTTTTCCATTAGAGGAAGGTGAATCATTGTGTCCCAATGCCTGCACAACTTATCTCCCAATTACAAGCAAAAGAGTATTAATAATAGTATTTATATATATTTGAAACATTTAAATTTTAAAACTTCAAATTTCAGATCCATTCCCTTCCTCCCTTGACACCCACTCCCTCTGGGAAGATAAGCAATTCAGCGTGTGTTGTACATGTATAGCTATGCATAACATTACCGTAGTAGATATATTGTAAAAGACTGCTTATATTTCCCACCCACCCATCCCACTCCCCCACCTGGTTCATTCCCTAATTTGATCCTGTCCCTCTTTGAAAGTGGGAACTTCCAACCTCTCTTCCCCCCTGAATGCCCTCCCCTCCATCATACCCCCTCTCATCCCCCTACCCCCTACTCTCCTACAGGGTCACATATCCCATTTAGTATGTATGTCATTCTCTCCCTGAGCCAAACTCAATGAGAATATGGATTTGCCTTTTTGCCTTCCTGTTCTTCCCCCCCTCTGCACCCACTTCCCCTCACCTCTTCTGTGTGAGATAGTTTACCCTACCCTGTCTCTCCCCATCTCCTCTTTCCACTTTCCTCTCTCACCTCTTAACTTCACCCCTTAAGTACCATCCCTTCCCACCAAATTCAAACTGTGTCCTCTATCCATGTATACCTGTAAACATATATACACACATTCACATATGTATTTATATGCTTATGCACCCTTCTTCAATTATTTTCATAGTGAGAAAGATATCATTAGTCACAGTTATTGTTTTTCCATGTAGGAATGCAAATAGTTCAACTTTGATAAGTTCCTTCTGATTTCTTTTCCCTGATTACCTTCTCAAGCATCTCTTGCTACTTGTGTCTGAATGTCAAATTTTCTATTCAACTCTGGTTTTTTCTTCAAGAATGCTTGAAAGTCCTCAATTCCACTGAATGCCCATATTTTCCCCTGAAACAAAAGACTCAGTTTTGCTGGGTAGGTGATTTTTGGTTTTAATACCAGGTCTTTTTCCCCAAGGAATATCATATTCCACGCCCTTTGATGCCTCAATTTAGAAGCTGCCAGGTCTTGCACTATGCTGATTGTATTTCCACGATATTGAAATTGTTTATTCCTGGCTGCTTCTAGTATTTTCTCCTTGATCTGGGAATTCTGGAACCTGGCTATAATATTCCTAGGAGTTTTCTTTTTGGTATCTTTTTCTGGAGGCGATCGGTGAATTCTTTCAACCTCTATTTCCCCTTCTACATCTAAAACATCAGGTTAATTTTCCTTGAGAATTTCTTGAATTTTTAGGTTCTTCCTTTGATCATGGCTTTTAGGTAGTCCAATAAAAATTTTTAAACAAATGCTTTATAAACTTCTGTTTTACATCATTCATTTCTGCCAGATTTTGAGTTACAATCATGTCCTGCCCTGTTTTTCCCCTACCCAACCTCCCACAATAGCAGTCCCACAAGATATCGCTTCCTCCAATCTGCTCTCTCCCATACCTTCTCCCATACCCCCTTCAACTTTTCCATTAGAGGAAGGTGAAACATTGTGTCCCAATGCCTGAACAACTTATCTCCCAATTACAAGCAAAAGAGTATTAATAATAGTATTTATATATATTTGAAACATTTAATGTTAAGACCTCGAATTTCATATCCATTTCCTTCCTCCCTTGTCACCCACTCCCTCTGGGAAGATAAGTAATTCAGTATATGTTGTACATGTCTAGCTATGCAAAACATTACCATAGTAGATATATTGTACAAGGCTGCTTATAATTCCCTCCCACTCATCCCACCCCCCACCTGGTCCATTCCCTACATGATCCTGTCCCTCTTCTATAGTGGGTACTTCCAACCTCCCCTCCCCCCAAGGATGCCCTCCCATCCATCATCCCTCCTCTCATCCCCCTTCCCCCTATTCTGCTGCAGGTTGAGATATCCCATTTAGTATGTATGTCATTATCTCCCTGAACCAAATTCAATGAGAATGTGGTTTTGCCTTTTTGTCTTCCTATTCTTCCCCTCCCCTGCAGCCACTTCCCCTTCCTTCTTCTACATGAGATAATTTACCCTACCCTGTGTCTCCCCATCTCCTCTTGCCACTTTCCTCTCTCACCTCATAATTTCATCCCTTGAGTATTCTCCCTTTCCAACAAATTCAACCTATTCCCTCTATCCATATATAACTGTAACCATATACACACACATTCACATATATATTCATATGACTACACACCCTTCTTCCATTATTTTCATACTGAGAAAAATTTCATCAGTCACAGTTATTGTTTTTCCATATAGGAATGTAAATAGTTCAACTTTGATAAGTTCCTTTTGATTTCTTTTACCTGGTTATCTTCTCAGGCATCTCTTGCTTCTTGCATCTGGATGTCAAATTTGCTATTAAATTCTGGTTTTTTCCTCAAGAATGCTTGAAAGTCCTCTATTCCACTGAATGACCATATTTCCCCTGAAACAAAATACTCAGTTTTGCTGGGTAGGTGACCCTTGGGTTCAGTCCCTGCTCTTTTGCCCTCTGGAATATCATATTCCATGCCCTTCAATCCCTAAGTGTAGAAGCTGCCAGGTCCTGGGGGTATTCTGATTGTGTTTCCAAAATATTGAAATTGTTTCTTCATGGCTGCTTGTAGTATTTTCTCCTTGATCTGGGGATTCTGGAGCCTGGTTATAATGTTCCTGGGAGTTTTCTTTTTGGGATCGTTTTCAGGAGCTGATCGGTGGATTCTTTCAACCTCTATTTTGCCCTCTGGATCTAAAACATCAGGGCAATTTTCCTTGAGAATTTCTTGAAGGGTGATTTCTAGGTTCTTTCTTTGATCATGGCTTTCGGGTAGTCCAATAATTTTTAAATTATCTCTCCTGGATCTATTTTCCAGGTTAGTGGTTTTTCCCATGAGATATTTCACATTGCCTTCTATTCTTCATTTGTTTGGATCTGTTTAACAGCATCTTGATTTCTCATAAAGTCACTAGCTTCCTTTTGCTCCAGTCTATCTCTGAAGGAATGAATCTCCTCAGTGAGCTTTTGAGATTCTTTTTCCATCTGGAAAAATTGGCTTTTTAAGGCATTTTTCTCCTCATTGCCTTTTTGAGTCTCTTTTGCCACTTGAGTTAGTTTTTTTTTTGCTTTTTGGAGGGCAGTTGGGGTTAAGTAACTTGCCCAAGGTCACATGGCTAGGTTTTTGTTTGTGTGTGCATTAAGTGTCTGAGGCTCGATCAGAATTCAGGTCCTTCTGACTCCAAGGCTAACACTCTACTCACTGCGCCACCTAGCTGCCCCAGAGTTAGTCTATTTTTAAGGTTTTATTTTCCTCAGTCAGGCTGTTGACTCTCATTTCATACTTTTCCTTCATCCTTCTCATTTTTCTTCCCAGTTTTACTCCACTTCTCATATTTAGTTTTTAAAATCCTTCTTAATATCCTCTGTGGCCTGTAACCTGCTCATATTTTTATTTGGGGCTTTTGGTGCAGGATTTCTGACCTCACAGTCTTCTTCCTGTTCCATGCTTCAATCCTCTTTGCCCCCCAAATAGGAGTCTAATATTGAATTTTTCTATTTAATTTGTTTGCTATGCTTAGGCATGTTGCCACTTAATTACTTGACTTTTGGGCTTGTTGCCAGTGTAGGACTCTGCCACCAGACAGTGGAGCTTCAGTCCCAAAGTTTGGGGTCTTCACGACTTCTGGAGCTATTAGTTGGGTGGCCTCAGTGAAGACTCCACATGCTCTGGCAAGCTGGATACCCACCCCAAGACCTCCACCGCACACCATAATCCAGTTTCAGGGAGGTTAAAGGTAGAGCGATTACCCCCCAAGACTGATTGCTGGATCTGCCTACAGTTTGCAGACCAGGAGCTGAAGATGCAACTGAAGCTGAAAAATGGCGTCTGTGCCGTGTCCCCTCAGCAGCTTCTCGCCTCCAGGGGAAAAAACCTGATGTGTTCCCCAAATTCTGGTCCCAAAGTCCATAGGGCAGTAACCTCTCACTTTGTCCTATGCATCTCTGTGTTGATAATTCTGGAATGGCCACAGCTGCTGGTGTTCTGGCATCCCTCCAGCCTGCTGCTGGCCCAGTCACCCTGGGGCTAAAACCACAACTCAGGCATTCCTGGGCTTGGCTCCCAGAGTGCTGCACTGGCTCTTTCCTGCAGGGCTGCTGGGCTGTCCTCAGGGGGAGGTTAGCTTCTCTGCATCGTTCTGTGGGAGCAGGAGCTCCAGAAGTTGTTTACTTTTACATGATTTTGAAGTGGTGTGGGGGAGAGCACCTTGGAAGTGCTGTTTCTACTCCACCATCTTGGCTCCACCCCTGATCCTTACACATTTCAATGACATTCATTCTTGTAGTAAGTATATTTACAATTGCATATGTTTGTGTCCTATTTCCCTTAAAGTAGCGTATGTGCCCTATGTATGTGCAGTGAGTAGAGCATCGGCCTTGGAGTCAGAAGGACCTGAGTTTGGGTCTGGCCTCAGACACTTAATGCACACACAAATAAGATGTAAATGAGAGTAAGTTTGACCTATTCTCTTTTGCCTTCCTGTTCTAATCTTCCATTGTAATAGTTTTACCTTGCCTCTTCTATATGATATAATTTACTCTATTCTGTCTCTCCCCATCTCCTCTCATTACATTCCTGTCTCACCTCTCAATTTCACCTTTTAAGTATCATACCTTCCTCTTCAATTGGTCCTGTGCCCTCTGTCTATGTATACCTGTACACATACACACACACATCTACCCTCTTATACAGAAATATATATGTATAAATATATATATGTATATATATATATATATATATATATACGCACACATTTATATTCCCTTCAACTATTCTCATACTGAGAGAAGTTTCATAAGTTACAATTATCATTTTTCCATGTAGGAATGTAAATAGTTCAACTTTGATAAGTTCCTTATGATTTCTTTTCCCTGTTTACCTTCTCATGCTTCTCTTGCTTCTTGTATCTGACTGTCAAATTTTCTATTCAACTCTGGTTTTTTCATCAAGAATTCTGGAAAGTCCTCTATTTCATTGAATGACCATATTTTCCCCTGAAACATGATAATCAGTTTTGCTGGATAGGTGATTGTTGGTTTTAATCTCAGCTCCTTTGACCTCCAGAATATCATATTCCAAGCCCTTTGATCCCTCAGTATAGAAGCTGCCAGATCCTGTGTTATCCTGATTGTGTTTCCACAATATTCAAATTTTTTCTTCTTGACTGTTTGTAATATTTTCTCCTTGATCTGGGAACACAAGAAGCTGGCTTAAATATTCTTAGGAGCTGTCATTTGGAATTTTTTTCAAGAAGCAATTGGTGAATTCTTTCAATTTCTATTTTTCCCTCTGGTTCTAGAATATAAGGGCAATTTTCCTTGAGAATTTCTTAAAGGATGATTTCTAGGTTCTTTGTTTGATTGTGGCTTTAACGTAGTCCAATAATTTTTAAATTATCTCTTGTGGATCTATTTTCCAGGTCAGTGGTTTTCCCAATGAGATATTTCACATTGCCTTCTATTTTTTCATTTGTTTGGATATATTTAATAGTATCTTGATTTCTCATAAATTCACTAGCTTCCATTTGCTTCAATCTAATTTTGAAGGAATGATTCTCTTCAGTGAGCTTTTGAGATTCTTTTTCCATCTAGCAAATTTGTCTTTTTAAGGCATTCTTCTCCTCATTGGCTTTTTGAGCTCTTTTGCCATTTGAGTTAGTCTATTTTTTAAAGTGTTATCTTCTTCAGTCAGGTTGTTCACTGTCATTTTATAATTTTCTTGCATCATTCTTTTTTGTCTTCCTAATTTTTCCTCTACTTCTCTTATTTGGTTTTCAAAATCCTTCTTAAGCTCCTCTATGGCCTGTAACCAGTTCATATATTTCTTGGAAGCTTTGGGTACAGTAGTTCTGACTTCATTGTCTTCCTCCTGTTCTATGATGGAACCAGGCTCTGGCACCTGGTCACACACCTCAAGACCTCCACCCTAGCCAGCAATCCAGAACTAAGCAGGTTAAAGCAAGAGTGACTACTCCTTGTTATGGTCTCTTGGTCCCCCTACAATCTGCAGGTCAGGAGCTCTGAAGCACCTAATGTGGGTGGCTGCTGTGTCTCAGCTGCTTCTCCATCTGAGGCCATAGGCAGGACCACACTCTCAGATCCCTATTTCTAAAGTCCACACTGATTTCTCACATTTTCTTCAGCATTGCTAATTCTGGAAACCACCACAGCTGATGGTGATCCACTCTCCCAAAGTCCCTCCAGTGGTGGCTGGTCAGGGGCCTCCCTGTCGCTAAAACAGAGGGCTCATGTGGGCCTGGGTTCGGCTCCCAGTACACTGTGATGAACACTTTCTTTCTGCCTGCCAGATTGCCTTCAACAGAAGATTTCTTTCTCTCTGTCACTTAGTGGGTTCTGTAGCCCTAAAGTTTGTTTAGCGTAAATTTTAATAGATATTTGAGGTGGTTATGGGAGTTTACTTGATTCTATGGTACCATCTTGGCTCTGCCAGCTTCCATCTTTTTAATGACCAACTCTATGGTGATGCTTCTCAAATCTATCTGTCCTGTCTCAGCTTCTCTACTGATCTCTAATCTGACATTTTTAGCTGACTCTCAGATGTCTTGATTTGGATATCCAGTAGATATCTTAAACTAAATCTATCCAAAATAGAATTCATTTTTGTACCCCTTTAACCCTTACCTTCTCTTAACTTCCTGTTACTACAGAGGACAATATCATCCTCTCATTCCTAAGGCTCTCAATCCAGATGTTATCCTCAGCTCCTCACTATATCTCATTTCCCAGATCCAATTTTTTTTTTTTGCCATGGACTGTCAGTGTCACCTTTTTACTATCTCTCAAATACATAACTTTCCCTTCTATGATCCTGCCACTACTTTGGTACAATTTTTCAATCCCTCATGTCTGGACTATTGTAATAATTTGCTGATGGGTCTGCCTGCCTCAAGTCTCTCCCCACTCTAATCCATCCTCCATTCAGTCATTAAATTGATTTTCTACAGTGAATATTTGACCATGTCATATCCTTTCTTTTTTTTTTTAAGCAATTGGGGTTCAGTAACTTGCTCAAGGTTACACGGCTAGTCATTATTTATGTGTGGGTGCTCATTTTCTGAGGCTGGATTTGATCTCGGGTCATCCCAACTCCGAGGCCGGCGCTCTTACTCACTGTACCACCTAGCCGCCCCTTTAGGGCAATTGGGGTTAAGTAACTTGCCCAAGGTTACATGGCTAGGTTTTTTTGTTTTGTGTGGATTAAGTGTCTGAGACCGTCTCTGAACTCAGGTCCTTCTGATTCCAGGGCCAGCACTCTATTCACTGCGCCACCTAGCTGCCCCCATAGCCTTTCTTAATTATCTCCAGTGATGCCCTATCACCCCCAGGATTAAATTGAAAATCTTCTGTTGGGCATTCAAGGCTCTTCATAACCTGGTTTTCTCCCACTTCTCCATTTTTTAAATTTTAATCTTTGCCACAGACACTTTGATCCAGTAACACCGACCTCTTTGTTGTTTTATTAGTAAAACACTCCATCCCTAGGAATTGTTTCTGGCTATCTTCCATGACCAGAATGCCCTCCCTCATCTCTACCTATTGGTTTTCCTGGCTTCCTTTAAGAACCAACTAAAATTCCATCTTTGGTAGTAAGCCTTTCCCAACCCCTCTTAATTCTATTCTTTTCCCTCACTTAATTATTTCCTATTTATCCAGTTTTTAGCTTGTTTGCCCATATTTGTTTGTTTATTGTCTTCCCATTAGGTATGAGCTCCTTTAACTTTTGCAACACTTTGCAAACCTATTCCTCTTGCGCTGGACCTAGGTTTTCTTAATTACTAGTGCTTACCTCAATTACTTCAACTATATTTTGTATTTGTTTATCTGTATATAGCACATTGCAGGCACTTAATAAATGTTTATTGACTGACTGACTGATGTGAGAAGTAGTTTCAAAACCTCTCATTTTATATATGAGAAAACTGATGTTCATAGAGTTAATGTAATTTACCCCATAATACACATTGAAGCTGGCAAAAGACCTTAGGTCTCCTGATTCCATTTCCTGTGCTCTTTCCACTCCATACTTTCTTTTACTTCATCTTGGAGAACATGCAGCAAGACATGTAAGCACTTAATATATTACTTGTGATAAAGATGTTTCTGTCTAAAATCAATGGTACCAAATTAAATTCAAAGGGTTTCAATAAAGTAGATGTTACTTGCTTCCTTGTTCCCATTTTCTTCCCTCCTTTCCCTCCTCTTTTTGGCCCCTCTCTTCCTTCCTATTCCTTTTTCTCTGAAGTTACAATGTTGTATTTTTTTTCTTTCATTTATTTTCACAGCAAGGCTGCCTCTGGCTGCTTGCCATCCTCTACTTTTGTGAGATAGACAAGGGATGTTTGTTCTGTGTGAGGTCACAGCTTCCTGTTCTTTGAAAAGTCAAACAGTGAGGAGATTCAGCCAGCATTTTTTCCAGCTCATTTACACAAGAGATGTTTCTCCTTGAATTTCCTCTTGAAAATGGGTCCCAGCAAGTGGAGCCTCTGGCAAACCACCTGACTTCAGACTCCATGATTGAACTGTGATGTCCCAGCATCCATTCAGATGTCGGCCCATTTTACATGCTGAGTAAGGCCTCTCTGGATCACTTTCTACTTTCCTGAATACACTCAACCAAGGGCACTGATCTTATCTCTCAGGCTGCTAGTCCCTCATGGCACATCAGGCTCAAGCAGTGCATTGTAATGCCACAACATGGTCACAGGCAAATAATTCCTTTCAGAACTTATTTGGGGCTTTGTTATAAAAAATGATAAATGTCAGTGAAAGGTTTATGAATTAAAGGCCTGTGACCCAGAGGCAAGGCTAGTATAGTGTGAAGTGCACTGGACAGAGTAACTATCCCTGAAGCCAGAACTCAGAAACCCTTATCAATCAGGAGGAAATGACTTTGGGATCTCTTTGGGGAAAACTTGGAGCAACAGCAAATTTAAGTCATGGCATTTCATCTTGGGAAAAGTTTGACTATTGGCCCAGTGGTCTCTTCAATCCCATAGGGGTTACTGTTTGATTTTCTTTTGCTGGAACAATACTTCCAGGCCAGAGAGAGCTGCCTGACTTCCATGACTTTTTGTGAACTCAAGGCTATCTCTTGTGGTATTTCAGGAAGCAAGGATTATTTTCCAAATCACTCAGGGAAAAATTCTGGGTCAGATATTTTGGCTATCTCTCTTTAAATTCCCAAGTCTTGATTCAATTCAGTTCAATTCAGCAAGTATATATTACGGGCATAAACATTACTTTATATCCACTTAGATGTGGATTCAATGACAAAAATCAAAACAATCAATCCTTAATCTAAAAACAGGTGCATTGTATTGGAGGTGGGGAAACAATAAATATACAGATAAATAAATACAAAATATAGTTGAAGTAACTGAGGGAATCATTAGTAATTAAGAAAACCTAGGTGTAGTGTAAGAGGAATAGGTTTAGCAGAGTCTTGAATATAATCAGAGATTCCAAGTGTCATAAGGGAGGAAGGAAAATATTCCAAGCAGAGGGATGAGCCTACACAAAGGCATGGATACTGGAGATGAAATTTTGTAAATGTGGACCTTGCCAAGGAGCCTGATTTGACTGGAATGTATACTGCATTGGCAGAGTGATGGGAAAGAATTTTGGAAACACAGGGTAGAGCTTTATTCTGGTTGGATCTCTGAGATCCAGGAAGTTACAGCAGACTTGATATAAACATTGCATTTCAACTCTTGAGACAGTCAGTAGCATCATATTTTTTTGGCTAAAGGTTAAGGTCATTGACCACAACCCCTTTGTTTTAGAGATAAAGGACCTCTAGCCCAGAGAAGACTTGTACAATGTTACATGGAAAGAAAGTGCCAGAGTTGAGAACTGAACCTCATTGTTCTGATGCCAAATTCAATGCTCTTTCCCCTAACCCACACTGTATACACATTGTGTGCTTACAGCAGGTTATCTCTGTGGCCTACTAATCTACGATGGCATATTATAAAATGTTGCTCATTTAGATCCTTTTTATCTGATCCTGCCTAAAAACAAATTAATAAAATAAAACTTCTGTTCTATATTATGCTGGCAGCCTTCCTCCAGGATATTTAGTGTGGTTCTGATTGAATGGGATGATGCTTTGTTACTCCGTAGCTGCTTATTGGAGTGTATCATAATGGAAATAACAGACTGTTTAAAGGTCTCAGGATGGAAATAATCAGGTAGTAAGAATGGATTGGAGAAAGGACTTTCTGCAAATAAGAGCATCTCCCTGCCCCTCCCCGCCCACTGCCAGCTTCAGCTATACTAATAATGTGGAGGGTTATAGTTCAGTTCAGAACCTGATAAACCATAAATTTAGCTATATAAAGAAAAGGAAAAAAACATGGAAACATACAAAATTCTCTCTCTCCCTTCTCCATGCTTTATTCTCACCCACCTGAAAGAAAATGCTAGGAGCAACAAGGAAAGTAATAATTGGCAAGTCATTAGCATCTAAGAGTAACAAATTAAATTGTCATTTCACCCAGGACATGGAGAGGATGAGTGAAGTAATGGAGAGGAAGTATATGGATCTACTGATTAAGGACACAGTCATAGACCATATCAGTGACACAAAGGCAGGGTCACCCTGGTATGGAGTTTGGAGGCCTTGAATAATAATGCACCCCCTTGCAATGGGCTCCTGTTTGTGTAAACAATCTGATTGAAACTTCATTATAAATTATATGGAATCATATGAAGTATACTGATTTGTCAATAAGAATTTAAAATTATTACCTTATAGCAGTCACCTTTTCATAAGTTGTACTGTGATTTGAAACACTTAACTATACAGTCAAAATGACTGTCTAAATTTCAATTACTATTGTAGTTCACTTGTGCTATAATTCCCATGTGTGCAATGTGTGGGACCACTGACTTTTCTGCACTACTTGTTTAAAGCATGAAGACTGCCCCTTCCTCTGCTATACCAATGCTATACTTTAGATACTCCAGGAAAACAGCTTAAAATGAAGTCTCACCTCTTCCCTATGTTGCCTGAAATTCTCAAACATACAACAAAGATGTGTAATGGCATTTATTGGAAAGGGAGGTGAAAAGAAGGGCATTAAACTGCTTAGACAAGCTCATCCTGATGAAACTGGTAGTGGAGTCCAGGAGGTGTGGGACTGAGCTTCTCAGAAACACAAAAAGAGGAAACCAGCTGCCTCAGCTTCAAAGCAGGAACTTTTCCCATACAGTTCTGCAGCACCACTACAATTCAGTACAATTGGCTGGTCTAATTTAAGTGAATTCAGATGTTCCCATATTATATATATATCCCATATTATATGTCCAGTGCAAAGAAGATAATATTCTCTCTTTTTTAAATGCTTTATTAACTGCTGCTTTACATCATTCATTTCCACCAGATTTTGAGTTACAGTTTTTCCCCATTTTTCCTCTACCCACCACCCCAGAATAGCAGTCCCCCAGGATATCCCCTCATCCAATCTGCTCTCTCCCTTATCTTCTCCCATACCCCCTTCGACATTTCCAATAGGGAAAGGTGAATCTCTGTGCCCTGATGCCTATATATCTTATTTCACAATTATATGTAAAATAGTATTAATAATAGTATTTATATGTATTTAGAACATTTGATTTTAAAACTTCAAATTCCATATTCATTCCCTCCCTTCCTTGTCACCCACTCTTGCTGGGAAGTTAAGCAATTCAGTGTATGTTGTACATGTATAGATATGCAAAACATAACCATAGTAGATATATTGTAAAAGAATGGCTATATTTCCCTCCCACCCATCCCACCCACCACTTGGTCCATTCCCTACTTTGATCCTGTCCCTTTTCAAAAATGTGTGCTTCCAACCTCCCTCCCCCCAGCATGCCCTCCCTTCCATCATCCTCCCTCTCATCCCCCTCCCCACTACTCTCCTGTATGGTGGGATATCCCATTTAGTATGTATGTCATTCTCTCCCTGAGTCAACTTCAATGAGAATGTGCTTTTGTCTTTTTGCCTTCCTGTTCTTCCCCTCCCTTGCAAACACTTCCCCTTGCCTCTTCTATATGAGATGGTTTACTCCCTTTCTATCTCTCCCCATCTCTTCTCATTATATTCCCCTCTCACCTCTTAATTTCACCTTTTAAGAATCATCCCTTCCTATTAAATTCCACCTGTGCCCTATATCCATGTATACCTGTAAACATATATACACACATTCACATATGTATTCATATGCCCATGTAACTTTCTTCAACTATTTTCATATTGAGAAAGGTTTCATCAGTTACAGTTATCATTTTTCCATGTAGGAAAGCAAATAGTTCAACTTTGATAAGTTCCTTTTGATTTCTTTTCCCTGTTTAACTTCTCAAGCATCTCTTGCTACTTGTGTCTGAATGCCAAATTTTCTATTCAACTCTGGTTTTTTCATCAAGAATGCTTGAAAGTCCTCTATTTCATTGAATGACCCTATTTTCCCCTGAGACAAGATACTCAGTTTTGCTGGGTAGGTGATTCTTGGTTTTAATCCCAGCTCCTTTGTCCTCTGGAATATCATATTCTATGCCCTTCAATCCCTCAGTGTAGAAGCTGCCAGATCCTGCACTATGCTGATTGTGTTTCCACAATATTCTAATTGTTTCTTCCTGGCTACTTGTAATATTTTCCCCTTAATCTGGGAATTCTGGAACCTGGCTATATTATTTCTAGGAGTTTTCTTTTTAGGATCTTTTTCAGGAGGTAATTGGTGGATTCTTTCAACCTCTATTTTGCCCTCTGGTCCTAAAACACTAGGGCAATTTTCCTTGAGAATTTCTTGAAGGATGATTTCTAGGTTCTTTCTTTGATCATATGGCTTTCAGGTAGTCCAATAATTTTTAAATTATCTCTCCTGCATCTATTTTCCAGGTCAGTGGTTTTTCCCATGAGGTATTTCACACTGCCTTCTATTCTTTCATTTGTTTGGATCTGTTCATCAATATTTTGATTTCTCATAAAGTCACTAGCTTCCATTTGCTTCAGTCTAATTCTGAACTAATGATTCTCCTCAGTGAGCTTTCAAAATTTTTTTTTTGCCATCTGGCATTTTGGCTTTTTAAGTCATTCTTCTCCTCATTGCCTTTTTGAGCCTCTTTTGCCATTTGAGTTAGTCTATTTTTTAAGGTGTTGTTTTCCTTAGGCTGTTGACTCTCATTTCATACTTTTCTTGCATCTTTCTCATTTCTCTTCCCCATTTTCCTCCACTTCTCTTATCTGCTTCTTAAGGTCCTCTATGTCTTGTAACCAGCTTGTATTTTCATTTGGGGCTTTTGGTGCAAGCATTTTGACCTCCCAGTCTCCTCCTGTTCCAAGTTTTGATCTGCTTTGCCCCCAAAATAGGAGTCTAATGTTGAATTTTTCTGTTTGTTTTGTTTCCTTTGCCTAGTCATGTTGCCACTCAATTACTTGACTTTTGGGCTTGTTGCCACAGTAGGACTCTGCCACCAGCCAGGGGAGCTTCTGTCCCAAATGCTGCGGTTTTCTCAGCTGCCAGAGGTATTAGTTGGGTGCCCTTCCTGAAGCCCCCACACACTCTGGCAAGCTGGACACATACCCCAAGACTTCCACTCCAGACCATAATCCAGATCCAAGAAGGTTAAAGCAAGAGTGCTTACCCTCCAGCATGATAGCTGGACCCCCCAACAGTCCTCAGGCTAGAAACTGAAGCTGTAACATGGTGGCTGCAAGGCGGTTACTCAGTGGTTTCTTGCCCCCAGGAGAAGAAGCTGATGTGCTCCCAAATACTGGTCCCAAAGTACATAGGGCACTGACCTCTCACTTTGTCCTAGGCATCTATTTGTTGCTAATTTTGTAAATGTCACAGCTGCTGGTGATCTGAAGTCCCTCCAGCCTGCTGTAGGTCTGGCTGCCCTGGGGCTGAAACCTCCAAATTATGGGGGGCCTGGGCTTTGCTCCCAGAATGCTGTGCTAGCCACTCCCTGCTGGGCTGCCAGGCTGTCCTCAGTGGGTGGTTAGCTTCTCTGTGTCATTATGTGGGTTCTGTAGCTCCAGACATTCTTCAGAGTCCTCTCTTACATAAATTTGGAAGTGGTTTTGGCAAGAGCACCAGGGAAGGGCTGTTTCTACTCTGCCATCTTGGCTCCACCAAGATAATACTCTCTTAATTGTGCAGGTTTACAAAATTATGTGTTTTATTTTGTATACTTCTTTTTTATCTTTGTATTTTTGTACTTACAACGAGTGGATTCCACCAAAGCATGGAGCACTTCTTGTGTGGGTCTAAGGGTGAAATTGCATAGATGGATAGAAAAGTAAAAAGAATGTGCTCGGCCTCTGGCTTGCCCTTGCCAATAGCCTACTGTTTTGCTTTGTTTTTGTTTTCCCCCAAGAGATATGGTAAGAAGCAGGTAAAATAAGATAAAGGAATTTGTGCCAGTGACAGAATATTGAATTAAAAAAAAATCACGGACTGAAACTTTTGTTTGCACCTGTGTCCATGTTTTCACATGACAAGAGGAAGCTAAGTTGCTAATAGGGAGCTCCTGAATCCTTCGTATAACTCTTAATCACTTTTGTTCCATGAGTCAGAATTGGGACTCTGTTGTGCTACCTGAATTATTTTGCTTTCTGGCACGAGGAACAGCATTGTGGTTGAAAGCGGGTATAGCAAAAAATAACTGAACAATAACTTTTATGGAACTCTTGGGTCTATATATATGTCTATATATTTGTATGGGCATGGCCTGTGTTTAGGAGAATCTATAAAGGTTACTGGTACATAGTAGACAGTCTATTATTTACTCTTTATTTAGGTCATTAATTCTATGTAAAATGAACAAAACTCTTTATATTGAATGAAGGTCAGCTTGTCTGTGGTGCAAAAGGCCAGCTTCATTACATCAAAAATAGGTGACTGTCTAGCTCTCAGTGAAACAGTGAAACAGAATCAAGGAAGAAACAGCTTCTGGTAGGTGTGGGCAAATAGCCATTCTGATTGGGTAAATTGATATTACACACCTCCTTTTTAACTAATGAATTATAGCTGCCACCTAGTGAGCCTGAAACAAGTGAGTTCTTGCAACCTAATGCTTCCCCATGACTCCCATTAGCAGGGTGGAGGGAGGGCATAATCACCAACTTAAAGAACGCAAAACTTGTTTTTTTTTAAAATAACCATTAGTGGCTAGCAATACCACTTAGCAATTAAAGAGATCAAAACTTTAATTAATGAATGAATTAATTGATGAATATCTTAGTTGTACATGCAATAAATAAAATAAATATACACCTATAGTTTTTTAAAGAACAACTTATTTTGCTCCTGTAAAACCTACCAAAATAGAGTATAGGCAAATGTGAAAAGATCCCTTAGTTTACAAGTTTGTGTTGCTTAAAAATTTTAAGTTGTCCTGTTAAATGTCCTCAGAGAGAAAGAGTGGAGAATTCTGGAAAACCATGAACACTTTTTATTACAATGCTTCCAGTCTAATAGCATTTGCTCACTGGAAAAGCCCAATTTTGAATGCAAACGAATTGAACTGAAATAACAAGCCCTTCAAAATGATTTTTTTTTTCCAGAAAACTTCCAGCCCAAATTAATTCAGAATGTAAGCTTACCTTTGCAGTGGAGGTGAGATGAAATTGAATATATAATCCCTAACTCAATTTCCACCTGGGTGTTTTGGACTCAAATCCAGTTTGAAATTATACTTGATAAGTACATTGTAGTGGTTTTGGATTTGGAATCAAAGTTAACTACAAATTCTTTCTGAAAATGAGAATTGTATTTCCAGAAGTAACTTGATTGTTCACAATCATTTATATGCACATAGAAAGTAAAAAATTATTTGGGAACTGTGAAAATGTTACCTTTGTGTGAAAGTGTGGATGGACATATAGAACATTTTCTAGCATTTTTAAGTTATATATTGGAGTTAAAAATCCCATATAGTATGATGTCTTTATTTTTGGGCTAAAGTTCCTTCCTTCCTTTCTTCCTTCCTTCCTTCCTTCCTTCCTTCCTTCCTTCCTTCCTTCCTTCCTTCCTTCCTTCCTTCCTTCCTTCATCTCCCCCCCCCACCCGCTGTTTCTCTCTTTTTTATCTGTAAATTTAGAGGATAACTTGGTTAAGCTATAATTATACATGAATGCTATGGGCAGGAATATATAAAGGTTAAATAGAATTCAATGCAAAATCTATGAGAAAAAAATCCTACTGAAAATGAAGCTACTGAATGAGATTTAGCAATATTAGAGAATTTTAAAATATATTATTGATGAGATCAAGGTGTCTTTTCATAATAATTGTACTCCCTGACCTTTCTAGTGATTCTGTGTGATGTGTTTTCAAGTCAAATCCTTTACTCACCTCTCTTAAAAACTATTTTTTTTAAAGGAAAGCATCAAAAGCCTGTTTTTGTTGAAGATTATGGTCAGGTTTAGAGGATGTGAAATTTTGCATTGCTTCTTGTGCTCCACTGCTTTTGGGAAGATATTATTTCCCTTTTCCACTTTCTTCTAACTGCAGAATAACTCTTTGTTATTCACATTCTATTTCCTTCATATTTGAAGGACCTTCTTCCAGTCACAGGAAAAATTGTAGTTTGTCATTAAAATTTTTCAGTTTAACTGCTGCTTGTCCTGGAGTTCAAAGTAAGAATTGTTTTTTTTTTTTTTCCTGACTGTGAATCTGTATATTTTCTTGATGTATTTTTTTTTGTGGCATAATCAGATATTCTGTATATTTTTCTCATGTTATTTTCTGCATTATGATATTTAGGCTTTTAAAATTTATTATGTTCTTTTGGGAGATATAGGGTCACTAATTAATCTTCACCAATTCTGCCATCAAAGTCATTCTATTTGTTTTTTATAGAATGTGGTAAATATTGTTATCCTTTTAATGCTCTATCACATTTTCATCAGCTTCATTATTTTGCGTTTCAGATATGATTCTCTCAGTTAATTAGAGACATTCTACTTGATGGAATACATTTTTCCAGTCTGCTAATTGTATTTTGCAATTCTGCATTAGCCACTCTATTTTGTCTGTATCAATGTTGAAAATACAAATATAAATTCTCTCTCTCCATATATATGTATATATACACATATATGTGTGTTTATTTTTCCCAGCCTTATTCTTTTTGTTGGTATGCATACATGTATGCATATATATGCATATATATGTGTATGTGCATATATATGTAAATATATGGACAAATGTATCCATTTTAAGCAAAAAAAAAATTTAAGCTGAACCTCTATTCCTATCCTTGTAACTATATTCTTACATACATGCATATGCATGCATACATATATATGCATACATATCTGCCATATATATCTGCCCCTCCCTTTCTTTCTATACTGCAGGCAATTTGAAGAAACTGGATTTCTGAGCTGCCTTAGCTGCCTCAGCTTAGGGAATATGGGATTTCCACATCTGAGTCCTTGCCCTGAGTAAATTTCTTGTGAAGTACTGGTCCCAATTTGTTTTCCAATCACCTTGTCCTCAGGTTGATGACACGTAACTAGGCAGGTCTGTCTAATTTCTTCTTCCTCCCCTTTCCTTTCCCTCAAGTGACTGGAAAAAAAAATCTATCTTTTCTCCATAGGAGGTACAGAAGAAGATTAGTAGTATTGAGGCAGAATGACTTCTGGCACAGGGTTCTTTCCCTGACCAGTATCTAGGGTGGGGGTTTTGTTCCAGATGTGTTTTCAATTACCTTTCCATCAGAACCATAGCAACTTCTTATCCTGTCACACATTCTTCATCTCTCCTCATTTCCCTTTACATGACTGCGAAGTCTGTGTCATTAGTGTTTTACTTTATTTTTGTAAGAGGAGTCAGTTCAATGGAGGAGGGGCATTGCCACTACTTTAGGCCCCAAACTTTACTGGGCATGTGGACATTGATGGTATTAAATGAATTTTACCCAGGTTTTTTTTCCATTAAAGATTGAATTCTAATTACTCTATATCTAGTATACAATTTCTTTCTTCACAAACAGAACAATTGGAAGGGTTTGCAAAACTTGAATAATGGGCATCTTGCTGGTTACCAGAATCTAAAGGGTCATCTAAATTTCATCAAAACACCATGGTATCTCCAAAAACCTAAGGTGTCTTTCCAATAGAATTGGTCAGAACAACTAAAATGTAACTATAAAAGGTTATTTGTGATATATTTGATATCAACTCATATAGCAAATAAAAGAAATATACCATTTAGAAATTGGAGAATGAAAGATGGTTCCTCCAGTACCATCCTGACTTAATTGGTTATACCCAAATCACCATTTCTAATGATCGAGGGTAGATTATAAAACAGTGAGGACCAGGAAGCACACCATCATGTCTATCAATACAACAAATACAAATACTTTATTTATAAATATCTTTTATTTCTGTTAGATTTGAATGTGATACAGTCTGAACTCAAATAATTCTCCAGATCTGCAGGCTCAACATTATACAGCTTCTACTTGGCAATTATTTACTTAGGAGGAGGCCGTATAACTTTCCTTGAACCATTTTCATCTCTGAACTCTATTTACTTCTCCACAAAATGGAGAGTTTGGGCAAGATGATTTGTAAAATCCTTTCTAGTTCTATAGTCCTTCGAGTACTGTTGTCTTATTACTCAATTGCATTACAGAAACACAGAATTTCAAAATTGGAAGTCAGATAGAAGGCTAACCTATCAAATGTGTACCTGTACAGCCATTACATATAGAACATCACTCAATTAGTGATCAATTTTAAGTAGAAGAACTCTTTTAAAAAGTTTGGTCTTTATTAATTTGTTTGCTTTTAGTTTATGAGATTCAGTTCCACAATCACTTGAGTTTAAAATTTTCTACCCCTCTTTCCCCTCCCCCCCCCACCATAGCAGCATGCAATCAAGTATAGGATCTGAAAATACTTTCAAATTAGACATTAGTCAGGTTATAAAGAAGGATTGTATGGGATGGAATGAATAATGGGAAAGAGGAAACAAAACCAAACAAGAAAAAGGAGGGCAGGTAGCTTGCTTCAATCTGCATTCAAACTCTGTTCTTTCTAGTTCTTTCTCTGGATGTGAATATCTCTCTCCATCATGAGTCTTTTGGAGTTGACTTATAACCTTGCATTGCTGAGAAGAGTCCAATCTATCAAAGTTGTTTGTCACACATACCTTGTGTCTGTAATTGTGTACAAATTTCTCCTGGTTCTACTCTTCGAACTCAGCATCAATTCATATAAGCCTCTTCAGGTAAATATGAAGTCTATCTGCTCCTTATTTCTTATAGCAAAATAGTATTCCATTGCATTCATATACCACAACATTTTTAGCCACTCCCCAAATGATGGTCATATCCCTTACTTTCCAATATTTTGCCACCACAAAAAGAGCTACTATAAATACTTTTGTACATATGGGTCTTCCTCCCATTTCTATGATTTCTTTGGAATACTACTCTAGAAGTGGTATTAGTGGGTCAAAGTGTATGAAATTATTTATAGCCCCTTGGGCATAGTTTCAGATTGCTCTCCAGAATGGTGGAATCAGTTCACAACTCCACCAGCAATGCATTAGTGTTCCAATTTGTCCACATCCTTTCCATCATTTGTCATTTTCCTGTTTTGTCATCTTAGCCAATCTGACTCACAGATCTAAGAACCTGTGTTGGCAGCCACTCTGGGGATGCTGGGGTGCTTGCTTCTACAAGGTCACATGGCTAGGTTTTTGTTAGTGTGTGTTAAGTGTCTGAGGCTGGATCTGAACTCAGGTCCATCTGACTCCAGAGAGATGTGGTACCTCAGAGTTGTTTTGATTTGCATTTTTCTAATCAATAGTGATTTAGAGCATTTTTTCATATGCTCATAGATATCTTTAGTTTCTTCCTCTGAAAACTGCCTGTTTCCTTCAAGTGACTGGAAAAATCTATCTTTTCTCCATAGGAGATACAGAGGAAGATTAGTAGTATTGAGGCAGAATGACTTCAGGCACAAGTTTCTTTCCCTGAACAGTCTATATGGTATGGGTTTTGTTCCAAATGTTTTTTCAATTACCTTTCCATCAGAACGACAGCAATTTTGACCATTTGTCAATTGGGGAATGACTTGTATTCTTTTTTTTTTTTTTGCTTTTTGGGGGGCTATTGGGGTTAAGTAACTTGCCCAAGGTCTGTAATGGAAATGCAGATTTGAAGATCTTCCCTGCCCCTAGTCCCTTTGATTGGCTTAAGTGACTTTGATTGACTTAAGTGACTCTGAGAACCTTCTTTAAAAGTATACTCTGCCCCCTAATAGGCTGAATGTGGTCACATGGAACCTGTGGTAGGAGGTTTGGTTTTCAGGAATGACCACACCTTGATGCTGTGTGACTGGGCAGTGGGTCAAGAGGGTGGTTACATTCTCTGAGACAGGAGAAGACTATATAATCCCTGATTTGAGGCTTTGCTTTGGGGCTCACTTTGAGAAGTGTTGTGTGATTTAACCAGATGAGACTCTGGGAAGCCATTGTTGAGAACCCCCCAGCTTTGAAAACCCAGATGTTGATGCTTCCCTCTCTGGTAACTGTGATTTGGTATTGATATAGTGGTTGGACAGTTTGGAAGCCTGTCTGTTTGATCTGTAAGTTCTGTAACTCTGAAGTTTGGGGTGCTGACTTTTTTCCCCTGAACTAGGTAATATATGTTTGATTAAAGTAAGCTTGTTAATCCATTTTGAGTTGCTTTCCTTTTGAAAAGCAGATCTAAGAACCTGTGTTGGCAGCCACTCTGGGGATGCTGGGGTGCTTGCTTCTACAAGGTCATATGGCTAGGTTTTTGTTAGTGTGTGTTAAGTGTCTGAGGCTGGATCCGAACTCAGGTCCATCTGACTCCAGGGCTGGTGCTCTACTCACTGCGCCACTTGCCACCCCATGACTTCTATTCTTATAGATTTGACTCAAGTCTCTGCATATTTTAGAAATCAGGGTTTTATCAGAAGCATTTGTTGTAAAAATTCTTTCCCAATTTTCCATTTCCCTCTTAATCTTGGTTGCATTGGCTGTGTTTGTTCAGAAGCTTTTCAATATAATGTAATCAAAATCATCCATTTTGCATTTTATAATGCTCTCTAATTCTTGTTAGGTCATAAAGTCTTACCCTCTAGATAAATCTGACAGGTAAACTATCCCTTGCTTTCCCAGATTGCTTACAGTATCAGCCTTTTAACCTAGATCATGCACCCATTTCGTTTTGATTTTGGTATATGGTGTTAGATAATGTTCTATGCCTAGTTCCTGCCATACTATAGTCCAGTTTTCCCAGCAGTTTCTGTCAAATAATGAGTTCTTATGCCAAAAACTGGGGTCATTGGGTTTATCAAACAGTAGATTGCTATAGTCATTTACTGCTGAGTCTTGTATACTCAATCTATTCCCTTGATCCACTACTCTGTTCCTCAGCCAGTACCAAGTAGTTTTGATGACTACTGCTTTATAATACAGATCAAAATCTGATATGGCTAAGCCACCTTCCCTAGCATTTCTTTTCATTAATTCCCTTGATATTCTGGACATTTTGTTCTCCCAAATGAATTTTGTAACTATTTTTTCTAGCTCTCTAAAGTACTTTTTTGGTAAATTGATTGGTATGGCACTAAATTTGCATTTTAATGTAGGTAAAATTGTTTACTTTTGTTATATTAACTCAACACTGCCACAAGCAATTGATGTTTTCCTTTTTTCTTTTTTATTATTTGCTTATTTTTAGTTTACAAGATTCAATTCCATAGTTCCTTGACTTTCAAATTTCCTTTCCCTCCCCACACCCCATGATGGCATATAGTCCAGTATAGGATCTGCAAATACTTTCACATTAGACATTAGTCAAGTTACAAAGGTGTATTGTACTAGGTGGAATGAAAAATGGTAAAGAGGAAATAAAACCAAACAATGAAAAGAAAAAGATCAATTAGTTTACTTCCATCAGGATTCAAGCTCAGTTCTTTCTAGTTATTTCTCTCGATGTAGGCATCTCTCTCCTTCATGAGTCTTTTGGGATTGACTTATATCACTGCATTGCTGAAAAGAGTCCTGTCTGTCATAGTTGGTCATCACAGATATGATATGTCTGTGATTGTATACAAATTTCTTCTGATTCTACTCTTCTCACTCCGGATCAGTTTGTATAAGTCTCTCCAGGTAATTATGAAATCCATCACCTCCTCATTTTTTATAGCACAATAGTATTCCATTACATTCATATACCACAACTTGTTTAGCCATTCCCCAATTGATGGGCACCCTTTTAGTTTCCAATTCTTTGCAACCACAAAAAGGGCTGCTATAAATATTTTTGTACATATGGGTCTTTTTCCCACTTCTATGATCTCTTTGGGATGTAACCCTAGAAGTGGTATTGTTGGGTCAAAGGGTATGAAATTATTTATAGTCCTTTGGGCATAATTCCTGATTGCTCTCCAGAATGGTTGGATAAGTTCACAACTCCACCAGCAATGTATTAGTGTTCCAATTTGTCCACATCCTCTCCAGCATTTGTCACTTTCTTGTTTTTTCATCTTAGCCAATCTGACTGGAGAGAGGTGGTATCTCAGAGTTGTTTTGATTTGCATTTCTCTAATCCATAGTGATTTAGAGCATTTCTTCATATGCTTATAGATATCTTTAATTTCTTTCTCTGAAAACTGCCTGTTCATATCCTTTGACCATTTATCAATTGGGGAATGACTTTTATTATTATAGATTTGACCCAATTCTCTGTATATTTTATAAATGAGTCCTTTATCAGAGACATAGGTTGTAAAAATTCTTTCCCAATTTCCCACCTCCCTCTTGATCTTGGTTACATTGGCTTTGTTTGTACAGATACTTTTCAATTTAATGTAATCAAAATTATCCATTTAGCATTTTATAATGCTCTCCAGTTCTTGTTTGGTCTTAAAGTCTTTCCCTCTCCACAAATTTGACAGGAAAACTATTCCTTGCTTTCCCAGATTGCTTACAGTATCATCCTTTATATCTATGTCATGCACCCATTTAGACTTGATTTCGGTATATGGTGTTAGATAGTGATCTATGCCCAGTTTCTGCCATACTATATTCCAGTTTTCCCAGCAGTTTTTGTCAAATAGTGCATACTTATCCCCAAAACTGGGGTCTTTGGGTTTATCAAACAATAGATTACTATATTCATTAACTGCTGGGTCTCGTGTGCCCAATCTATTCCTTTGATCCACTACTCTACTCCTCTGCTAGTACCAAGCAGTTTTGATGACTGCTGCTGCATAATACAGATTAAAATCTGGTATAGCTAGACCACCTTCCCTACCATTTATTTTCATTAATTCCCTTGATATTCTAGACCGTTTGTTTTTCCAAATAAATTTTGTTACTATTTTGTCTACCTCTAAAAAGTAGTTTTTTGGTAAATTGATTGGTATGGCACTAAATATACAATTTAGTTTGGGTAAAATTGTCATTTTTATTATATTAGCTCGACCCAGCCATGAGAAATCAATATTTTTCCAGTTAGTTAGATCTGATTTTATTTGTGTGAGAAGTGTTTTTGTAGTTGTGATTATATAGGTCCTGGGTTTGTTTTGGCAGGTAGATTCCCAAATATTTTATTATGTCTACAGTGAATTTAAATGGGATTTCTCCTTCTATCTCTTGCTGTTGAATTTCATTAGAGATATACAGGAATGCTAAGCATTTATGTGGGTTTATTTTATATCCTGCAACTTTGACAAATTTATTTATTGTCTCAAGGAGTTTTTTTTTTTTTACTTGATTCTCTAAGTATATCATCTTATCATCTGCAAAGAGTGATAGCTTGGTCTCTTTTTTGGCTAATTTGATTCCTTTGATTTCTTTTTCTTCTTTAATTGCTACTGCTAACATTTCTAGTACCAGACTGAATTAAGAGGAGTGATAGTGGGCAAACTTGTTACACCCCTAATCTTATTGGAAATGTTTCTAGCTTATCCACATTACATAAAATAATTGCTGACGGCTTTAAATAGATGCTACCTATTATTTTAAGGAAGATTCCATGTATTGCTATGTTATCTAATGTTTTTAATAGGAATGGATGTTGTATTTTGTCAAAAGTCTTTTCTGCATCTATTGAAATAATCATGTGGTTTATGCAAATTTTGTTGTTGATATGATGAATTATATTGATGTTTTTCTAAATATTAAACCATCCTTGCATTCCTGGAATAAATCCTACCTTTTCAAAGTGTATTATTCTTGTGAAAATTTGATGTAGTCTTTTTACTAATATTTTATTTAAATTTTTTACATCTATATTCATGAGGAAAATTGGCCTATAATTTTCTTTCTCCTTTTTATCTCTTCCTGATTTTGGTATCAGTACCATATTTGTGTCATTAAAAGAATTTGGTAGGACTCCTTCTACACTAATTTTCCCAAATAGTTTGTAGAGTATTGGAATAAATTATTTTTTAAATGTTTGATTGAATTCTCTAGTAAATCCATCTGGCCCTGGAGATTTTTTTCCTAGGGAGCTGACTGATGGCTTGTTCAATTTATTTTTCTGAGACAGGGTTATTTAAGTAATTTACTTCCTCTTCAGTTAGTATGGGCAACTTATATTTTTGTCAATATTCATCCATTTCACTAAGATTGTCAAGTTTATGTACATACAACTTGGCAAAATAATTACTAATTATTATTTTAATGTCCTCTTCATTTGAGGTAGATTGACCCTTTTCATTTTTGATACTCATAATTTATTTTTCTTCTTTTTTATTATATTGACTAAGGCTATATCAATTTTGTTTTGTTTTCATGAAACTAGCTCTTAGTTTTATTGACTAATTCAATAGTTTTCTTAGTTTCAATTTTATTAATATTTCCTTTGGTTTTCATTATTTCTAATTTAATATTTAATTGGGGATTTTCAATTTGTTCTTTTTCTAGCTTTTTAATTGCATGCCCAATTCATTGACCTCCATCTTCTCTAATTTATTCATGTTTGCAATCTGGGATCTAAAACTTCCCCTAATAACTGTTGCTGCATCCTACAAGTTTTGGTATGTTGTCTCATTATTGTCATTCTCTTGAAAGAAGTTACTGATTGTTTATATAATTTCTTGTTTGACCAATTCATTCTTTAGGATTAAGTTGTTTAGTTTCCAATTAGATTTTAGTTTATCTTGCCATAGCACTTTATTGCATATGATTTTTATTGCATCATGATCTGAGAATGATGCATTTAATATTTTTGCCTTTCTGCACTGCACTGTGAGGTTTTTATGCTGTAGTACATGGTCATTTTTTTTGTGTACTTGCCATGTACCACTGAGATGAAGGTATATTCCTTTTTATCCCCATTCAGTTCTCTCCAGAGATCTATCATATCTAGCTCCTCTAAAATTCTATTTGCCTCCTTAACTTCTTTCTTGTTTATTTTGAGGTTATATTCATCAAGTTAAAAGAGGGGGAGATTAAAGTCTGCCACTAGTATAATTTTGCTGTCTATTTCTTCCTCTAATTCCCTTAACTTCTCCTTTAGGAATTTGGATGCTAATACTACTTGGTGCATATATGGTAAGTAACAATATTGCTATATTCTCAATGGTGCCTTTTAGCAGGATGTAGTTTCATTTTTTATCTCTTTTAATTAGATTTATTTTTACTTTTGTGTTATCTGAGATAAGGATTGCTCCACCTGCTCTTTTTAGTTTAGCTGAAGCATAACATTTCCTACTCTAGCCTTTTACCTTTACCCAGTGTGTATCCCCATTTTTCAAATGTGTTTCTTGTAGACAGCATATTGTAGGATTATGGTTTTTAATCCATTCTGCTATCCACCTCCATTTTATGGAAGAGTTCATCCCATTTACATTCATAGTAATGATTGCTATTTGTCTCTTTCCCTCCATCCTATTCCTTCTGGTGCTTATGTTTTGTTTCTTCTGTCCCCCTTCTCCTCCTTAAAGGTTTTGCCTTTGACAACTGCCTCCCTCAGTATTCCCTCCGTGTGACCCCCCTTTCTTTACCTACCCTTTCTCCTTACTACTATTGCCCTCCCTCCTAATACCTCCCCCTCCTTCTTATTCCACCTTTACCCCTCCTACTGCCCATAGGGCACAATGGATTTTTATACTTATCAGAGTATGTTATTCCATTTTTGACACCAAAGCAATGAGAGTAAATTTCATACAGTGCTCCTCTCCCTCCCTCCTTTCGCTCTACCATAATGAGTTTTTGTGTCTTTTCACGTTAGCATCTTAAACTTAAATGATTATGTTGATTCCTCTTTGAACCAGAACCAATGAAAATAATATTCACATGATGTTCAACTCCCTCTCTCCTTCCCCTCTACTATAGTATGTTTTTATGCCTCTTTTTATGGCATAATTTACCATTTTCTGCCTCTTTCCTTTCTGTTATTCCATTACAGTCCCTTTGAATCCCTTAATAAGATTTTTATCATCGGATTAATTCCTTTATACCCACACCCTCTATCTATGTATAGCCCTTTTAAAGGTTGTGATCATCATATAAATTTAAATATTGACAGGTATCAGCTTCTCATATAGGGATTTAAACAGTTTGCTCTTATTGCATCCCAAGTAGTGTGCATGTGTGCATGAGTGTGTGTGTGTGTGTGTGTGTGTGTGTGAGTGTGTGTGTATTTTCTTTGTTTTCCTTTTTATGTCTATCTTGAGTTCTTTAATTGAGCTCATCAAATTTTCCATTGATCTCTGACTTTTTCATCAGGAGAGCCTGGAAGTCCCTTATTTCATTAAATTACCATATCCTTGCCTGAAAGATTATGCTCATTTTTGCTGGGTAGTTGGTCCTTGGCTACAGTCCTAGATCTTTGTGTTATAAAATATCAAATTCCAATGCGTCCATTCTTTTAGTGTACAAGCTGCTAGGTCCTGTGTAATCCTGACTGTAGTTCCATGATATTTGAATTATTTCTTTTTGGCTGCTTGCAGTATTTTCTCCTTAACCTTGTAATTCTGGAATTTGGCTAATATTTCTTGGAGTTTTCAATTTGGGATCTTTCAGGAAGAGTCCAGTGAATTCTTCTGATCACTATTTTACTCTCTGGTTCTAGGACTTCAGGAGAGTTTTCCTTGACACTCTTTGGGGGGATGTTGTCCAGGCTGCTTTTTTTCATCATGGCTTTCTGGTAGACCAATAATTCTTAGGTTATCTCTCCTGGATCTATTCTCCAGGTCAGTTGTTTTTCCAGTAAGATGTTTTACACATTCTTGTAATTTTTCTATCTTCATGTTTTACTTGGTGCATCATAGAGTCCTGAGCTTCAATTTGACTGATTCTAATTTTTAGTGAATCATTTTCTTCATTTAGTTTTTGAAGCTCCTCTTTTAGGGAGGTATTTTGTCCAGTTAGATTTAGAACCTCCTGTCCCAGTTCACAAATTTTACTTTTTAAGGATTTGTTTTTTTCAATGATATTTTTTTTTCCAATTTGATCAAAGTAGATTTAAATTTATCTTCTACCTCTCTAATTTGGCTTTTACAATCTTTCTTGAGCTCCTCCAAGAATGCTTTTTGGGCTTGAGACTAGTTCATATTTCCTTCTGTGGTCTCAGGTCTGAGTGTAGAGTCCATGTTGTGTTCTGTATTTGATGGTTTTTGCTTGCTATAATAAGCTCTGATCGATTTTTTTTTTGCCTTACCCTTCTCCTTCTCAGCTTCTTTCTTTCCCATTTTGATTTCCTATCTCCTAACTTCTCAGGCTGATAGCTAAGGGCCTGGTTGTTGACTTTGTGTGCTGTAGCCTCTGGGTATCTAGACTGAGGCCAAAAGCAGGATTCTCAGTGTTTCCCCTGAGTTATCCAGAGGCTCACAGAATATCCTGTGGGGGAGGGGTGGTCTGGCCACTTCAGATTCCTGCCTCTATGCCCCTGGACTACAGCTGAGGAAGGCTCAGCATCTGGCAAATGGCAGTGCTGTTGTCTGCAGATTGCCCTGGCAGTACTAAGATCCACCTGAGCTTCTGTTGTTGGTGCTTGGTGGCTCCACCACCCTGGGCTTTGGGAGCCCTTCACTTCAGACTCCTTACTGCCTCAGTGACCCTTTCTCAGTGACTCCTAAGCCAGAGGCTATTTCCACTATTTTATTATTTTACTCTGGGTGGGAGACATTTATCTCTGTGTTTTCTATGTCAGGGAGAGGGAAATTGGAACAGCTAGATTTTACTTTGCTATCTTGGGTTCTGGAAAATCAGGTAGGTGATTTTTAAACTTCCAGGCTGTGGGCTGATATCCCCAGGTGAAGCTGCTGTCTCTGCTGCAGACCCTGAGCTTTCTCTTACCCAGCTCTGAGGGATCCTCATCCTCCACCAATGAGACTGCTGTGAATTACCCTTGGGGTGGGTGAGTCCACTGGCTGGGGCTCTTTCTCACTCTGCTGTAGTCTGCTCTCAGGTCTGCACTGGTGCAGCCCCCCTCGTCCTCCTCACTCCCCCCTTCCCAGCCCTATGTGGGTACTTTCCTGGGCTTATAATCTGCCACATTTCATCTCCCAGTGGATTCTGTCACTCTGAAAGCTGTTCATATTCACTTTTTAAAGTTTAGTGACAGGATTCATGGAGGAGCTCAGAAAAGATAATGCTTCTGTTCCACCATCTTGGCTCCATCCCCCAGAAGATCTCTTGAGAATGGGAATCCACTACATCATGTGAAAGCCTATTCCATCTTTGAGAAACTCTAATTGTTAAGAAAATTTTCCCTTACAAGGATCAAAATTAATCTCTGCTCAATTTCTAATCATTTTTAAGTTTGTCTTCTGAGATAAGCAGACCAACTTTTCCCATCTGATAAGCTTTCAGATAATTTCAGATAATAACTGCTCCCTATGTCTTCTCCAAATAAGGATGTGAATCTAAGTTGTTGCAGCCAATTGTCATATGACATGATCTCAATGCCCATCATCATCAACATAGTGGTTACTCTCTTAGGCTGTTCTTTAGTTTCTTAATAGCCTTCTTGAAATGCAGTAGCTAGGGATTAAATTATATTTCATATATGAATAGAAGGTGGTGTTTGTGTGTGTGTAAGTATTGAAGAGCTACCACCTCCAGGTTCTAAATATTCTGCATTGACATTTTTAACTGCCTAATCTCATTGTGAACCTCTATTGAATTTGTTACTTTAAATCCCCCAGATATTTTTCAGTGGAATGGTTGTCTAGCAATCTGTCCTGAGGTAGAGTGTTCTAACACACACACACACACACACACACACACACACATACACACACAGATAATAGACAGATTGACATTATCTCCCTTTATTCATTATAAATTGCTTAAGGTCAGGACCTATGTATTCTAATAAATTAGAAGAATTTATTGAACAATAAATATTGATATGCATAGCAATGAAATGTTTTGGGAGAGGAAAGAAATAACAATGGTAATAAAAGCCATGATGTTGCATTAGGCTGTTTGTCATATCCTCTTCCCTCAAAGAGCTTGCAGCCTTGTTGAGGAGATAAGACTAATATATACGTAACTATATACACACATACACATCCATACAAAACACATTCATATACACACATATACATATATGCACATATAATAAAATTATACCTTATTACATGGGATATTTTATATATAACACACATTATATCTATGTATATATGTTATATTATCTATTATATTAATTGTATACATATGTTGGATATATGTATATAAGATATGTATTCCCACAACTTATTTATAATGTTAGAGCACCTCTGCATTTTGCCAAAGTATATAGCACTAAATATAAAGTACATATTTAAAAAATTATGGAAGGAAAAAGAGAAATTTCTGGTAGAAATTTCCTGGGAGTAATTGAGGTTTCCCATCAGAAAACTTCACTGTCACTATTAAGAGTCATAATTCCAAAGAAGAATATGTGTATTTTAGAAACACCTGAAAAATGTCACTTTTCAATGGGGCTTCTTAATCAGGCTCATTATATTTCATTCTCAGAGGGGAAAAATGCATTAAAACAATGAAGTCTAATATTTTTATTAGGTTTAACCTCAAAATATTGCCATATGTCAAATTTTACCACAGCCTGAGAGGTGTCCTATCCTATGTCCTGTTGCCATTAATGGCTTCTTACTGATAGCTGAATAGAAATAAAATCCTTAGAATACACTTATCCCATTAAGCCATAATTGAATAATAATCCCCATCCTATATTTTGCAGACATTGATAACTATGCTATGGGGGGGGTAGTTTTAACATTTCCCCTATTTCTTTTTCTAAATGGAAAAGAAAATAACCAAGGAGGCGCGGGCGCTCTGACGGAGGAACGGTTTTCCAAGAGAGTCCTGGGCCGGCAGAACGTCTAGTTGTGGGAGATGAGCGGGTCTTTAGGCCGAGCATCTGCAGCTCTGCTCCACTTGGGGCGCGGGGTCCTCCTGAGGGGCCCGGCACTGCGGACTTGGAGGCTCGGGCCCCGCGGGGTCGGGCTCGGCCTCCAGGGAGCATCTTGACGCACTCGTGAAGAAGGACAAGGTGGTGGTGTTCTTGAAGGCCCCAGTGCGGCTTCAGCAACGCCGTGGTGCAGATCCTGCGGCTGCATGGCGTCAAGGACTACGCGGCCTACAACGTGCTGGAAGATCCCGACCTCCGTCAAGGCATTAAAGACTATTCCAACTGGCCAACCATACCTCAGGTGTACCTTAATGGTGAATTTGTTGGTGGTTGTGACATCCTCCTCCACATGCATCAGAATGGAGATCTAGGAGAAGAATTGAAAAAGTTGGGAATTCGCTCAGCACTTTTAGATGCAACGACAGATCAAGACTCAAAATAAAAAGTCTTCAGGAATCTTCTTTAAGAAGAGTGCTCTGTGACTGGAAATGAAATCTTTTTAGTGTCAAAGACTGGTTACCAGAACAGCCTTACTGGTTTTTGTTCTCATTTTTTTAGGAAGGCAACTCTTTGTACTGACACTAAACAGTATTGAAGTGATTTTTAGTTTCTGTCTGATGTTTAGGCTAAGGATGTTCTGTTGTGAATTTAATTATAACTATAGTACTGTAATGATTGAATATTATGTTTTGAGAGAGATATTAAAAAAATCATTCTTTTATTGTCTTAAACTCGTTGCCCAATTCAAGAGTGAACCAAAAGATTGTGAGTTATCCTAGTCAGTTATTATCATTAGCGTTATGATTATTGATTCTAATGTATGTGTCACTCTGTGAAATCCAAAGGAAACATTTTATGTAGCCCTTTTAAGGAAAATGATGGACAGGGTAAACAATGATAACTGCTGTTGTTTTTTTTTAAGAAATAAAAGAAACTGCCAATTATGTAAAAAAAAAAAAAGAAAAGAAAAAGAAAATAGCCATCCAGCACATATATGAAACAGAAATCTAGGACCTAGGCAAAATAAAGTATAAACCATTGTCCAAGTTTACCTGGAGTCAGCTAAAATTCCTTGGCTCATGGGATCACAGATTTAGAATTTGAAAGGGTTTTAGCTATTCCCTTGTTTTACATCTGAGGAAATCAAGGCTTTCTGTGGTAGTACATAGGGAACAAGGGGCAAAATTATATTCTGAATTCAGGTCTTTAATTCTAAATCAACATTCTTTTTTACCCCCACAAGACTTCTTATATATCCTCACCATCATCCCACACTTCTCTAAGAGAAATCCCCCAAAGTATAAAATGCCATTTTCCTTATTCTAGCCCACACAATTACTAGCATTGTCACTAGCTAGGAAAATTACCTCATCCCCATTATGCACCCAAGTTCAGTGTTTGAATGTCTCTTCCATTTCTGTAGTAAATCCAACAGATTGACTATATGCTGTGTCAATTAATTTCACCAGTCATCTATTCCTGAATCTTGCCACTTTGTCAGGTTCTCTTATTAAATACCTTTAAAAAGGTTGATCCATTTTCACAATGCCTCCAAATTGGCTCAAGCTACTTATTTTTGGTGTCAGTACTATTTTAGGATTTCATAGCCCGAGTCCCTGCCTCTCATCTTTGAGATGCTTTGATACACACATTCAGTAGGTTCACTCCTCAGGATTGAGTTTTTAAAAGAGCCACAGCACACCAGGAAACACATGGAAAGCTTCTGCTTTTCAGATTTCTCACCCTTCACCCCTGATCTGTACTGAACTCTAATCCCACCCTGCCATTATTTTCTGTGGTCTGATGATATATATCAGTTTTGTCCAATTCCCCAGCAATATCAAATGGGCTTCTTTTTTTTTTCTCTCTCTAGGCATATGGAGGTGGGTTTGCCCCCAAAGAAAAATCAAGTTTTAACACCCTTCCTCATGTCTACCTGTGAGGGAGAGAATGGGATCCATATGACCCAAAATGGGAGTGTTAGAGAGCCCTTGAGAGGTGACCTTCCATCCATTGCAAAATCAGCTAATGAACTGGTCTACTCTTTGATTTTGGTTGATCTATATATCATAGAGAGAAAAACTGAAATTTATTGAAACACCTTTATCATGTATTAAAGTGTTTTAAAACAATAAAAAGAAACTTACCTTTAAAAATTGAATCTTTCTTCAGATCAGTGTTTTCATTAACCTGGGAAGATTCCAGGTGAGGAAACCTGATCTCTCATTGTAGATGTGCAAATGTCCTGTACTTAGACCCTAGAGAGTTGTGTAAGGTTTTTAGACTTTATGTGACCTGTCCAGGATGACATGTCAGTACATGTTAGAGATAAGAATTGAACCCAAGCTTTCTTAAGTCTGAAGCTTTTCTTCATTTTATCAGTTATAGATGTTGCCTACATTATAGTATTGGTGGCTACTATTTTGACTGTATTTTAATGTGTTTTAGTTATTATGTAGAAATGTACATCTCAAAATCCTGTGTATGAATCTACTAATGAATAGATAGACCTACAAAATGTGTCAACACCTATCTAGGTCTTTCTATCAGTATCACTGAAAGTTAAAGAATATCCTATACAACAAGAGTTTGTAGCAGGAAATGCTTTCATTTTATGCTAGTATTTTTTTAGACCTCCATGGAAATATTCACTAATTGTGATGAATTTTTAACAACATTCTTTCAACATTCATTCTGGTCACAAAGGGAGAAAAGTCTCTTTGGGCCTATATTTTGTATTCTTTTTTTTTTAATTCACCTGTCAGGAAACAGGTACTTCAGAGGGAATGTCTATAGGTGAGGCAAGGGGACCCTTCATTACTAGACCCTTGTGATTTTTATTTTTAATTAAATTTTGGAGGTTTGAGATAAAACTTCTTTGGAGCTACTCCTCCAAGGCTTGTCAGCCTATTCACTTGTGCCCTTCCTGAAATTCCCTGCACTGTTCTGGGATTATGTTGTAAGGAAAAACAAAATGATAGCAGGCAAATGATCTGTTCAGGAAATGAAAAGGAAAGCAAAAAAAAGGAAATATTTGTAATACACAATTGCTTGTTTTTAATATTATGTTGTTACTTTTCATTTGAAATAAAACTGTAAGCAATGTTTGCCACCTCTACCACCACCAGAAAAAGGTGAATGTCAGAAATATTCTCCAGTGGGATATGTTCAGCCTAAAGAGAACACTCTGCTTCATCATTGACAGATGTGTGTGTTTGTGTGTGTGTGTTTACGTATGTATATATACGTATATAAACATACGTGTGTATGTGTAGATAGGAAAATAGATAGAAGGATAGAGAATAGTACTGATAGTGTACCAATATATAGGTGGAAAGTGTTATGCCATGGAGTTCTCAAATATGGATAGTAGGAGGAAACACCCCTCATTGGTACTTAAAATCAACTTTGATGTCTTTAGTTGTTATAGAAAACTAAGCCCCTTATAAACAAGAAAGTATAAATAAACCTTGTCCTTATCCAGTTGATACTTAACATTTGTGCACCGGTGTTTCTATGAACCATGAAGTACTGTCTTGCAAACCCATACTCATCCTCCCTTCTAGCAGTTTTATGATGCACCTTAAAGAGCTTTTTCCCACCTCCCCCTAATTCTGGTTTGAGATAAATCTTATTTTAGATCAATAACATCTACTGTAGATGCAGGTCAAGAAGGGAACCTTAGGTGGGAGAAAGGGACTCAGGCAAAACAAACTTCCAAGTAAAACTTAAAGTAATCCAGATTTCAATTTCATAGTGTGACCACCTTAGCTAAAGGCATAGAAGGGAGCAGTAATGGAAGATCTGGGAATTTTTCCAAGGTACAAAAGAACTACCATTTCTTTTCTAAACCTCTAACAGTATATGATAACACCCCCACCCCCAACACAAACACTTATGTTAGCAAATGGCCATTGAAAAGATAATTCACTATTCTTTATGCAGATAGAGAATTCTAGGGGAAAAGTTATCTATCTTTTGAAGACGATGCCTTTGATAGCCTTTGAACGAAAGGTTGAAATCTGGGGAGTCTCCATTACTTCAATTTGCTCTGATGCCTAAGAAATACACAGGAGTGTGCTGGAGCCAGTTCCTATTGGCTTGTGGGAGTGGATTGTTAAATTTCTAAGTGTAAGCATTTATACCATAGACATTGTAAAATGCTACAAATTAAGGCTTGATTTATTGTTTCATTGATTATCTATACTTAAGAAAGTGTTGGGAAAAATGTTAATAATCTAGATTAAATATTAAAATGTCAGGCTTTTTTTGTAGACCTGATTGTTAAAATATTTACCAGAACACCCCTGCTTCTCACTACCTGTTACCCTCCCCCCCTCCTTTTCTCTGCCTATTTTTCCCCCAGAGTAACTTAGCTGTAGGCTGTTTCTACACAGAAAAAACTAGTTTGAAAAAATAGTTAAAATCAGACATGCAAGGAAATATTGGGGAGGGGGGACTTGAAATTCAGTTAAGAATTGGTTGACTAAATTCAATCTTTCCCCCAATCCAATTTGTGTGTATGCAATCACAATTTTTCCCTGAACCCACATAATTCTTAGTCCTTGCTGATCATTTACACAACCACTATGAGAAACTGTGTTGCTTGTGGTTGCAATATTAATAGGAATGGAGATCATGGCTACAGGAAGAAAATATGCTGATGCATTTTAGATGCAGAAAACCTACACATGTGGAACTCTATTATAAACTATTCAATCTAATTTCTAGTTCAGATGATATATTTAAGGGACCCACAACAGCAAATCTTATAGCAAAGTTCTCTTCTAAAATTTATAATCGGTATGATAAATAATTAATTGTATCCTAATGAATTGGTGCATGTAGATTGTCATGCATAAGCATAGCTAGTCAGACTTTTCGCTAAATTAATTGGAACGCTGCACCATACTATATATTTATCAATTTATGAACTTTTCATATTGCTGTCACCCCTGGGTATTCCCAAATGATAAAATTCAAAAAAATACTATTCAGATAATTAGTGTTTACTTGCTTTCCCAGTGCATGAAATTCATATAGCCTGTAAACTGCATGACATAGGCTAATATACATTGTCTCTCCCAAACCATAGGGGGAAAGAATTCAAGCTAGAGAAACCTGACACCGAAATCATTCTAATTATGACCTATGGAGTTAGTATCTGGGAAATTGACCATAATCATATATTGTTATTTATTTAGCCAGATTTGCATTCAATTCGATGAAGATGCTGTGTATGTATAAAGTGCCTTTGTAACCTTGAAGTGCTATCCAGATGGGAGCTGTTATCATTGGGATGCTTGCCTTCATCATCATTATCATCATCCTCTTATGTAACTCAGTTCCTATTTATGAGCTATATATGAACACATGAGGCATTATTAAACAGTATTATAAGTAGTGAGACAATTTTGAACATAGAAACTACCCTAGGGGGATAAAAATAAGCTCTGGAGATGGCTAAGCTTTGGTTCAAAGGAACATGTCTGAAAGACATCCAGAACAAATGTTAGCAAAGAAACAAACCAAAACCAAAATAACCAGGTACTAAATAATTATAGAACAATCAGGGAAGTGTAATGGGGTTAGCTGTGAATGCAAACACTACCGGTCTTTTTGTTAGATCATCTGATAATTGCCTTTAAAAAACTGTACTACTCATCGTGTGTGTGTGTGTGTGTGTGTGTGTGTGTGTGTGTGTGTGTGTGTGTGTGTAAATACCTTTGCCAATTTCATTTCTGGAAAATAGTTAGCAATTAACCCAGCATTTAGTCTTGTAGTTGTCAAAACTGTAATATGGCTGTTTAACCTATGACACTAAATTAGAAAACGTTAGGGTTGGAAGGCATTTGTTGCCTTGCTAGCTCATCAGGATCAATATATAAGTTTATGGCAGTAGAGATAATCCATTCTAACTCTCGTTTTTTTCCAGTTTATAGAAAATTTGGAACAGGATAAGTGAAATTATTTGCCTTAGGTCATAGATTTAACAGGTGGTTAATGTTTCGTTTTGTTTACTAATTACTCAGCCAATCAATAAGCACTATTAAGTGTCTACCATGTCCAGGTACTGTGTTAGGCCCTGGGGATATCAGCACAAAAACTGTAAGAATCACTCATTTTCCCCTTCTCATAAGGAGTTTGCCTTTGGATGGGGAAGGAAAAAAGTGCACACATAGTTAACTTACAGAAAATAAAAACAAAAAAAAATACAAAGTAGATGAATTCAAGTTGGTTTGGGTGAGAGGACTTGTAGTTGCAGGGTTCAGGAAGGGTTCCATGTTGATGATCGTACTTTGGTAAATTCTTGAAATAAAGGAGTCTCTGATTTAGATGGAGAAGGTAGTGTTTTCTAGGGTTTGTGTGTGTGTGTGTTTGTGTCTGTGTGTGTGTGTGTATGTGTGTGTGTGTGTGTGTGTGTGTGTGTGTATGTGTGTGCAGCAGAGAAGGGATTCTATATAAGGAACAGATTTTAGAGGAGTTTAATTTATCAGAAAATGAGGAACAGTGGATAATGGCCAATGGGACTAGAAATATCAATTGGGGACAAGTTATAGCAGGCTATAAAATCTCAAGAGAAGCCTTTCTATTTTATTATAAAGGCAATAGGTAACCACTAGAGTTAATTGAGTTGAAGAGGGACATTGTCAGAAATGTACTTGATTCACATCTCTTTGGCAGAAGTATATAGGATGGACTATATTGGAGAGACACTAGAAAGAGCGAGAAACATTAGGAGGCTGTTTTATATTTATGGATTACTGGGATGCCACCTCTACAAATGCATATTGTTTTTTCTACGTTTTAGCATAACTCTTCCATAAAGTACCAGTCCATTTTTTCCTTTTGTTCTTTTTGTATCTGAAAAATAACTGTACTACTAAAATTGTTCACCTGTATTTAATTCTCATGACATGATGGTGAATGTGTGTGTGGAGGAGGGGGATAGTAATAGGGAGGGGTATAAATTTTCCCCTGTTCTAGCTTCTGACAGAATCCAAGAATGTGATATGATGACAAGTGGTGCATGAGAAATGCCTTTATATCATACTGAATGTAAGTTAAATCTTATGTAAAACACTCAACTAAACATGTCATTAATTAAATGGAACTTTTTTAAAAAATAAAAGAGAGAAACAATTAACTGAAAAACAGGATGCACTCTCCCATCATAGGTAATAATCCACTTATAAAAGTCCAAATTTCTAAACTAAAGGCTATTCTAAAGGAGTTATCTTGGGATTATTTTTTCCTGTACCCTCTTAATTATAGCATTTATTTCACTGATGGTCTCTGTCTCTGTCCCTTCAGAATTTTTTATTCAATCTGATAATTTAATTTTCAAAAGTAACTTGAGTGTAGGCATGCATTTGATATATTCCTTAGTCTTATGGGTATTGTTGATTTCCCATGTGTATCTAGTTATATCTGATGGATTGTTAACACAATTTTCATTTACTCATTCAGATATGTACAAATTTCCTACTTTATGTTAGGCACACTAATGTTGATTCAGGTTGATATAGTTTCAAAAGTGAGTGAAGGAGTAATAATTTGATTTCCTCTCCAACCCTATCCCTTCCCCTTCACTAAACATGAAAATCAGATTTCTTAATTCAGATTTTGTGTTCTCACTTTTAAAAGTAAATGTCTCTAGGATTACATTTATCTATTCATGGGGTGCAGCAAGTAAAGGGAAAATCTAGTTTAATTTTCAAGAGACCACAAGGCAACAATGACATATTTTATTAGATACAGCTGTAGTCATTATGCCAAGCACAGACTATTGCAGCTTGGATAGTAGGACTTGGCAATCACTCAGCAGCCATATCAGTGACCATTATATAAGTCAAATCTGTCATAAACGAGAGACAATAATTTATTCTGAGAAATAATTATTTTCCTATGTCTTCAACTAGATCCTCTACCCATTTGCTCCCTTAAAAATAATTAGTTATTTGATTATAATTGAATTGTGTTCTAAAGAATTTTGTGATGAAATATAAATCATAGTTAATCATAGTTATATACTAATGAAGAGGAGATATGACTCAGTTAGCAATGACTAACTCAACATTGACATTATGTGCAATTAGCAAAGAAGAAAAAGGAAAAAATGGATCTACTACAAATTATACAAATTATGGAAATTTATGCAAATCAAAGAACTCAAAAACTGAATTCTGTAAATATAGTACACAAGTTATTATAAAACAATCAAGTGGTATATAGTCTTCTGTAAAAGTGGTGCATTAGATAATTAGAAATGCAAATGTTTGAAACATCTTTTGGTTTTAGTCATGTTTTTAACTACTAAAACATTTAAAAAAACTGATTTTTACTGAGTTGGTAACAAATGTTATAATTTACTTAAAAAATAATTCTTTCCATCCTTTTTTTCTCAAATGAATTCAGAATTATAAGGCCAAAATTTTTTTAGAAAACTTAAGGTCAATTTTATGAAATATTATTATTACATTCTAAATTTATTGACATTCATACTTATTATATTCAGTTTATAATTCAATAAAATCTATGAAACAGAATAATCAGTTATTTTTCATCAAAGTAAGATGAGGCTCTAAATAAAGGCCTACTCAATATTGTAAATTCAAATTCAAAATTTAAACTGATTATATTGTTAGGAATTTTTTGTCTTATTAATAAAATAATGAGTGAGATAGATCTTTTAAGTACTTCAAGCTGCAAGAAGCTGTAGCACATGCAGTGACCACATCCTTGGCAAACTGTCTAGGCAAACAGGCTAAACCAGATTGAAGGTAATCAACAGGCTTCAGACCTGTATGTGAGTTAGGGGGATATATACCCCAAGTATGTGAAGACTTACCCTAGTGGAATGGGTGGATGAGAACAATTTATTCCAATAGCCATGAAGGCCACTGGCACAAGTACTGTGAAGCACGTATAGCTTGGTCAGACATCAAAGACACCACCATGGGCCATCACCAGTCATCTTAACCTTTGTGTTGTCACTGGACTTTGTGCAACTTTGCCTCACTTAAATCCAGTTCACATACAGGATATCACCTTGTGATATTGTTCCTTTTTGAAAATGAAGGACAAGCAAGAACTGTGTTATTGCGGAAGGTCTTTTAATTGGCTGTGGATCCAGAAGATTTGCTCCAGAATCAGAGATTGCTGAGTCAGATATGACTGTGTATACAAAAGGGGTGGTTCATCCCTATAAAATTTGTCTTCTCCTTTTTGGTTTAGAATATGGTAGGAATACTTTAAATTGGTTTCGGGAGGTAGCAGCAATGGTCTTATTTCCTACCAAGCTGCAACAGTTGAGATATCAAGATGACTTCTTTCACTGTATTTATTTATTCCTAATCTCAGGTAAATATAGGCTCTGAAATAAAGGTGCCCAGATGACCTTGTGAATTTGTGATATTCTGAGGTGCTGTCACAGATAACAATCAGTTCTGATACTCAACAGTAGCAGAAGCAGTGGCCAGAGGAATCATAGTGTCAGTAGGAGAGCAGCCTGGCCCTGAAACATATCTGTTCAACTAAGCAGAGATGCTGAACTTTACAAAGGAGAGGCCCAGCAGCTCAGTGGAGGGACTCCTCTATATTCAGTGCCAAGCACCTCAATAAACTTTTTGAGTACTCTGCATTTGAAAAATGAGGAATGATGAGCTAAACTGCCCCTTTTGGTTTTCCACTCAAGTGTTGCTTAGCAGTTCCCAAACTATCAGATCTTGCTCCTCAGATAACTAGAAGACTGCTCGTCATCACATATTACAAGTCCCTCAGTCATGCAAGACTGGAAACTGGCTCTACCCCCCCCACCTGAATTTTCTCTGTGTCCCATAGACTGGAACCATGCAGGAAATACTTCCAGCTTCAAACCTAGCTGCTGATTGGTCATTCTATCCCTATTACTATAGGTGAAGTAAATGTTCTGATGAGCTTGAAATGTGAAATAAAGCAGAACATATATGATCCTAGAGGTAATAAGGAATTATTGGAGTTTACTGAGTAAGTGATGTGATCAGATCTATTCTTTAGGGAAATTACTTTGATTTCTGTATGTAGGAGAAAGGAATGTAATATATGTAAGTATGTATGTATGTAAGCATGTATGTAAGTATGTAAGCAACAGGAAGATATGTTAGAAATTTTTGCAATATTCTAGGAAAGAGATGATGAGACCCTGAATTAAAGTGGTAGATGTATAACTGGAGAGAAGGGGATAAATGTAATGAAGTGAAGAGGATGATTGAAAGAGGAAGCTAGGTGGAGCAGTGGATAAAGTGCTGGATGAGCCTTGAGTCAAAAGAATAAATTCAGGTATTTACTAGCTGTATGACTCTTAGTGTCCTCAACTATAACATGGGGACAATAGCAATACCTACTTTCTCAAGCTTGTTGTGAACATTAAATGAGATAATGTAAAGTGATTTATGTAGTATTTGCTAATTATTGCTCTATTTTATATTTATTGTTTCTCTTTAACTTTTTTTCTAAAATTTGAGTCCAAATTCTCTTTGTCCCTCCTATACTTCTTGTATAGCCTGGAAAGACTGATCTCTTGGTTCTGCTCAATTCACTTTGCATCTCTTCATATATATCTTTCCATGTTTTTCTGAAACCATTCCCTTTGTCATATAACAATAGTACTCTTTCACAATTATATACCACAAAATGTCCAGTCATTCCCCAGTTAATGAACATTCTCTCATTTTCCAATTCTTTGCCACCACAAAAAGCTGCTATGGATATTTTGGTACATATAGGTCCTTTTCTTTTCCCTTTCATTTCTTTGTAGTACAGACCCAGTAGTGGTATTGCTGGATCAAAAGATATGCATGTGTTGTTGTTAGATGTGAGAAATATAGGAAAAGATTTGGTAACTGACTGAATATCTAAGATAAATGAGAGTTGGGAGTAGAAAAGGACATCAAGATTGTGAACCTACGTTAATGGTTTAAACTAGCCAACTAATAGACCATCAAAGCTAAAACATTTTTTTTTATTTCAGTGGCTCATTCTTTCCACATAAATTCTTGAGAATACAATTTTCAAAAAGCAGCTCCCCACAATTTTTCCAATGTCTTTTATCTTTTATAGTGGGTTGATTAAAGAATATTCTTGGTTTCAAAACATTCCTTCAACATATTTTAATCAATCATTTACATGAGGAGCTTTCCTGGAATGTTTATTTTGAAGAGAGGAAAATGGTTAGAGAGTTTGAGTGGATTTTTCGAAGTGACATACATCCATTAAGGGATAGAATTGTGGCTCAGAACTAGGTCTTCTGTATGAAAATTCAACACTCTTTACATTATAACACAGAAAGTGTTCAATCTCTGTGAAATATTTTAACCACTAACCTACACTTCTAAGATCTTAAATTGTCTTCAGAAGTTATATTGTTTATTGTTGTAATAAGTTTTATAAGTTTATTAATGATGTACTTTAGCACAATGTGGTGAGTTCTTTACATATGATAAAATGAAAGAAAATCCATCTCTAGCATGGACAAAAATATACCCTAAAATAAAATACATTTTTAAAAGAGACTACCATATGTTCTGATTTCATATCCTTGATATAGATTGCTTAATGAGGAGAAAGAATAGTATTTGGATTTGAGAGATGGGAGGACAGATAAGGAATATATATTTAAAAATAAATTATATTTGTTAAAGATTGAGATCAGTGGGAAAAATGAAACATATTCAAACACACATACATGTTATGTGTGTTTGTGTGTATACACACATATACTGGAACAGTTTTACTATGCTATTTCATTATTGTTATTTTTCCTTATGAAATTTTCTATTTCCATGATTTGTTTTTTGACCCATGAATTATTTATGATTTAGTTACTTAGTCAAATTAGTTTTAATTATTTCCTTAAATAGCAATTATTGAATATAATTTTCATTCAGATATAAGGAATATAAGAAGCCCAAAATATTTACAAATAACACAGAAACCTCACACTTCCTATTGTGAATAATTCATTTGAGAATAGAATTCATAGGAAGAAACATAACTTTACTATATTTTAACACACAGGCTACAATTCACCAATGATATAAGAATCATTTCTGAATTTCTCCATGTGTAAAGTCTGAATTATTTTCATATAAAAAATAAAAGTAGTACAATATAGAGACTAAAAGGCACAAAACTGATATGGTGTGCAATTTAAAAAACAACTATTTTAACAAGTTGTTGGTAATGAAAATTAAATATGAATGGAAAAAACTATAGATCCTAATTATAAACATTTTACTCAGAAATTCAACCAGTGTAAGTCATCTGATACAACAAAGAGATCAAAGAATCTAAAAATACCTTAGTCAGTAAATGTGACTTAACAAAGCAAAAAAATGATAGCTAATGGCATCATCAGTTTGGAAAATATATTTGTTTCTAATATCTTATGAAGAAGGATGGTCAAATGTTATGAACAGTGTCACTTAGTCCAATGCCTAGCTCCTAAAAGAAGCATGGGTTGTAACGGTTTTCTTTTCTGTTCATTTTTAAAAATATATTTTGTATTTACTTATGCAGCTATTTTTTTCTCTCGATAGAATGTAAGCTCCTTGAAGACAAACATTACAGTTTGGTCTTCTTTATTTCTAGAAACTGGTAAAAGTTGAACTATAAAAAGGCTTCAAAATAGCTTATGTCCAAACTTTAAGGTGACATGCTTAGATAAAGCTATTACCTAATTTATCTGTCTAATAATGTCAAGGCTTTATCTTAGTGAGCTGTCATAAAATAGGGGATACCTTTGTTCTCTAAACATCAAATATTGATGTCTGTTTCACACAGGGAACTGGCTCTTAATCTCAGTGTAATCATCTCGGCACATTATGAAACATCAGAGTACTATCTGTCACTGCTTAAACAATTCATCATCTTCAGGTTAAATGTCCCATGACAAAACTTAGATGATACTGTGAACTTGAGTTGACTCTTCAACTACTGATCTTGAAACAAAAGTTGTTTTTTTTGTTTTGTTTTGTTTTTTTATTTAAACAAATGTTTTATTAACTTCTGTTTTACATCATTCATTTCCACCAGATTTTGAGCTACAATCATTTTCCCCCCATTATTCCCCTACCCAACATCCCAGAATAGCAGTCCCACAAGATATCGCTTCCTCCAATCTGCTCTCTCCCATACCTTCTCCCATACCCCGATCAACTTTTCCATTAGAGGAAGATGAATCTTTGTGTCCCAATGCCTGCACATCTTATCTCCCAATTATAGGCAAAAGAGTATTAATAATAGTATTTATATATATTTGAAACATCTAATGTTACGACCTCGAATTTCAGATCCCTTTCCTTCCTCCCTTGTCACCCATTCCTTCTTGGGAGATAAGTAATTCAGTATATGTTGTACATGTCTAGCTATGCAAAACATTATCATGGTAGATATATTGTACAAGGCTACTTATAATTCCCTCCCACTCATCCCACCCCCCACCTGGTCCATTCCCTACATGATCCTGTCCCTCTTCTATAGTGGGTACTTCCAACCTCCCGTCACCCCAAGGATGCCCTCCCATCCATCATCCCTCCTCTCATCCCCCTTCCCCCTATCCTGCTGCAGGTTGAGATATCCCATTTAGTATGTATGTCATTTTCTCCCTGAACCAAATTCAATGTGAATGTGGTTTTGCCTTTTTAGCCTTCCTTATTCTCCCCCTCCTTTGCAACCACTTCCCCTACATGAGATAGTTTACCCTACCATGTCTCTCCCCATCTCCTCTTGCCACTTTCCTCTCTCACCTCATAATTTCATCCCTTGAGTGTTCTCCCTTCCCAACAAATTCAACCTATGCCCTCTATCCATATATAACTGTAACCATATACACACACATTCACATATGTATTCATATGACCACACCCCCTTCTTCCATTATTTTCATAGTGAGAAAGATATCATCAGTCACAGATATTACTTTTCCATATAGGAATGTAAATAGTTCAACTTTGATAAGTTCCTTTTGATTTCTTTTCCCTGATTACCTTCTCAGGCATCTCTTCCTTCTTGTGTCTGGATGTCAAATTTTCTATTCAACTCTGGTTTTTTTTCCTCAAGAATGCTTGAAAGTCCTCTATTCCACTGAATGACCATATTTTCCCCTGAAACAAAATACTCAGTTTTGCTGGGTGGGTGACCCTTGGGTTCATTCCCAGTTCTTTTGCCCTCTGGAATATCATATTCCATGCCCTTCGATCCCTCAGTGTAGAAGCTGCCAGGTCCTGGGCTATTCTGATTGTGTTTCCACAATATTGAAATTGTTTCTTCCTGGCTGCTTGTAGTATTTTCTCCTTGATCTGGGGATTCTGGAACCTGGCTATAATATTCCTGGGAGTTTTCTTTTTGGGATCTTTTTCAGGAGGTGATCTGTGGATTCTTTCAACCTCTATTTTGCCCTCTGGATCTAAAACATCAGGGCAGTTTTCCTTGAGAATTTCTTGAAGGGTGATTTCTAGGTTCTTTCTTTGATCATGGCTTTCAGGTAGTCCAATAATTTTTAAATTGTCTCTCCTGGATCTATTTTCCAGGTCAGTGGTTTTTCCCATGAGATATTTCACATTGCCTTCTAATCTTTCGTTTGTTTGGATCTGCTTAACAGCATCTTGATTTCTCATAAAGTCATTAGCTTCCATTTGCTCCAGTCTAACTCTGAAGGAATGAATCTCCTCAGTGAACTTTTGAGATTCTTTTTCCATCTGGCAAATTCGACTTTTTAAGGCATTCTTCTCCTCATTGCCCTTTTGGGCCTCCTTTGCCATTTGAGCTAGTCTATTTTTTAAGGTGTTGTTTTCCTCAGTCAGGCTGTTGACCCTCATTTCATACTTTTCCTGCATCCTTCTCATTTCTCTTTCTAATTTTTCCTCCACTTCTCTTATTTGATTTTTAAAGTCCTTCTTAAGGTCCTCTATGGCCTGCAACCCGCTCATGTTTTCCCCTGGGGCTTTTGGAGCTGGACTTCTGACCTCACAGTCCTTTTCCTGCTCTATGCCCCCAAAATAGGAGTCTAGGGTTGCATTTTTGTTTCCTTTGCCTTGGCATGTTGCCACTTAATTACTTGACTTTTGGGCTTGTTGCCACACTATGGCTTTAAGGCCAGCTAGAGGAATTTTCGTCCCGAACGTGTGGGGGGCAACTTCCGTTTCTGGAAAGCTGTAAACCCACCCACGACTTCCACCCTAGATCACAATCCAGATTCAGGGAGGTTAAAGCAAGAGCGATTACCCCCCCAAGACTGATCGCTGGATCTCCCTACAAATTTGCAGGCTGGGAGCGGGAGTTGCCTCTGAAAACTACAAAATGGCGTTTGTCCTCAGCGGCTTCTAGCCCCCAGGGGAGGGAGCCGACGCATTCCCTAATGCCAGTCCCAAAGTCCATAGGACACTAACCTCTTACTTTGTCCTAGGCAAGTCTATGTTGATAATTCTGGAGTCGCCACAGCTCCTGGTGTTCTGGGGTTCCTCCAGCTGGCTGCTGGCCCTGCTGCCCTGGGGCTAAAACCTCAGCTCATGCGGACCTGGGCTTGGCTCGGCTCCTGCGCTCTGCTCACTGCATGCTGCCAGGTCCCAGACCACTGCGCTGGTCCTTCCTGCAGGGCTGCTGGGCTGTCCTCAGCGGGAGGTTAGCTTCTCTGTGTCGTTCTGTGGGTGCTGGGGCTCCAGAAGTTGTTCAGAGTCCCCTTTTACATAGTTTGGGGGGAATCTGGGGGCAGAGTGGCTTGGATGAGCTGTTTCTACTCCGCCATCTTGGCTCCGCCGAAACAAAAGTTTTTTAAAATTATTTTTTGAGTACTCGAAAACAGATTGTTTAGGAAGAATCAACTTTACCTTCTTTTGTCTTAGAATCCCTAAACCTATTTCATAATTTGAAAAACATAATAAGTGCTAGTAAGACAATGCATTACTAACTTTGGGGAATTATTTTGGGCCAAATAGCTTCAGATGAACAATCTAACTCACACCTAGTCCCACACTAAGTGGCACTGTTAATTTCCCAGGGGAACTAAAAAATATGACTGCTATATAATAAAAGTTTTTTCTCTCAGAATAGCTTTGTTATTTCCCAAGTTATGGCTTCTAACTCTGAGTTTTTCATTCGTGGCACTCAAAATAAAATTAAATTTAGTTAAAATTTACTCTGATTTTGCTTTTATATATACTTAAGGAACTGGAAATTGTTGTTTCCCACAGTCATATTTTCTATAGCTCTTGTGATTATAACCATGTGGGCTCAGTAAAAATGGCTTCATGGTATGTCAGTACTCCACATCTTTTAATTTCTACCTTCCACTGTTCTTCTCCCTTTCTGCAACAATACCAATAATATCACTATCACAAAAACTTACGCTAATAAAAGTAACAACAATTGCTGTGTTTTTTTTTTTTTTTTGGCTTTTTGGAGGGGGGAAGGCAGGGCAATTGGGGTTAAGTAACTTTCCCAAGGTCACATGGCTAGGTTTTTTGTTTATGTTAAGTGTCTGAGGCCGGATCCAAACTCAGGTCCTTCTTACTCCATGGCCAGTGCTCTACTCACTAGGCCACCTAGCCACCCCAGGAACTTTTTTCTAGTTAATTATTTGATCTATATTTAATAATCAAGGACTGATGTAAAATGATAAGGACTTCTTTATTTCATGAGGACTACCACTATTCTACTTTTTGTAAGTGTAGAAATTTGAATATATTTATTATTAATCAAATTTTCAAGGTTAAGAACCAATTTGTAACTTGAAATATGTATGACTTTAAACCACCTGTCTCACTTTCCTAGATTTCTGTGCTGTTTGCTTCATTTATAACTTTGGGTAAGGTCTTGGATTCTATTGTAAATTATATGTAGACTAGGTGACAAAACCTCATAATACCCAAATGAATAGTCCTCAGATTCATAAATTATTATGCTGATCATTGTATAGCTTAACAGCCTAAAATAGCAAACTGAATTTTATAGAGAATCTGAGCCAAACAAGCAGATTATCTTCTTGAGAACAGATGACTTCAATAAAAAATTCCATCTCCCAAAAAGGCCAAATGCAATATTGCAAAGCAGAATTTAAGATTAAAAATGCCATCTAATCCAATATATTGCAAATCCTAGGCCTTTATGTGTCTAAAAAGTATTTTGCTAGAGAAATGTTAGTAAATGTTAAAGAAAAGAAAACCACCAGGTTGCCTTTCTAAAATAGAATGAAGTTCACTCATCTTTTATGACCTAGGTCATGTTCATGTAAACAGCCACATGTAGAATTTGTGTGGATTTTTGTGCTAGCTCACACAGACCAGTAGGAAAAGAGAAATAACTTTCTGCATGACAAAGATATTATTAAATTTGGCTCTGTTCTTTGTACATTGTAAAATTGAGAATTGCTGGAGATTTTTGAAAGATTCTTTGCTTTTCCTCAAGTTTATCAGTCTAATATGTTTGGATTCACAAATCATGGACACACTAGGACTGTATCTGTACAGTGAAAAAGTATATTCAAAGATTTTGAGGGAAGAATTGCATAGTTCCATTTTCTCACTAATAGCTTGTGTGGAAAATCATCATCAGTAGACCATAATTAATTGATAAAAAATTTGGGGGGGGGGAGAATTCACTGTTCCTTATTTATCTTTAGACTATTGTGTTTTACTGCCTAATCCTCATATTCCAAGCCATGACTCCTTTTTTTTTTAAGAATTCACTTTCTAACTGAAGGATTTTTTTTCCTTTTTTTCACTGATTTAATTAAATGCTTAATTTGCCTTTTTAAAAAAACCACAACCAAATGATTTCTTTTGACATATGGCTCTACACAAAGGAAGACACAGAATCAGTAACTTAGGAAAAGTTAAGACCTTTAGAATTAACTTGGGTGATTTAGTTTAAAAAAAAAAAACTAAACATAATTATTTCTTAGTTAAACTGGGGATATAGTTTAGTTCTAATAAGAGAAGCTTGTTTTCATCTTAAGAAACAGCTTCTGTCAGTAAAATTCCAGCTTAACAAAAAAAGATTTCAACTTTATATTCTACAGCCTATTCTAATAATTAACTATTTAGAGAAGGTCTGGATGGATACTAGTTTGACCTTACCCCTTTCCTTATTTAGGTTACCTTCTAGGCAAACTGATCAATATAACATTGTACATACATTATCATTCCATCTCATGCCTCTGAACCTTATTAAAGGCTGTACCACATTCCTTGAATGCTCTCCATCCTCACTTCCTCCTCCCAGTATCTCTAACTCCCTTTAGGATGTGTATCAAGTGACGCTTCCTATAAAACATCTTTCCTTATGCCATAAGTAGCAAGAATTATATTTTTCAGGTGCATATTTTATATTTTATTATCTGTATACATTCCATATCTAGTAGAATATAAATTCTTTCAGAGATATTTTTCTTATATTTTCTTTTTGTATTTGTATCTCTAATTAATGCTTAGTTTGGTGCCTGGTATAGACATGGCTTATGAAATACTTATTGAATGAAATAAATCTGACTTGCAAGGAGCTTCCTAGAAAGGGACTTTAACCTCTTGGTGGGCCAAGTAACAAAAATATAGGTGTCGCCATTTAAAATGCCTAGATAGTTCTCTTATTCTCTTACTGTCTGGCAGTTCATATAGAACCACAGTCATTTGAAATAACATAATTTTTAAATGACTAAATGAGGGCCCAGACAGCTTTAAAATCAAAAGTGGGCACTAATAACCAAATTTCCTGTTTTCCAGCTTAGTTATTATTTTAGGGCACTCTGTGTTACTTTACTAACCTGTAAAAGGTCTATGACTGGCATCTATTTATTGTTTTACTCTGCATTTTTCTGCTTTCCTAATATTTGATTTATAACCGAGAAAGCTACAGGTGGTAGAATGCAAAGTACACATGTTCGTCCATCTTTATTTGCCATTGCCATGTTTTCACTTAATTCTTGCATGGTTATAAATTTTTTTCAATGTGCCAGTCATCTACATTTAGCTTACTACCAATGTACCAATAACCATCTAAAGAAATTGCAGCAAGCATGTAATACCCCTTGAGATATACTCTAAGCAGTTTAGTATTTATTCCTAACTTTCTAATTTACTAAAATACATTTGTATCTTGATTCTGTAACCCAATGTTCTATTCATCTTTCTCAGAATTTTGTTATGTATAATAAAAGTGACAAAAATAAATCCATATCTTCAGCTAAGTTATAAATAAACATATTGAACAGTACAGGAAAGAGGATAGAGGCCTCTATCACACCAATCAAGAGCTTAATAAAGAGACTTGCTCTCAGATCCACAGACCTCCACTTCACTTTACAAAGTGCTTTCATATTATTTCATTGCAGTTGACACTCATGCACACAATCCCATGAGGTTGTTCTAAGGATTACAACGCAATTGAAATGTGGCAGAACCTAGAATAGTGATCACTTCTCAGTTCACTGCCCTTTTAAAGTGTCCTACTGCATTTCCAGAGAAATAATCTTAAGAAACTAAGAGGAAGGGTGGAAGGGTATGATATCTAAATCATTCGATTTAAATTCAAAGCAGCAACTCTGGAATCTTGAGTTATTAAAGTTAGGATAAGTTCAGGTTAATGACCCTAGCAGACTTTATCAATTAATATCAGTATTTTTTGAAAAGGTATATTATACAAGGGCTAGAATATTCCTTTCTATAAAATTCTTACTTCAATTAGGTATTGCATTTTCTATTGTTTTTTCTACTCTAGATATTAATATGGTCTGGTGAAGACAATTTTGTTTTGAAAAAGCAAGCACTTCAACTTCAGTGAGTGTCTTTGAGGTATCAGCACCCACTATCTGAGGCCTAAGGTCTATGGTACCTTCATTGTAAATGAAGTTTTTTGCTGACTACATTGACCTGTAGCGAGAAGATCCCCCAAATATGACAATCAAACATTCAAGTATATTGCTTTCCAACATGACCTATTTTACAGACCATTGAAATATCTAAATTTTCTATAAGAGATTAGAGTGGAAAAAAGCTTGAAGTAGAACCAAACAGAAAGTTATAAGATTCCAGGCAGGAGGTAGGGAGAACCTAAACTAGACCTAAACGATCTATGTAAATAGAGAGGAGAGCTTGAAAAATATAGAAAAAGCAAGAAGATGCTGTATTTCACCAACAGTCTTTAGCATGCATGTCTTTCCTTAGCCTTCAGCCAGAGGACTGCTCTCATCATTGTCATCTTTTCTGGGTATCAGGTGAATCCTCATTGTTGTTTCAATTTGAAACATTTTTATATAGTTGATAGTTTGTAATTCTTCTCTTGAGAAATATTTGTGCATACCCAGTCGTCTCCTATTGCATCTAGGATAAAATGAAAACTACTCTGTTTAGTTTTTGAATCCCTTCACAACTAATCTTCCCAGCTTCATTGAACATTATTGCCCTCTCATACTCTGACTCCAGCCAAACTGGTCTCTCTGCTCCTCCCACTCTGTTTTCCATGTCTATGACTTACTATTGGTGATCCTTCTAATTCTTGAATGTACTCCTTCCTCATGTTCACTTCATAGAATTTTTTTCTTCCTTCAAGCCTCAGCTATTTCTGTCCCAATGATGCTTAACGGTGTGTTATACCATTAGAAGTCTGGTGAATCCTAGGGACTTTAATAATAATGTGTTTTAATTACATGAAGTAAAATACATTATGAGTACAAAGAAAACCACACATAAGTTCACAGAATCCAGGTTAAGATTTTGTGGCAAGTTTTGTCAATCTTAAAAAGGTTTCTGATATTTCTGCTCCTCCACCCCACCCAATAGCTATTGTTGCCATCTCCCAGACTGCTTTGAACTTAAACTATTTCATATCAATTCTATTTGTATTATTTCTGCATGCGCCCATGCGTGCACACACATGCACACACACACACGCACACTTTAAAAACTCTTTCTGTGTGTGCCTGCACGCATGAGAGTGTGTGTGTGTGTGTGTGTGTGTGTGTGCGTGTGTGTGTGTATGCGTGTGTGTGTGTGTGTGTGTGTGTGTGTGTGTGTGTGTGTGTACTGCTTTCTAGTCTTATAAGCAATTTGGAGTTCTTTCCTGGGTAATTTATGTTTTAGAGTTTATTGAACCCTTGGTTGATTTCTATTATTCTTGATTTGCCATTTTCTAGTTTATTATGCTGATGTATTTTCCATTTTTATATCAGTACCAAATAGTTTTAACATGTATTGTGTTTTTAATGATATAATATTTAGAAATGCATTCTGCCTTCATATCATTTACACATGTTTCTCTTGATATTCTAGAGATGAATTTTAAACTGCAATGCCCATACCCTTTGACCCAAAGATTATGCTCCTCAGTTTTTAGCTTAAGGAAGTTAATGCAAAAAAGGCTCAAAATAAAAATGTTTATTTCTATACTTCTTTGTAGTACCAACAGCTTTTCAACAATGTATGTTCCCAACTTTGGGGAATGGCTAAACAAATGCTAGTATATGGATGTAATAGAATTTAGTATTACTGTCCAATATTGTAATAAATGATGGTTATGATAAACACAGAAAAGTATGGGAAGACATACAAACTGATGCAGCATGTAGTAAGCAGAATCAGAACCACAGCAGTGAAGATGACTAAAACAATATAAATAGAAGGGAGAAACAAAATAACAAATAATTCTGGAACATTTAAATGGATAAATTTGGGCCCAAAGAACAATTATTTATTCTTTGCAAAGGCACTTGATGACAGGTACAAAGCACTGAAAAGAGGATAAGACTTCTTTGATGTGTAGTTCAATTTTGTTGAGCTTTCCTCCTCCCTTTTGAAAAATTGCTATTGTAAAAAGTGTCTCTCTGGGTAGGAGAAGGATAAGATTTTGAGAACTATAAGGGACATTTAAAAAAGCTATCAATAGTTTTTAAAAATTAATTAAAAACAAAAATAAATTCTATAGTCTCTCTTCCATCAAGTTATCAAAATTGTTCAAGATTCCTGATAATCGGCTGTTGTTGTTGTTCAATTGTTTCAATTATGACCTACTCTTTATGACTGCAGTTGGGATTTTCTTGGCAAAGATACTGGACTGCTTTGCCATTTCCTTATCCAGTCCATTTTATATATGAGGAAATGAGGCAAAGAGGGTTAAGTGACTTTCCCTCAGTCACATATCTTACTAAGTGTCTTTGGCTGGATTTAAACTCATGAAGATGAGTCTTCATGATTCCAAGCCCAGTGCTCTATCCATGGTACCTGCTGGCTACCATAATACTAATTCTAGCTAGCATTCATACAAAACTTTAAGGCTTTCAAAATGCTTTTCAACTATTATCTCATTTGTCCTCACAGCATCCCTGGTAGGTAGGTGCTATTATTATATCCAATTTACAGATGATGAAATTGACCTAGTCAGAGGGTAAGTGACTTGCTCAGGATCATATAGGAGTAAGCACTTAAAGCTGGATATAAATTTAGTTTATCCTAACTCCAGGTCTAGTACTCTCCCCATTGTTACAAGAATTTGGCCAGCTCTAATTGTTAATCTCTTGTCTTTGAGCCTAAAGCTGACTTTTAAAATTTATCCATTTATCTTTCTAGTCTGTCTAGGTCTATGTAGAACAATGTAAGTCCTCTTCTTCTATGTGGGTGACATAAATAACTGTGTATATGTATATAATATCTATATGTCTCCATTTGTGTGCATATACATGCACATGTGTATATGCATGTGTGTGTATGCATGCATACACACATACATTTAGATGACCCATATTGGGATCCACTCCTTTAATCTTCATTTGCTACCTTCCATTCATGATCATGTGAGCACCTGCTAAAAGTCTTGTAGATGCATTTTGGTCAATAATGGGTTGAGCTAGTTGGCCTCTTAATTGGAAGAACCTGTGATTCTGAGAGCATGAAATGTATAACACTATATAAAACTCAGAACAGTATCTGTTAGAGCGCCAGTGAATTTGAAGTATTGTTGGAGAATATCATTTGGAGATATCACTCTCAACCCTATATGGACAAATAAACCCTGTCCCAGAAGTAAAGAGTTAATGCCTTCCTCTGAAGATTCTTTGTGTTATAATTAACGACCATATTTATACTTTGGGAGGTGATGACAGGGGGGTAAAATACCATTTCTGTATCCAGTTTCTTAGCAATAGGCCTTGATATTTTTTGGCTGTCCTGATTATTACTGATGTTTATCCCTCTTTTGCTCACAATTTATAATTTCTTATCACTACTTGTAGTCACGCCTATGATATTTCCTCTCAGAGTAGGATAGATTCAAGTGTTCTACGCTCTTTTTAATTTGCAACCTCTGGGATCCTCACAAAGCCTGCTAATTAAAAGGAGCTGTGAATAGGCTGACTCAGATGCAGCTGCATTGAGTTGAGTGGGAGGGTGGCTTAGATAATGGCTTGTGAATGTCTTAATTTACTTTTAATGTAGAAAGTTAAATCTTTCATTTAATTTGAATTTGTTTTTACTCTTTAATTATTTGTTGTCCCAAGATTTTACTTTTTTAGCTAAAGCTTAAATAATTTTATGAAAATGATTCATTACCTAATGTTACTCTACAACATCAGATGCTACAGTGTTGAATTGCACTTGGGAACGCAAGTTTAGAATATAGTTCCTCCAATTATAGTCATTTTTAAAGACAGTAATAATGTGCTACATTAAGGACCATGTAAATCTTTGCAAAATTTCTGAAGGGGACATGCAACTAAGTACCATGAAAATAAAAAGCATTCATTTCTATTTCTCTTAAATTTCTGACTTCTACCTGAATTTCATTTCACTATATATTTAAGCAACTCTATGATAAATGATGCCACGAATCAACAAGTTTCTACAGGTCATTGAGCACTGAAAAGGCAGAATGAGAAAAAATATTGTAACACTGGTCTTCATTATCTATAAATGGAAATCAAGACTTACAGACTCCAATAGGCAGGACAAGTCTTTAAGATGAGACTGTAGTAGTCTGTTAGACTACTACCAAGTGTCCAGACATGGTTACTCCTCTCTAAGATTATAGCTAAGTTCACATGACAAAAGGAGATACCACACAAAAATTTGTTTATATGGATTCATAATGGCTCCACAAGTGGGCACCATTTGAGAACAACTGCATCCATATCTTTCAGGTTTGCATTATCGAACAAATAGTAATCTCAATAATTGCAGTGGAATCCATGGAAAGAGGTACTTCTAACCAATCTGGGTAATAATTCCCTTTTGCTTTCATTTTTAAAAATTTGCTTAAGCCCTAGGTAATCTGATAAGTTTAAAAAATACATTTTTCATTGTGTATGTGAAGGATCTGGTATTTTTGCCACTATAGGTAGCTCCCTCTACCAATAAGATCACAAATTATTTAAGGCATAAGTAGATAAAGTCCAGGGATCTAATTGAGATAGAGGATTAAGTGATTTCCCCAGAGTTCAGTGCTCCAGGACTTCTTGACTACAAGCTCACCATTCTCTCCATTATGTCACAGTTGTCTTTATATAACAAAAATGCCATACTATGGTGTGGTAGAGTGTTGGATCTGTATCAAGGAAGAACAAGAGTCAAATCCTGTATCTGATATTTGCTAGCTATATGACTATAAGCAAAGGTATTTCATCTGACATTATTTAAAAAACCCACAAATAACTGATCCTAGGTATATTCATCTCATAACCTAACCCTGAGAGAGAGCACAAAGATTTAAGACAATCTTATTGAGAGGCCAGTAAGTATAATGAAAAGAGCCCTGTATTTGGATTCAGTAGATTTTCTTCGGAGTTTCAAAGCTGTCTTAAGTTTATCATAAAGACTTACCTCTGAACTTCAGTTTCTGCTCTATAAAATTGTGATAATACCTGCCTTAACTATCTCACAATTTTGTTTTGAGGATCAAATGAGATGATATATTCATTCATCCCTTCAGAGTATGTTTACTAAGGTTCTATATGTCAGAAACTATGCTAGGTCCTGGGAACACCAAAACAGAAAATAAACCGTGCTTACTTTCAAGGTCTTTATAATCTATTAGGGGAAAACTGTGTGTATACAGATAAGTAAATACAGAGTAACCTTTTTTTGAGAGTAAATATTTATAACAATTAAACTTTAAACTATTTATGATACAGAAACTCCTACAATTGCTAGATAGCAATTCTGTGCCACTTATGGTCTAAGAGAGTTATCCCCAGAATGTGTCCAGGGTCACACAGCCAGCTTGTGCCAGAATAGGCATCTAAACCCAGTTCTTCCTGGCTCTCTGAATCAGTAATCAAAAGTGTCCACCTGGCACCCAACTCTCACCTTTGGTTCCAAGAAACTGTAGGATAGGCAGCAGCCACCCACTGACAAAATGGTCTTGGCAGATGGGCTAAACCAGATTGAGGGTAACCAACAGGCCTCAAACCCATTGGTGAATTAGGGGAATATCTACCTCAGAATATGAAGACTTCCCCCAGTAGTACAAATGGATGAGAACGTCTTGTTCTAACTGCCATGAAGGTGGCTGAAGTGGGCACTGTGGAGGGCTAAGAGCTATTGTCAAACATGAGGATGCCAAGGTTGTTCACTGCATCCTGGGCCATCACCAGTCATCCTGACTTTGTCTTGCCACTGGATTTTAATGACTCTGGAAGAGAGTGTGAGTTTGAAGACTTTGTGCCACTCTGCCTCTCTTAAATCCAATTCATGTGTAAGCCAAGACATTGTCCCATGATATCACTGGTACTTTTTAGAATAAATGAAGGATGAACAACAACCAATGATCAATGAAAGCATTTATTAAATGGCATGATATAAAACAAATGTACCCATCAATAAACATTTCTTAAGTGCTTACTATGTGCCAGGCATATAATATTATTTCCCTGTTTCTCACACATACACATAACATAAATATATCAGCAATATTTCCCCCCGCCCCCTAATTGCATACAATGTTGCCACACACTGTGCTAGGCACTGGGATACAAAGGTAGAAGTAAGGTAGTCTTGCTCTCAAATAGCTCACAGGGTTTGTATGTGTGTGGCACAGGTGGGGGGTGCAGATAGTGAGGGAGGGTGAGATAATAACACATTCACAGAAAAGTAAACACAGGATATATATAACATAAATACGAAATAATTGGATGGGGGGTTGGAGGGCATGGTGAACAATGAGAGGAATCAGAGAAGGACTTTTTAATGAGGTAACACCAGGGTTGATCTTTCAATGTATCTAGGAATTCCTAGAGTGGCAGGTGAGAAGGGAGATCATACCAAGCATAGGGAAAGCCTATGCAAAGGTATGTAGGTGGGAGATGGAATGGCATCTGGTTTGTCTGTTTGTGAAAATGCATAGTAGATATATACTACTAATTCCAATCATCATCATCATCATCATCATCATCATCATCTTTACTTTAGGGTTTGTACTTTAATCCTCACAACAACAATGGGAGGTAAGTGCTAGTATCTGCATTTTGCACATGAAAAAACTGACCCAGAGAGAGCTTAAATGATATGCCCACGGTCACACAGCTAATATGTGCCCAAATCTGGATCTGAACTCATATCTTCTGATTCTAAGTCAAGAATTCTATCTGCTAGGCAATTTAGCTCTCTTTGAGTACATTAGGGGTAGTATTATAAGCCAAGAAAATAGACAGAAGACAGTGAAGTCTTTAAATGTCTACCAAAGGAGTTTATATTTTAGTGTACAGGCAATTTTAGGGAGGCACTAGAACTTCTATAGAAGGGACTTGGTACTTGGCTAAGTGTGTGTGTGTGTGTGTGTGTGTGTGTGTGTGTATGTGTTGAATATTGATTCAGCAGCATGTTAAAGATAGATTGGAGAAGGGAAAGACAATGCAGGGACAGCAATTTGTGAAGTTATTGCAAAAACAAAGGCAGAAGATGATGGAAGCTACCACCAAGGGTGGTAGCAGATTAAGGAAAGAAAAGATACAAGATATGTGACTTAGGTTATTAGAAATAATTAATTTAAAGCATTGGTGGGATAAATAGAGGTACCCATAGGGGAAAGTCAGAACCTTTTCTGAAGCCCTAAATAGTAAATAGGGTAATAGATAAAAATTTGGAAACAACCTACCCAGAAGGGAACTAAAACAGAAGAATGGCAAAGTTTCTAAAGAAAGTAATAAAAATAGAAGAGTTCTGAGTACAAAATCATCTTGAAAGGTGTTTAAGGAGTGAAGAGGCAAAAGAACAATCAAAGCAGAAATGGAGTGGTTAATCACATAGGGTGGAGAACCAGGAGAAACAGGGCCAAAGGAAAAGAGATTTTTCAAACGTTATGAGAAGGTGCCCAGAGATGAAGGGGAGTGAGAGCTAGGATTAATGGGAGAACATCAGGACTAGAAAGACATTTTGAGACAGAAGTTTTAGGAGAATATAAAATCATGAAAATTAAAGTTGGAATGGAATTAAAGAAGAATGGAAGTCTCATTGAAGAGACAATGTGTGTAAATCAACAATTGTTTTAAAAAAATTTCCAGTGCTAGATAAAAGAGATGACATAGGAGCAAAGTCTAGAAGGAAGTTAAAGGCGAAATCATCAGCATTGGAATGAGAGTTATACTTTTTTTTCCTGAGATATGTAGGAATATTGGGTGAAGGTAATTTAAAAATCTCATCTAAGAAGAGAGGAGTTGACAGAGTTCTTGTTGGATGGCCTTGATATTAGGGAATTGACAGGAAAGGTAGTAAGCTAAGAGTAGTTGTATGTGTGAGGTAACCAGTAAAGACGGGAGCATAATAGAAATCTTTTTTTTTTTTTAGAAATCTTTTTAAAGAATTAATTGTGGGAAGTTTTACTGGATATCAAAGTAGATAGGCATTGAAATAGATTAGGTATCAAAGTAGATCTTGCCAAAATGAGACGACTCCAATCAACCAAATTTTGGAACCAGGTCAAGTTCTTAGGGGCTTTCTCCAAACTACAGCAGTGCTCCATAGGCTGGGGTTTTGGGCAAGGTAGATATGATGGCATATAATAGAGATGAAGGATTTTAGACTAGCACTGAGAAGAAAGTTAAAATGATCATATAGGAAGAGGCCAAGACAAGCTTTAGAAGCAGAGTAAGGGATTGTTCTCATTAGGGGGGAAAGCAAATTCAGGAGGTAGAAAGAAGTAAAGAAAAAAAGATATGATGAGAGGTTTTTATCAGAAAGAAAAACCTACTTTGACAAAAAACAAAGTAATTTTTTAAAATAAAAATCAACAAGTATTCTGATATGTCCACTATGTATCTAATATTTTGAATATTCAAGTAATTTTCATAATCTCAATAAGTGTTATGTGTATAGCATTTCTCTCCTACTAATTAACTATAAAATTTGAAATGAATTTGAATGGGTAAATAGTCATAACTTTCATTTTTCTTCTTATTAAATGCCAGCAGATATTACATACTTTTAGAAGAAATGGTTCATCTGTTTGAGACAAATATTGACATGGATATTTAAACTCAAATACTATGAATGAAGTCAAAACAAGGCAGTACAAGGTTAAACTTATACAGTAAAATAATGAAATGAAAATATGATGGAAAGGATGTGGTACCTCTTTTTGTATTCAGATAGCTTCTTAATTTTTAACTTCATTTTGTAACTAGATGCCTACTTCAGGGAGAATGCTAAAATCTAACCATGATTTTCTTCTGCAAATAGGAATGATCTCCTGGGGGAGACCAGGAAGGGTCTCCTACAGAATGTGGAATTTGAGCTGACTCTTTGAGAAAGCTCAAGATGCCAGTCAGCAGAGGTGAAGAGCAAGAGCATTGAAATCATGGCAGGATGCCAGTGCAAAAGCATAGAGATGGAAATAGAGTGCAATGTACAAGGAACTTCAGGCAGGCCATTGTAATTGGATTGTATTTTACATGAACTCAGTAAAGGATAAGAATATAGGAAACATTGGAAGGGACTAACTTAAGAAAAATTTTAAATGCTAAATAATATGAAAAAATAAAGCAGCCCTTTCTGTTCTAATAAGCACCTCTCAGTAAGTAATACAGTTTCTAATACAAACCCTTTTGGGAGAAATCTATCTGTGAATATTTTTGTTGTTTTTACATTCATTAGAAAAAAGTAAAGATCAGTTATTCACTTCTTTGTGGTGTTACCCTATAATACATATTTTTTACTTTTAATTATCTTATTAGGAAATTGATATTAATGTACTTTTTACTTATGGATCACTATATGAATGTGAATTATTATTCATTGATTCATTCGGGCCATACTCATTAAGGAATTACTATGCATAAGGTAATTTTAGAGGGGTACATAATTGTGTGCTCTTACAAATAATAAGGTATGATTAGATCTTACATCAGTTATGAAGAATATTGACAGCATATCAAAACTTTCACTTTCTGAAAATTGTGTATCTACAGTTACTTTTTTTAGCATATGGTTTGGAAAGTACAAGAACTAAGTAAAGAAAAAGAAATAGAAGACATTCAGAGTTGGCTGATATTCTTGAAAGACCTAAAAATCATTCAATTCCCTCCTCAATATAAAGGCAGAGAGCATTTCACAATGCTAGGTATTTATAGATTGAAATGTCAAGTATGTAGGAAGAGTGAGAGCTAAAGATACTCAGGCTCCCAGAATGAGGAGGAGGAGTACTCGATAGAATTGGAAAGAACTGGAGGCACACAAGAATAATGATTGTATCAATCAAGCAGTTTTTATCAATGTGCAATAGATGGAAAAATAGTTGAGAAATGCAAAGTTTGTGAGAAAAATCCAAACCATTTAAGAAGGAAAAATAGCAAACTCTCAACTGTGTAAGAGAAATAGATGAAATGTATTGATATGTGGGACATTTAAAAGTTTCATCTAACTTGAGGGAAGCATGTTGTCAATATTTCAAGCTATATATTACACATGGTTTAGTCAAGTTAACTTAAATGATGAATATTCATGACTAAATTATATGGAACCAGAGAAAGTGACCAGTATGCCCCCACCACATCCCCATCTAATCTCATATTTTATACTAAAATAATTCCAAAAATTGGTTTTCTTTGTTATTTTTTTAGCCTAGTAAAAATACATTAGCTGGCTGAGTACAACTTCGATGTTATATACTTAGTATTTGAAAAAAGAATATTAAAAGACACATAAGCAGAGAATTAAGAGCTGGTGGAGACCTGTCATGACAAATTCAATTTGTTCATTTTACAAATAAGGTCTCTGTAGCTTAAAGAGGTCAGGTGTGTGTGCCTACACCAGAGAACTAATCCGTGGTAGTATGGACACAGCATTCCATCTCTTAACCTTTGTCCACTTTTCTTTTTAACTGTGACTAGATGGTGCAGTGGATAGAGTGCTTGGCTTGGAGTCAGAAAAACTCATTTTCCTGAGTTCAAATTTAGCCTCAGATACTCACTAGCTGTGTGACCCTGGGCAAGACACTTAACCGTGTTTGTCTCAGATTCTCATCTAAAAACTGAAGTAGAGAAGAAAATGTCAAACAACTCCAGTATCATTATTAAGAAAACCCCAGATGGGGTCATGAAGAGTCAGACATGACTGAACAACAATAATGGTGGCTGAAATCTTGGCTGGTATTGACCATTCCTTTCATAGTTAACTGGAAACCTTCATCTTTTCCTTTTAATCATAAAATATCACACCAAATAGCTCAGTACTGAAACTTTGTTTTTGTATTGATAGACTTGTACTCTCTCCCCTTAATTACAAGTTAGCCGTTCTTCTTCTAGTTCCTGGCATGGCAGAATGGAAAAATAATTGACCCTGAAATAAGAGTAACTATGTTGAAAACCTTTCTCTGATACTTATTTGTATGGTCTTAAGCAAATCTTTTAACCTCCACAACCCTCAGTTTCCCCATCTGTAAATTAGGAGGCTGGAATCCATGGCCTAGGAGGTCTTGTTCAACTTCAGATCTATGATTTGTTTCCCTTCGCCTCTCTTATAAATAGCTTTTGTTATTCATAAGGCTATTTCAACCAACTTAATTTGAGATCTCTGTAATTCTCAGGCTAGTTTAATAATTATAAGAGTTTATATTCTGATAAAAACCTTTTAGAAAACTTTATAGCCAACTTAATATTGTTATCTGCTGGACTGTTATTGACTTGTTATTTGAGAAATAAGTTTAAAAGTACCAGAGGAGATTGTTTTTTTTTTTTTTTGTAATTAGAAATATATTTTTATGAGGAGTAACCCACCTGCTAAAATCATTTTGGACTCATGTAGTGCACTACAACTGTGCTCACTACTCCACGATAGCTTCCAAATTGCTTGCAGGTGCAAATCAAGGTGTTGATGTTAACAAATCAGTTCTAAGGGATGTGATGCCTAAACAACTAACATTATTTCTTTTTCTGGTAAAGGAGGGAAGTAGAGATATTCCAGAAGATTCTTTTGAGTCAGTGATTTGAGGGTGTTTCGAGTTGTTAGTAATTATTTGTGTGTTTATTAGTTGATGGTTTATTATTTACATTTGTATTCCTCCACTTTGGGATGTTTCTCCAACACTGGGTTCAGAATGCATTGAAATAAAACATGATTAGGTTAAAGGTTATATAAGTCTTTAAAAAGGTGAGGCGAAAAGCAAAAGCAGCTCCAAGTATTGACCAAAAATCTATATAAATTGACAACAAATTGCAAGGGAGGGAGAAGAAAGGCTATAATATAATATAAAAATAACATAATGTAACATAACAAAATAAACATAATATAATGTAACATAATATAATTATAATACAATACAACACAATACAATAATGTGATGTAATAAAATATTATATAATGTAATGTAATATGGCTATATTTCATTGTTGCTTCAATTTGATGGAAAAGAAAAACATTTCTCAGGTAACTACTATGTATCAGGCACTGTACTAGGTAAGAATACAAAGACAAAAACAAAAAAGGAATTGCTTCAAGGAATTCACCTTCTTCTGGATTGCTCAGTTACCCTTAGATACAATGAAATATGCCATCTTTTACCTTATTCCTTAGATCATCTGTAGGTTCCTGTTTCAGAGAGAAAAGATTCTAGATACAAACACACAATGGACTTTGACACTGGTAGATGGGAATTGCTCTTCACCTGATTGCATTGTAGACATATAGATTCTCCTTGTCAAACTTCTTTAGGAATCAGTATCTACTGAGATTCAGGTGTCAGAGAGTCATCAGACCTGAGAAACATTTGTAGATTTTCATCTTTTTTGTTGAGTGCCTCATATTTAGCTAGTTAGGAAGTGTTGTTTCAAAGCTTAGCTCAAGCATCATATTATACATAAGGATCTTCCTGATCCGTACAGCTGGTGGTTCCTTTCCTCCCAAAATGATTTTGTATTGAATATGTATATCTCCTGCATATACTCATCATTTATAGAATTTCCCTCATTAGAATATACTCTCCTTAACAACAAGAACTCTTTCTTTAAAAAAAAAAATTCCCAGAATTTATTTATTTATTTTTAGTGTTCAATATTCATTTCCACAAGATTTTGAGTTCCAAACTTTCTCCCCATCTCTCCCCTACCCCCACTCCAAGATGGTAAGCATATGGATTACTCCTTACCCCATTCTGCCCGTTCATATATCCCCCTCCAAACCATCCCCTTAATCCCTTACTCCTCACTTTCTTGGAGGGTAAAATGGATTTCTGTACCTCATTGTTTGTATGTCTTATTTCCTGGTTGCATGTAAAAACAATTTTTTTTAACATTTGTTTTTAAAACTTTGAGTTCCAGATACTTTCCCTTCTTCTCTCCTCAGTGACCCTCACAGGGAAGACAAGAAATTCAATATAGGCTATACCCGTGTAGTTATGCCAAACATTTCCATGTTGTGAAAGACTGACTATATTTTCCTCTATCCTATCCCACACCCCATTTATTCTAATTTCTCCTTTGACCCTGTTCCTTTTCAAAAGTGTTTGCTTCTGACTACCCTTTTCCCCATATGCCCTCCCTTCTATCATCACCCATTCTCATCCCCCTTTCCCCTACTTTCATGTAGGGTAAGATGCCCAATTGCATGTGTATGTTATTCCCTCCTTAAGCCAAATTCTTTTTCACCTCTGTGCTTTTCCCCTCCATTGTAATACTTTTCTTTTGCCTCTTTTATGTGAGATAATGAACCCTATTCTATCTCTCCCTTTCTCCTTCTCCCAATATATTCCCCTATCACCTCTTAATTTTATTTTAGATATCATACCTTCATATTCAACTCACCCTATGCCTTCTAACTATGTATATATGCACACACATATACACACATATGCATGCATATATATATATATATATATGTGTGTGTGTGTATACATACATATATATTCCCTTCAACTATCCTCATATTGACCTCATGAGAAAAGTCTCATGAGTTACAAATTTTGTCTTTCCATTTAGGTATATAAACAGTTCAATTTTAATAAGTTCCTTATGGTTTCTCTTTCCTGTTTACCTTTTAACGCTTCTCTTGATTCTTGTACTTGAAACTCAAATTTTCTCTTCAGCTCTGGTCATTAAATCAAGAATACTTGAAAGTCCTCTCTTTCATTGAATGTCCATATTTTCCCCTGAAGTATTTTATTCAGTTTTGTAGGGTATGTGATTCTTTGTTTTAATCCTAGTTCCTTTGACCTCCAGAATGTCACACTCCAAGCCCTGCGATCCCTTAATGTAGAAGCTGCTAGATCTTGTGTTATCCTGATTGTGTTTCCACAATACTCAAATTCTTCTTGACTGATTGCAAAATTTCTCCTTCACCTAGGAACTCCAGAATTTGGCTATAATATTACCATGAGTTTTCTTTTTGGGATCTTTTTCAAGAGACAATCAGTGAATTCTTTCAATTTCTTTTTTTACCCTCTGGTTCTAGAATATCAGGACAGTTTTTCTTGAGAATTTCTTGAAAGATGATATTAAGGCTCTTTCTTTTATTGATCATGGCTTTCAGGTAGTCCAACAATTTTTAAACGATCTCTCCTGAATGTATTTTCCAGGTCAGTGGTATTCTCAACGAGATATTTCACATTGCCTCCTATTTTTTTCTTTCTTTTGAATCTATTTTATAATATCTTGATTTCACATAAAGTCCTTAGATTCAATTTGCTCCAATCTAATTTCAAAGAAATTATTTTCTTCAGAGAGCTTTTGAACTTCCTTTTCCATCTGGCCAATTCTGCTTTTTAAGGAATCCTTCCCCTCTTTGGCTTTTTGGGCCTCTTTTGTCATTTGAAGTAGTCAATTTTTTAAGGTGTTATTTTCTTCAGGAAATTTTTTGGGTCTCTTTTAGCAAGCTGTTGACTTATTTTTCATGGTTTTCTTGCAGCATTCTCATTTTTCTTCCCAAATTTTCCTCTGTTTCTCACATTTGATTTTCAAAATCCTTCTTGAGCTCCTCTATGACCCACAGTCAATTCATGTTTTTCTTGGAGGCTTTTGATACAGCAATATTCACTTTGTTGTCTTCTTCTGCTTCTATGTTTTGGTCCTCTTTGTCACCAAAAAAAAAATGATTTCGTAGTCTGATTTCTCTTCCTCAGTTTGCTCATCTTGCCAGCCAAATATTTGACTTTTGAGCTATTTGCCATGGTGGAACTCTGGTTCCAGAGTGGAGAGTGCTGTGTCCCAAATTTCTGGGGTTTTGGGCAGCTGTTTTCAGAGCTTCTTCTAGGCACCTGCCTCAGAACTGTGAGGAAAACTGCCTCTCCACAGCCTCAACAAGCTCTGCCACACCAGAGATCCTCACCCTAAGACGACCACCCAAGACTGTGACTCAGATCCAAGAAGGGCCAAGCAAGAGAATGCTGCAACTCCCAGCAGAGAGATTCCTGCAATTGCCCTCTGGTTAGTCACTTGGTCCCCCCACCATCTGTGGGCCTTGAACTCTGGAAGTAACCTCCATGGCAGCAGCTGTAGCTTCCACTGGCCTGGGAGTAGGGGCTGGACCACACTCTTCTCTCACTCAGTTCCAACAGCTTCCCCACTAATCTTTTGCTTTCTTTTTTGGACATTTATGGATTAAGAAGCCTGGAAACTGCCACATCTGTCAGTGATTTGATCCACTGAGCTCTGCTACTGCTTGTCTATGCTGACCACAGCCCACCGTAGTATTACATTCTGTTTACAGCCCGGGGTGATAGACCTTTCCTGTCAGTTTGCCAGGCTGTCCTTAGCTGGAGACATATTTCATTCTGTTGTTTTGTGAGCTCTGTAGCTATAAAATTTGTTTAGAGTCATTTCTACCGTTATTTGTGGTAATTGGGGACTAGCTCAAGTAAGTTCCTCCACTCTTTCTTTTTAATATCCCAAGTAGGTAGCTCAGTGAAAAGAAAAAAAAATGGCACCTAATAAATGCTTTTTGATTGATTGTATAGAAATTGTTGCAATATTACCTACTATAATGGATTTGAATAAATGTCCATTGTTCTGGGGTTTATTTTTGCCATGGGTTAGTTTGTCAACTCAATAAACATTTATTAAAGGCATATTGTTGTTCAGTCATTTTTCAGACATGTTTAATTCTTTGTGACCCCATCTGGAGTCTTCTTGTCAAAGATACTGGAGTGATTTGCCATTCCTTCCTCAGCTCATTTTACTGATGAGAAAGTTGGGCAAATGGTATTAACTGACTCATCTAGGATCACATAGGTAGTAAGTGAGTAAGTGCTGAGGCCAAATTTGAACTCAGAAAGATAAGTCTTCCTGACTGAATCTCAGTACTCTATTCACAGCAATGCCTAGTTGCCTGTGTGTCAAGAAATGTATTAATAACTGTGGTATATAAAAGAAGACAAAAATAGACCTTGTCCTCAAGAAACTCACAATCTAGTGGGGGTATACAATGTACAAAAAATAATCTTTGCACAAGTAAGATATATACAGGATTGATTGGAAATAATCTTAGTGGGGGGAAATTGGAATTAAGAAGCAGATTGGGAAAAAAGAAACTTCTTGACTAAGGTGGAATTTTATCTGAGACTCCAAGGAAACCAGAGAAGTCCAGATACAGAAATGAGGAAGGAAGGGATTTTAGAAAGATAGGGCAGTTCATGAAAATGCGTGGTCATGGGATGGTGTGCTTTGCATGAGATTCAGTTAAGGAATACAGTGTTACTGGATCAGAGTATGTAGAAAGGAGTAAGGCATCAGAAGATTGGATAGATAGAAAGGGTTCAGGTTAAGAAGGAAGAAAGAGATTTTATGTTTTATTAAAGATGTAATATGGAGTTATTTGAGATTATTCAATGGGGAAATGACATGGTCAGTTATGCATCCTAGGAAAATTTTTTTGAATAACTAAGTAGAGTAGTAGAATGGGGAAAAAATGGATACAGGGAGATGATTTGTTCAGGAATGAGGTGATCAAGGCCTGAGTTATAGTGCTGAAAATGTCAGAGGCGAGAAGAGGGTACATATGAGAGATGTTGTAAAGATAGAATTAATGGACTTGGCAACATATTTGATAAGGGAATAAGAATGAGGAGCATAGGATGACATCTTATTTCCATGGTTTTCCCTAAGATCATCCCTAGGACATTTGTCTAGGTCAGGTGAAGTGAATGGAGAAAGATCTAGGCCCAAAACTGAACAGGCAGAGGAGAGTAAGCTGAATTGAGTTGTTTTGTTTTGTTATTAAATGACTCAGGTTTCACCCTAAAACAAAGGGCCATCTTTTTAACACCAATATTGGTCCAATGATATTATAGGTTCATTAGTGGTGGAACACAGTATCATTAAAGGAATTACAGTTGAAATAGATAAGTATACCCTGTAGGTATAAACATACTCTAAGGTATAACAAAGAACAAGTATTGTAAAGAATGCTGCTAAGAAATGTATGACCAGGAAAAAAGGTAGAGTGCTCATACAAGTAAGGGCAAAACTGTTAGCCTACAAGTTTTATTGGTAAGCATGTACAGTGTCTAGTGAACAAAAATAAAGCCTTCAGTGTGTAGGTAAATTTCTCTATTGAACAACGGACTTGAGACTTTATAAAAGGTGGACAGGCATGGATTCATTGTGATATGCATTAATGAAAGTAATAGCATCACAGACAAACTGGAGTATTATTAGGGGATTATTAGAGGAATAGAGGGCTTAGAGTTTAAATGCCTTCTAGAGGCATCGAAATACCACAGTGGATAGAGTGCTGAGCCTAGAATCAGGGAGACCTAAGTTTAAATCTGGCCTCAGAGGCTTCCTAGCTCTGGGACCCTAGGCAAGACATTTAACCTCTGACTTCCTTAGGTTCCTCAACTGTAAAATGGGGATCATAATAGAAATTTTATCCCACCCCTCAGGGCTGCTGTGAGGATTAAATGAAATATTTGTAATGCACATAACATGGTGCTTGGCACATAGTAAATTCTATATAAAGGCTTGTTCCTTTTCTCTTCTCTTCCATGTCCTAAGAAAATAGAGGAATAGTGAGGAACTAAATATGTTAACCTTACTAGAGGATGTTTATTTTAATATTCTTCAGGCAAACCAACTAAAGACTAAAACCATTTAAACCACTTTTCACATTGGAATAAAATTTATCACAATTTTAATAAATTCAATTGAGGAGCCAAAAGATTAAAATTGATTATATTTTGTCTTATGTTTTTTTTTTTTCAGGATTCACATTTCCAGTAAGTGATGATTGAAAATTGGACACAGAATAATCCTACTTTTTTTAAATTTCCACTGACAGCTAAAGGGAAGAGCCTCAGGATTCTTTCTGATCTCATGCCAATTTTTGGAAATATCCTGCTGTATTTAAGTGCATAGAATACTAACTACTGCCCAGAAAGAACATAGAAACATCTTGTCCAGCTCTCTCATCTTTCAAGGAAGAAAACTGATGCCCAGAAAGATAAAATGATTTTCCAAGGTCACATTGTAGTAAATAGCAGAGCAAAGAGTTGAAATTGGTTCTTCTGACTCCAAATCCTATCTGTTTTCTTTTACATCTTTTGTCTTACTAATAAGTAAGGCCACAATTTTTGAGACAGAAGACACTCTGATGTTTTGAGGTCTAATGGTCAATCAAAAACATTTATTAAGCAAATATTATGTGCTTATGCTAAGCACATAATGGTCTCATACTCATTGGGTTAAGTGCCTGTCAAGCCTCAATGTAATGCAATAGGATATTGTAATGTTTATGGGAGACTATATGTTGTACTAGAAAGAGTTCTGGATATAGTATGAGAGAGTTGGCTTTGAATTCTGTATGAGACCATTCAGGTTACTGTTCTTTAGTTGTTTTTTTTCAATCATATCCAATTCTTTGAGACCCCTTTTGGGGTTTTCTTAGTAAAGATACTGGAATGGTTTGCCATTTCTTTTTGCAACTCATTTGACAGATAAGCAACTGAGGCAAACAGTTAAGTGACTGGCCTGGGGAAACACAGCTAGTAAGTGCCTGAGGCTTTTGAATAAAACTCAGGATGAGGAGAGTCCTCACTATAGGCCAGGCACTGTATCATGTAGTTACTCCAATCATACTCTTATAGCTGTACAACTGTGGACAAGTCATTTGATGTCTTGGAAATTCACTTACTTCACGTAGTACTTCCTTGCAGTGACTTATACTTTTGAAAGCTGTGTGAAAGCCTAAATGCAAAGAGGATAAACTAGAATCTAGAGTCACATCATGCAGTTACTAAAGAAATCTAGTTAACTAGTGATGAGGGACAGAACTAGCCTAATGCAATAGCAATTATGGAGGTGGAATCCTCGAGACTTAGTACTGACCAATAGTGGATATTAAAGAGAAGGAAGAGTCAAGGATGATCTCAGAATTATAAATTTGAATAACTGGAAGGATAGTGGTGTACTCAAACAAAATAGGGAACTTTTTAAAGGAAAATCAAGCTTATGGGGAAGATAAATGAGTCCCATAATTTATTGATTCAGGTTTGAAATGCTGACAGTACTTCCTTGGTATTTCAATTGTGAAACAAAATTTTCTCCCTATAGAGAACAAGACTGTGGATTTTTTTCCTGCTTTAATAGAACCTATAGTCACTGAAATTAAGCCCTCCACTATTTAACAGTGTTTTTTATCTGAAATAAATTTGCCAAGCATCACGTTTTTGTTTTTGTTTTTAATACAATGAAGGACTCTTCCATTATTTTATTCTTTATTTAAGATGGGAAAACTTGGTTATATATTTTGGAAGATGATATTTCATTTTGTGTGTATGTGAGCCAGCATATAATTAAACCAGTTGTGTTTTAAATTGTAAATGTTCCCAGAGGCAATAATACCAGAGGCTCATATTCTTTTGAAGTATTTTTATTTAAATAGTGATACATATTTATGTTTTAACCTAGAATATATTTGAAGACTCCTGTGTGGAGTGTTGTTTTTAAAGAAACTACTTTCAAGAATCTCTAAAAATTACTGGAGTACTATACTTTTCAGAGAATAGTATTTTCTTACTCTGTCTCAAAGGGAAAAATGTTTTAAGAGATAGCAATAAATTATTTGCTATCACTAAAATATTTATGATTTTTACTTTTAAAATGGTCCAGAAGACCACTTTTTTGTTAAGTATCTATTTTTGAGTTATGCTAAAACCAAGTTATGACTAGCATTGAAAGTTATAAAAAGGAAACTATATCGTTATCCTTATTTCCTTAAAATGCATATTTTATTTGGAAATTTATATATTCGCCTGTTAGTAGCCAGAAGCTGAATTTAATTGTAGATTTTTATATCTTGCTGTATGTTTGTAAATCCAGATTAATTCTGTACATATAAATTCAGCAATCCAAGGAAACAAATGGCAGGACTAGTTAAAAATAATTTCATTCTTTTTTTTTTTTATCATGAGCAACTAAATGTACATAATAGCATGACCTTTTTTTTTTTTAAGCAATTGGGCCTAAGTAACTTGCCCAAGGTTACATGGCCAGTTTTTTTGTGTGGGTGTTAAGTATCTGAGGCAGGAACTATCCCGTCGCCTCCCAACTCTGATCCAGGGTCCTCCCACCTCTGCTCTCTTACTCACCTAGCCACCCCTTGTTTAAATGATGTTCCACTTGTTTCTAACTTAATTATGTCAAGCAATTTGGTCATAAATGATACATCCTTAAAATGACTTTATATAAGTGGTAACCAAAATATCTCAAGTGAGTAGCCATATACCTGGATACCTCACCTCAGGGGAGAACCATAACAGTGATGTGAAAAGGGCTTGTCAGGAACTGGTTCACATTTCTCTTGTTCAATTCATGGTATTTGGATTAAAGCTCTTTTACAGCCCCTCATTTTTGAGTGTAGCTTTGCTACAAAGCCATCCTGTACTCTGTTTTGGTTATTTATCACACTTAAAATCTATTCTTCAAGAATGTACTTTCTTTTAAGAGAATAAATTGATCTTATCCCTCCCCCCCAATTGTATAATGCTCATTAATGGAAAACCTAGGAAGCCAAATCAAGATTTTATTTTACTTGTTAGATAATATTCTCCTTGATGCTCTTTCTCTCTTGAAAAACATTCCATTCCACTTAAAAATAAGGGAGGAAAGGAGAAGGGAATATAATCATGGAAGAGAAGGAAAAAAGGAAAGAAAGGAAGGAAGGAGAGTAAGAGGGGAAGGGAGGAAAAATGTGAGAGGAGGGAACAGGAGCTATATACTTGAATTCCCCCATATATTTATCTCTTTTACCTTCTCCCTGCCCAAATGAACAAATCATTCTTGTCAGCACTTTCCTGTACTTTCTTCTTTCTTCTATATTTGCCTCAATACGAAGATTTTAGTAAATTGGAAGTAATTAAATGAATGAATGAAACAAACTTGCACAAATATAACATCTCAATATAGTTTTCTATTCAAGTTTGATAATTCTATTTCTGTTAGGGTAGCAGAGGGCCATCACTCTACCCCCTTACCACATGGAGCATATCAGAACTATCCCTCCTGATTTAAACCATGTGGTAGATTTGATATCAGTTTCTAGCTATATATGATTCAAGGTTAAATACTTGCAATTTAAAATTACTTGAAGTCCCTTTACTTACTATGGAGTCAGAGGAGCTGAAATCTCAATGTTCCTTTTAAAATCAGTGATAGGTATAAGGTTTTTACAGTTGTGATTCTTCAGGAAGCATAATATATGAGGTTTCATTGAGGGGTAGGGAATGATGGATCCCACATCATTCCAGTTTAGTGATGAAATTGTCCACGTAGAAACTAATGCCAGAAGCCATGACTACATCTACTACTTCTGTGTTTCTATATATTTTTTTCTGATCTTAATTGAATTAGTTCCCTGAGATGCACCTATGTTCTATATATTCCAAAAAATGTTTACACCAACTCTTCTTGTGGTGGCAAGTAGCTGGAAACTAAGGGGATGCCCATCAACTGAATGGCTGAATAAATTGTGAACTATGAATGTGATGAAATACTATTGTGCCTTAAGAAATGAGGGAGGACATATAAACTGATACAGAGTAAAGTAAATAGAACCTTAAGAACAAATTTATGAACAACATTGAGTACATTTGTAAACCAGGGTAATTAAATGAGCAGAAAAAAGGGAAAAATTTATATAATAATAACAGAACCATAAAACCAAACAAGTTTGAAATCTTGAAGAAACATGATCAATACAAAAAATATTTATGATTCTAGAGGATTATTGATGATATCCACAAAAGAGAGGCCATAGACTTAAGGTACACGATAAACCCTGAGACTTTTAAAATATAATCTAGCCACATTTGTCTATCATGTATTAGTAAAAGTGAATTTTTGTGCCACAGTATGCCATTCTATTAAATGTGACTCCCTAGATCTCCACATCTCATTAATTTCCCAGGATATCACTCCATCCACCAGTTTCACACTTTCACAATTTTGACTCCTTGGTAAACCAGTTCAACTATACATTTCCCTTTATTTTTGAATCTCTTGCCCCTTTTCTCTTAAAGTAATCACATGTTGTCAAACCTCTAGCTTACACTGACCAGGTTTCCTCCTTATCTTTTATCACAAGCCTGAAGGAACAAAATCACTCAAAACACAGTAATTGTGTTTGGTTGTACAAGGTTAAACACTCAACTGTAAAGTGGAGATTATAATAGCACCAGGGTTGTTGTGAAGATCAAATGAGATATTATTTGTAAAATACTTAGCACTATGCCTGACAAATAGTAGGTGCTTAATAAATACACATTTACTTTCTTTTCATTCCCTGCTTTAATGTATATTTTTCTCTTAATGAAATAACTGTGTATCTTTTCTGATTTTAGTAGCATAAAGATACTTAAAAGAATCAAAGTGCAAATCAACTCCACTAGCATTCAATATATTTAAAATACCATTTCCTTTATTAAAAAATCAAATGTAATGTCCTACTTTCCTTTTCAATCAAATTTTCTATCATACTTTCAGAGTATCAAAAATGTACCCTCTTCAAATCACTTTATTATTGCCACAGGAATACACAGAATTGGACTTCAAAGCCACCTTTATTCTGAATAGGCCTCTCAAATAAAATAGCTATTTGACTGTGCTATATCACAGATCATTAAATACTATCTTTACTCTTTGGGAATAATTTAACTTGACATTCAGTGAACTTGCCATGCACCAATGTGTCTTCATTAATTTTTCCAGGTTGGTTTTACTTTTTTAAAGTTGCACCAAAAGTTCCAAAAATTATACATACATACATACATACATACATATATATATATATATATATATATATATATATATATATATATATAGTCTAATGAACCATTATACTTTAAAGGATTAAAAGCTATCATTATGATTGTCATTTTATAAGAATTCTGCAATAAGTGATTATTCTATTAATTATGGGTGTATGGCTCTTTTAACTTATATAATCAACGCTCAGCACAGTAGTCTATGTCTAGATTTGTTTCTGTATTCATCTATGAAAATATTAAGCCTTTGGTTAATTTGTCCTTAGAAGTATTTTTTTAAAACTCTTACTAAGGTTAATGATGTCACTTCAAAAAGCATCTATGTGCAATGACCACATTTTCCTTTTGCAAAATTCACAAAATCGTTTTACATAATAGCATGGAATTTATTATGATGTAACATTTAATCTTATTACTCATTCTTTATGAGGTATAATTTATACTTATAAAGCTGCACATAATGATTAGGATGAAAATGCCAAGTTGCATTGGTCTACTCAAATTGGAATTAAAATTAAAAAGTCTTCATTTTGTGTTCATTTATTTGATCTTTTATAACTTTGATCAATCAATCAACATAATTTAAGGGGTACTATGTGCTAGGTAGTATAATTATAAAGACAAAATAAAATTGTTCATCATCTCAAAAGATTCAATCAAAATTTTTTCTTATATCACCTACACTTCTCAAAATAGCCCTCATCCTCTTTCCCATAATGCAATATATTCCAACTACATTTTTGATTTATGGATTTAAACTTAGCTTTACATTTGAGAGACAGATTCATTTTTAAAGTTATAAATCCATTTAGCATATCAATTTTAAAAAATGCATCTGATATACACCATATCTTTATGAAAGTTTTCCCCCATAAAATGGAGATATCATAAAAGGAAGAGTCAGGTTCTTACCAGGTTTTAGTCTTGGACTTTTCCTTATTTTCTCTGTTGGCAAAAGGAAAGAAAGAAGTCCTTTGAATTTGACACTATATCCTCTATTTCCCAAATGCAATGTATTGTTTAGATGCAACAGATATTCCACACCTATGGAGTCAGGAAGCAAGTCTTCTAAAATAATTTAATTCTCTTTATTATTTCACTTTAGTTGAATTTCCAGGTATAATATCCTTCATGAATGCTTTTAGTCTTCCTTTCTTGCCCTGAATTCACATGCCATCCTATTTTGAGGCTATAATCATGCTACAGAAAATCATTTTTGTTGATGGATGAATACTACAAAGCAATCAGAGTAGCAATTTCTTTCTCTTTTCCAAAAACAATTACATCTGAGCTTGCTGGAATCATGCTTGTTAAATGTCAGTTGCCATTCCTATTATAATGCCCAGGTTTCAGAGGTATATTCCTCATCCATTTTAATTTTTTTCAAGTTGAGACATGGTATGTAAAAGTGGATATAGCTGTTATTATCAAGAAATTACATACACAAATATATATATACATATATGTATAATATCTAATATATATGTGTATATATATATATATATATATATATATATATATATATACACACACACACATAAACATTTTTTCAAGATGTGGAGAAAAAGAAGCCTCTAATGTAAAAGTATAGCATATACAGCATGATGCCTATCAATGGGAAACTGAGTTTATTTCCTAATGTTTAACTTTAAATTACTTATCTAATTTTTAAATTATTTATTATTTAATAATTCTAGTGGTAGAACCCCTATTTAAATAGAACCCATCATAGAACCACCGAGATTAAATGCTTTGATTACTAGAATAATAATAGCTATCAATCAAAAATATAACACATAGGATCCAAAGTCCTTCTCTGTAAAAGTTATCATATTATGAGATGAAGAGCAAGCAATTATCTGCTCCCATTGCATATAGGTGGATTAGATTTGCACATGTCCACTCTATACATTTTCAGAATAGGTTTCACAAATATAGAATGTGGTGGGTTGGAGTTACAGTACATTGTTGTATTCTATGTCTCACTACTAGATGGTAACAGTAGTTTCCAGAAGTTAATCTAGACAATTCTATGCCCAGTTTGCTCATAATTAGTTTTTATTGAGATATACATACTAATGAAGCTGTATAGAATGTTGATCCAAAAAGCATTATGTATAAACCATCTGGACAATAGACATTCTTCATCTGCTTAGTCTTTCTTGTAACTCAATTCCTGATGTTCTTTCTATTATTGAACCTCCTTGACTCTTTATTATCTCTCTTGATACCTGATACACAAGGGAATTTCTTTCTTAACCCTGACAGTTTGTTTAAAATTTTGATTTCCAGATTCAAAAGACTTTTGCCCATCTCATTAAGTAATTGAAAGATGGAGAAACTATTAGATGTTTCATGTTTTATTGTCTTACAGCCTGAGAGTTGAGGATCTTTGTTAAAAGCAGAGATTCTGATAAATCCTTGACTTTTTAAATGATGAATGGATTCTTTTAAAAGCAGAGGACTAAGCCAGGAGAAATGTGATTTGGATCTTATTTAGACCAAAGAGTATGTGGAGATTGAAGTTCCAATGAAAGAAAGTATAGGATAAATGATCACTCCAGCTTATTGTTTGTGATAGAGGAGAGGAAAGCTGGACCTAATCTTATTTGCATACTAGATTTGAGAGACAAGATTTTGGAGTTCATAGGAAGAATAACAGGATACAATTTTATAACATCCTACAGGTGAAGGCAATCTAAGAGGAGGTGGAAATCCTCATAGTAAGAAAATTTAAAACTAATGACACAAATCATTCAAATAAGTAAGGAAAAGATGAACAATCAAATTAAACTAATATGGGTATATAAAAAGTAATTAACAAATATAAATTCTAAAGATATGGTTCTAAGAATAATTAACAAAATATACGAAAAACAAAACAAAACAAAACAATCATAGTCCTTTAAGAATAGTGCCTGGAATTCAGATTGTCTGAGGATAGTAATGAATGGTAAGAGAAAAAAAATTAAAAATAACGTTTATTGAGGTACCAAGATAAAAGAGGGATCTAGGTTAAAAAACGTAGAATTCTTTGAGAAATTATAAAGAACAAGAGAGATAAGACATAGATATTTAACATCCTCTTTAACTACTATTTTCTTCACCAAGAAGAAATAAGAAACAAGATTGGTTTACAAACATTTGGAACCACAGTTAATTGAGAAAATATTACAAGAGTGATTTGTGGTAGATTCAAAATCACAAGACTGATGAATTGGATGCCAGTATAATTTTTAAAATGTAACTGCTGAGCCACTTATGTCAGTTTTTGAAACATTCTTGAGAAAAGGAGAAAGGACCTACAACAACCAGTGATCAATTGGACTTATAGTTGTTTTTTTTTTACGCAATTGGGGTTAAGTAACTTGCTCAAGGTTACACGACTAGTCATTATTTATGTGTGGGTGCTCATTTTCTGAGGCCGGATACGATCTCAGGTCATCCCAACTCCGAGGCCGGCGCTCTTACTCACTGCGCCACCTAGCCACCCCTTTTAGGGCAATTGGGGTTAAGTAGCTTGCCCAAGGTCACACGGCTAGGTTTTTGTTTGTGTGGGTTAAGTGTCTGAGGCTGGATCTGAACTTAGGTCCTTCTGACTCCAGAAGGAGTCACTGTGCCATCTAGCCGCCCCGGAATTATAGTTTTTAATAAAGGGAAGATAATGCAATCTTCAAACTTCAGTGAGGTTGACTTTTATTTCAGGTAAAATTCTGGAACATAAAGTGAGGATTCATGGGAATTTAGAAAGTAGGGGTGGAATCACTAATAGCCAACATAGTTTTTCAAGAACAAATTATTTCAAACTAATTTGCTTCTTTTCTTCCCCAATCTTTTTTTTTTATTGGTATGGTAACAAAAAATAGTTAAGGAGACTGTCAAAGAAATAATCTACCTGAATTTCATCAAAACCCTTGAAAATGTCTCTCATGCTATCCTTGGGGCAGGGAATGGATACATGTCAACTAGATGATAATACAGCTGAATATATTTAGAAGTTTTTTTAATTATTTGGGGTTCAGAGAGTGGTGATGAACAGAAATATGTCAACATAAATTTGCTTGGTTTCCTTGTGTCTTTTTATTCCTCCATTATAAATCAGGAAAAAAGAAATAGCTATATAATGGAATATCAACATCTCACTGAATCATATTAAATGTGATGATTTTCAAGTGTATTTCTCCCCCTATTATCAGTTTTCCTGTGATCTTATTCTCTGCTTGTTTTTCTTTTCTTCTATATGAGCATGAATCCTGGTCCTGTCTTTCCTGATCAATACTCTAGCTGGAAAAGATAAAACTTACATTATTTTGTTTACATATAAACCATCTCAAATCCACCTTCTTTATGATGCGGACTGCCTTCTTTTAAAGTGATACTAAACCCTTTCCAGCTACAACTTTTTGCCTACTATATCAAGCAGGTGAATTAAGGGGTTTATGATGGAGATTTTGTTTTCATCCTCTTTTCACTTTATGCACTGACTTTAGAACCTAATTTCTAATTAGGATATAGTTCCAGAGTACTATAATGATGATGCCAGAGGGTGAGAAAAAGAATAATCAACACAGTCCACTAAGAAAGTTATGAATTATGCACCTCTATGGTAATATTATTCATCTAAACCAGGGGATCTTGACTATACTATAAAAACCTCAAAGAGTAGCTAACGGTGAGATTCCACAAATGGAGGCATTTCATAATGGGTGTGCCACTTGATTTAGGTCCTGATAGAATTAGAGGATTTCAGAAGATGGACATGGGGTTCAAGGAGTTAGGAAGAGCTGGGGTCTGTGAACTCAAATTGGAAAAAGTACCTTTATTTTCATTAATTTCTTAGTGAAATCTAGTATTTTCTTAAAGTAGTACTAAAAACATTATTTTGAGAAGGGTTTCATAGACTTGATCAGACATACAAAGGGGTTTATGACATACAAAAATCATTATTAGCTACTGTTCTAAGTTTTGTTTGCTAAGTATTGGGATAGTGAACCACTGAAGGTTTCTAAGTGAACTGGTTAACATTCAAAACCTTCCTTAATCTAAGCTATTGTTCCAGAAAAACTTGGCTACACTCTTCATTTTTAATTTTACTTTCTTTTCTATCCCCATATTCAACATTCCTGGAAATAATTCCTTGGCCCTCTTCTCCATATGCTAAAGTCTCTCCTATCCATCAAGGTCCAAATCAGGTGGCACCAACAACATAAAACAATTCCTTTACTTAATCCTTCTCCTCAGTGAAACTGATCGTGTCTCAATGCTTCATGTGGATTTCTTTTACCAAGACAGGGTTTATCCTTTTATGCTTATTTGAATTCACGCTACATCCCACTTTTAGACTATAAGTTCCTTGAGGTTAAAGACCATATTATTTTTCATCTTTATATGTTCAAAGGTTTGGATAGTGCCTTGATTATCATATAAGAACAGGCATCAAGCACATATTTGTTGAATTGGATTGAAATGAATGTGTCTCTTCAGTCTTGGAGGATGAGTGATGGCAACCCAAGCAGTATCAATCAGATGATAAACTGCAATTCAAAAGCCCAACTGAATATATATGCCCTAAATGATCAGTTCATTTCTTCATTTATGTTTCTACCAAAACCTGAGGCTTATCAACAAGTATATCACCAAGTAGTTGTAGTTTTTTTTTTTTAATTCTCTGTCCATCAGATTTTTCAGCTGAAAAAAGAAGATAATAAGGGTGGCTAGGTGGTGCAGTGAATAGAGCACCAGCCCTGAGATCAGGAGGACCTGGGTTCAGATTTGGCCTCAGACACATAACACACAAACAAAAAATAGCCGTGTGACCTTGGGCAAGTCACTTAACCCCAATTGCCCTACCAAAAAAAAGCAAAAAAAAGAGGATAATACCTACCCAACCCACCCTATATGATAGATGTGAGAATAAAAGAAGACCACATAGAGCAATTTGTTGGAAGTTAGGCAGTACTATACATTTGAATACAAAGTATCTATATTATAAAATCCATGAAATACATCATGCTTATGATATGTATTTTTCTTAGAATTTTATGATCCTATTTAGTCTATGTTTTCCACTATTATCATCATTCTTGTGAAAACTAAATCTAATATAAAACTTTGCACCTTATGGGAAGTGCCTCTACTAAACCAAATTGAATTTTTTTTCCAAACACTTTATTAACTTCTGGTTTACATCATTCATTTCTGTCAGATATTGAGTTACAATTTTTTTCCCATTTTCCCCCACCCACCACCCCAGAATAATAGTCATACGGTATATCCCCTCATCCAATCTGCTCTCTCTCATCTCTTCTCCCATGCACCCTTTGACTTTTCCAATTGGGTGAGGTGAATCCCTGAGCCCCATTGCCTGCATGTCTTATCTCCCAATTATATGCAAAATAGTATTAATCTTAGTATATATATATATATATATATATTTAAATCATTTTAAAAGGAAGATAAGCAACTCAGTATATGCTGTACATGTGTAGCTATGCAAAACATTACCATAGTAGATATATTGTAAAAGACTGACTATATTACCCTCCCTCCCATCCCACCTTTAACCTGGTCCACTCCCCTCCTTGATCCTATTCCTTTTCAAAAGTGGGTGCTTCCACATCTCTCCTCCACCAGCCCACCCTACCCTCCACCACCTTCCCCCATCCCCATACCCCCCACTCTCCTGTAGGGTGTGTCACCCTATTGAGTTCATGTCATTCTCTCCCTGGTACAGATTCAATGAGAATAAGGTTTTGCCTTTTTGCCTTCCTGTTCTTCCCCTCCCCTGCAACCACCATCCCCTGTATCCTCTACACAAGACTGTTCACCCCATTGTCTCTCCCCATTACCCCTCCCCACATTACTCTATCACTTCTTAAACTAACCTTTTAAGTATCATCCCTTCATATTGAATTTGACCTATGCCCTCTATGTATACCTGAAAACATATACACACACATTCACAAATGTATTCATATACCCATATACCCTTCTTCAAGTATTTTCATACTGAGTAAAGTTTCATCAGTTACAGTTATTGCTTTTCCCTGTAGGAATGTAAATAGTTCAACTTTGGTAAGTTCATAGTGATTTCTTTTCCCTGTTTACCTTCTGAAGCATCTCTTGCTTTTTGTATATGAATGTCAAATTTTATCTTCAACTCTGTTTTTTTCCTCAAGAATGCTTGAAAGTCCTCTATTCCACTGAATGACCAAATTTTCCCCTGAAACATGATACTCCGTTTTGCTGGGTAGGTGATTCTTGGTTTTAATCCCAGGTCCTTTGACCTGTGGAATATCATATTCCATGCCCTTTGGTCCCTCAGAGTTGAAGCTGCCAGATCCTGTGTTATCCTGATTGTGTTTCCACAATATTGAAATTGTTTCTTCCTGGCTGCTTGTAATATTCTCTCCTTAATCTGGGAATTCTGGAACCCGGCTACAATATTTCTAGGAGTTTTCTTTTTGGGATCTATTTCAGGAGGTGATTGGTGGATTCTTTCAACCCCTATTTTACCCTCTGGTTCTAAAACATCAGGGCAATTTTCCTAGAGAATTTTTTGAAGGATGATTTCTAGATTCTTTCTTTGATCATGGCTTTCAGGTAGTCCAATAATTTTTAGATTGCCTCTGCTTGATCTATTTTCCAGGTCAGTGGCTTTTCCCATAAGATATTTCACATTGCCTTCTATTCTTTCATTTGTCTGGATGTGCTTAACAGCATCTTGATTTCTCATAAAGTCACTAGCTTCCATTTGCTCCAGTCTAATTGTGAAGGAATGATTCTCTTCAATGAGCCTTTGAGATCCGTCTGGCAAATTTGGCTTTTTAAGGCAGTCTTCTCCACATTTTGTTTTTGAGCCTCTTTTGCCATTTGAGATAGTCTATTTTTAAGGTGTTATTTTCCTCAGTCAGGCTATTGACTCTCATTTCATACTTTTCTTACGTCTTTCTCAACCAGTCTCACTTTGTAGTTGGCATCTGTGTTGGCAATTCTGGAAACGCCACAGCTGCTGGTGTTCTGGAGTCTCTCCAGCTGGCTGCTGGACCAGCCACCCTGTGGCTAAAACCTTATACTCAAGCAGGCCTATGCTAGGCTCCCAGAGTGCTGCACTGGCCACTCCCTGCTGAGATGCAGGACTGTCCTCAGTGGGAGGTTAGCTTCTCTGTGTCATCTTGTGGGTTCTGGAGCTCCAGAGGTCATTCGGAGTCCCCCAATAACAAAATTTTGAAGTGGTGTGGGCTGGAGCTCTGCAGAAGTGCTGTTTCTACTCCACCATCTTGACCCCACCCCACTGGAAATTTATTTTTAAAGCATTTCAGTTCATTTCCTCATAAAATGATTTTAAGTGCTTCAAGAAAGAGTTCAGTTCAACAAACACTTATTAAACACCTACTGTCTCTATTTTATCTCCTTTATTAAATTGAAAACTCCAAGAAGACAAGGGTTTGTATTTTATCTATGTCTGATTTAGCACCTAGCAGAGTAATGAAGATGCTTAGGAAAATTTGGTTGAATTAAATTGACTGGAATAATTTATCAATGGACACGATGTGGGTAGCTGGTTGTAGGCTGTAAATCAAGGTAAAGAATAAGGACTAAGGATGCCAAGGGAACATTTTGTAAGGATAAAACAAATATCAAAAAGCAGCAGAGACTCCCAATTTAGCAACAGGGGTCCCAGATCTAGTCAAGATGATTGGCCAAGAGGGAGGTCAAAATCCCGACAGATTTGGGACAATCACCAACAGGAGAATCTTGATACTGTGTCAATACTTTTAATGGAGCTATTATAAATGCTAAAATGATTGTAATATTCTATATGACTATGTTTATATGAAATAGAAATATTTCACTGAACCATTTAAAACATAATCATCTAATCTTTTTTTTCTAATTTGGCAAAAGAAGGGATGTCTTTAAAAAAAACTTCAATAAATTGGTTGTTTTATCATTATGAAGCAGCCAATAATGTGTAATATGTGATCAATGCATAAAATAATCGCGTTGATTCCACAGAATTTTAGCTAGAAAAGACTTAGAAGTCATCTAGTTCAAAACCCCCTAATTTTAGAAACCAGGAAATTGAGTCAGTATATTAGATGATTTTCTCAAGGACATTCAATCAGTTAACAAGCATTTATTAAGTCCTTAACTATGGGCTACATGCTGTACTAAGTGCTGGGACACTAAGGAAGGCAACTCCTCCACCTCTTGCCCTCCAGAAGCTTTCTATTCTAAGACAATGAGGAACTAGTTACATGCAAGATGTATTAAGAGGTAATTTGAGAAGAGAATTCTCATTGAACTAGAATCAGTTAAAACTAGAATCTTGACTTTCTGAACTGTAATACATTGCTCTCTTTTTTTTCATTATACCATAATGCTTCTCAAATAAAACTATGGTAAAATATAATTTGAAAATTTATAGAAATCTGTTATTTACAGATAATTTTTTTCTTAGAAATGCAAAATGGCTCTAATTTAGGATGAGACTCCAGTAAGGAGGCAACTTTTCTACTTTCCCTATCCCCAGCTTCCCTGAGTCCAAGTCAAATTCACCATTTAGCTTCTGAGGGAATGAAATTGATTCTGAATTACTGACAAAAAAAGTATCTTGGTATCAGGTAGGTGGAAGCATAGAAGATGTAGCTGACTTCTTTGCTCAAGATCATAAAGCTTTTCAAAGGAAAGTCAGAAAAAGAAACCAGAATTCCTCTTCCAATTCTCTCTACCACTTGAGTATATTTCTTGCTTTTTGATGTTAATATATTTTAAATTAATTTGAGACTACTGGAGTTTCTAGTGCCCTTGGGGTCCCAAGACCTTCAATATCTTTCCTGAATCTGGCAGCTTCAATTCAATCTAAGCTACTTGACATCACTTATGTGAAAGCCTTGAAGTGCTGTAGCCTGTTGAATCTACTGTAAACTAAGGGAAAAGAGAAGAGGATTTTCAAAGCATCTATTCTGGGCTCACACTGTCATATTTTCTTTTGTTTAGAAATCCTGAACTATAATTTAGTTCAAAGACTAAAGGGATTTGAGCCCTTCTTCCCCTGGCTCAATATACTCAGAAGCCAATACCACATTTAGAAAAGGCAGGCACACATGGTGGACTGAGTCACTGCCCACTGATACACTTAATCAATCATTAATATAATCTATGTACATATATTTATCAAATATCAGTTAGGTATCTAGCACTGAATACAGCATCAAGAATACTGAAAGAACTCACGGGAGAGAATATCTTCATATATAGGACTATGAAATTATGTACAGGTTTAATATAAGGTGATTTGGGGAAGAAAGCCCTTTTAGATGGACAGATGAGGAAGAGATAAAGAAACTTTTCATGTACAAGAGGGTGCTTAATCTCGAGCTTGGAGGAAACTAAGGAGTCTAAGGAGATGGGGAGAATCAGCCAAGGCAAAATCAAGGAGGTTTAAGATGTTGAATTGCAGATGAGGAACAGTAAGAGGTCCATTTTGACTAGAACATAGCGTGAGTGGAGGGCAGTTAAATACAGCAAGGTAAGAAAATTAAGATGAGACCAGGTTTTTAAAGGCTTTTAATGCCAAACACACAAATTTATATTTGATCTTCCCCATAATAGGAATCACTTGCATTTAGTGATTAGGGTAGTGACATGATAAGAACTTCACCTTAGAAGATTTACTTTTGCAGTTAGGAGGAAGTTGGATTATAGTGTGAGAAACTTGAAGCAGTAAGAGCTATTAGGAGACAATCACAAGTGTTTCAGAAACATGCTAATGGTGCCAAAATTACATCACAGAGATGAAACCTCCATAACTTCACAAAAATTAGTATAAATAAATATTTCAATGAATTGCTTTATCAACATAGCATCTAAACAACCAGTTTAATTTCTAAAACAAAAACTTGAATTTATTTTTACCTGGCTTGCTAAATTACTCATTGGCTCAGGTACTGATACTTGGGGTTTGTGATTAGTGAAAAAAGGAAGTAAATGTATCATCATTTGCCAATATGCACCATTGTATCCTAGGTGTTCAAAGAAAGCTACAGTGTTATAGGATTTAGAGTTGGAAGAGATCCTAGAGATAGATCAACCCACCCTCTTTATTTATAAAAGATGAAACTGAGGCGCAGGGGGATAAATGAGCTGTTCAAGGTGATCACAGAGGTAGTATACATTTTTGCCATTATTTGGTATTTTGCATCTTAATTTACTCAATGCCTTCTTAGGTCACAGAATAACACAGTAGAAAGAAAAGTGAACTCTTTCAGGAGAAGGGGATTCTATCTCTAAATCTGTCCATAACTAGCTGTAAAACTTTTCAAGTTCCAAGATTCCTCACTTGTGTAGTAAGAAAATTAGATTAGAATAGCTCTAAGGTCTGTTGTGGCACTGTGGTTCTTGCTTTATGCTTTCGCTCAAAAAGTATTCATCTACTTGAGCATTATCGAAATTGTTGAGCACCTGGATGGCCTATTGACTTCTCTGTTAAAAAGAAATCCATGACCAGATGACATAGCTTGTTGCTAGTGACAGATGTTTCAAAATATTGTGAAAAAATTTTTATGCCCCATTTAAAAAAAAAAATTAACAGTTTTATCCTTTCTACTAACCACTTAAAACCTGCTTCTAAGTACTATTCTCTTTAGCTATTAATAAGTTTAATGTGACACCAGACTTAAAAACATGGGCAACGTGGTATGGTAAAAGGTGTGCTGAATTTCGTTTCAGAGCTCCTGAATCTAAGACTTCCTCTCTAATTTACTAATATGATTGTGGACATGCCACTTAAATCTTTTAGGTTTCAGAATACTCAACTATAAAATTAAGGATTTGGATTAGATAGTATTTAATTATAAATCTATATTTCTGTGGTATAATAAGCCAATGTGTTCTTCTAGATGATGCTCTTTTATTTATTGTGGAAAAATAAAAATTCTCACAACAGATGAGATATGCTTGTACTGAAGGAAACATTAAATCAATAGGCCATTCATTTATCTTCTCCCATATATCTTAATTTTTCCCTTTAGCTAGAAAATATAAAGTGTTGATCATTATACCTATTATTTGCCCTTGCCAAAAGATACAAATCTATGAATTAGGTTAAATTCAGAGATAATGAATATTAACATTTAAAACTGTCTTAGTTTACTTTTAGTGATATGAGACAAATTATTACCATAGTTATAATATTTAGAGTATTTGAGAACTGGTAGATATAGCTGATATGTGGTATAACAAAGTATATGAGCTGACTCTGTGTGTGTGTGTGTCTCTGTGTGTGTGTGTGTGTGTGTGTGTGTGTGTGTGTGTGTGTAGGTCATGGTGTGGAAATGGAAATGATGATAGTGGGGTAATATGATCAAATCTATACTTTAGAAAAATAAGCTTGGTGGATTACCAATTAGAAGGCTATTCAATAGCCCATGTGAAATGTGATGAGGGCCTGAAGTAGGGTTGTAGATATATGAGTGGATAGAAGAGGATATATGTGTTTGTATATACATATATGTACATGTATATGTATGTATGTGTGTGTGTATATATATATATATACATATATATATATATATATATATACATCAATATGTTTCTCTAGGGTATCTGGAGAAACATAACTTTAGCAGATGAGAAAGACTATGGTTGGATAGATATGTAATTCTGGGAATTATCAATATTGTGATGATAACAGAATGCAGGGAAGCTGACAAGATCACAATTGAGAAAGTATAAAGTGAAAAGAGAAAATGACCTAATACAGAGCTTTATGGCATTCTCACAGTCCGTGGGCATGACATCAGTGGGGAATAAAGAGCAAAAGAAGAAAAGAAGGAAAAGTCTGACATAGGAGAAAAAAAAGAAAGAAAGGTGTCATGAAAGTTTAGGGAGTAAATAATAACCTGGAGAATGTGATCAATAGATACAAAAATTGCAGAGAAGTCCAGAAATACTTGAATATGAATATAAGATCATTCTACTATCATAATAATAGTGTTGAAGCTCACAAAAACTGAGGCTAGTAAGGAATACTAAAGACAAAAATGTAAGGTTTTTAAGCTGTATTAGATCAAGTAAGGAGAAGGATTGCTAATCAGGATGGATGGGATGATGATGAATGTCTACTGAGAGGATGCAGAATGGTTTAAATCTTATTTTGATTCTGTTTTCTCTAGCAAGTAGAATAGTCATTGCATTGGAAGCAACAGAACAAAAAAGGGTGCAAAAACAAAAAGATGATATGAAAGATAAAGAAATAGCAAGAGATCTCCTGAATGTACTTGATAAATTCAAATCACATGGCCCAGATAAACGACCTCCTCAAGTAAAGAAAGAACAGGCAAAGATGATTATTAATAGAGCATATGTGAAAGATCACAGAAGAGATACCACACTATTGGACAAGAGCAAAATATCTTAATTAACAAATAACAAAACAAATGATGAAAGTCTGCAAACCAGGAGTAGAACTTGAATAAAATTCCTGATACAATTTAATGATTGATTACTAAAAAACTAGTAAATAAAAATCTATGGATTAAAAAAGGCAAGGTATTTTCATCCAGTACATGCAATACCAAACTGATTTTTTTTTTGTCTTTTGCACATGGTGACTATAGTTCAGGGAGATGGTGGAGGTATTTTACCTAGACTTTAGCAAACCATTTGATTAATTGTTTCATACTTCTTATGGGGAAAAGGGGGAGATAGCTACATAGTTATATGCATTTAGAAATGGTTGATGACAAGACTTAGAATAGTTATTGTTTGATGTTAACTTAAGTTGAGATTCCTACAGGAGTGATCACAGGGTCTTATATTTGACTCTGTGCTGATAATAATTTTTTATCAATTACATGGAATGAAGCATTAATGTTATGTTTATTAAATTGCCTGGAAGGGATATCTAACACAGTGGATGATAGATTTAAGATCCCAAATTTTTTTGATAGGTCAGCGCAGAAGTTTATTTTATCCATAGGCCAAATCTGGCCCACTGCCTTTTTTGTACAACCCTGAGGGATAATTTTTAAAATGTTTCTGAATAAAGTTTTATTATATTTTATATATTATGTTTAAAAATGTAAAAACCATGCTTAACTCACAGGCCATAAAAAAAGGCAGGCAGTGGTCAGATTTGGTGCTCCAACCCCTGGGCTACACTAGTGGACTGAATCCAGTGTTATTAAGTTCAAGAGGAACAATGAAAAAACTATTTTACTTGGTTAAAAAATCAGTTTCACAGATATAAAATTGGGCATCTATTTGAAAGATTACATATATTGGGCATCTATATTGAAAGAAGCCTGTCTCAAAAACATATGGAAGTGTTAAATGTCAAATTCAAGATGAGTTAGCAGTGTGATGTGATAATCAAAATAACTGATGTGGTCTTCACATATTAAGAGGAGCATGGCTCCCAGAAATAAATAGATAATATTCTACCCTGGATAGGCCACATATAGAGTAATGGATTTCTGTGTATCCCTAAATAGTGGTACACAGAAAAAAGTTGGAGAGTCCAGAGTAGGACAACCAAGATGAAGGATCATTTTATCATGTCATAAGACTCATTTGAAGCAACATAGAATATTTAGCATGGAAAAGAAAAAAAAAAGTTAAGATGAGTATGATAATTGTTAACAAGTATTTGAATGGTTATTATATAAGGGAGGACAGGATGAGACTCCCTCTGTTTGACCCATGAAGTCAGAACCAAAACTAATGGACAGATGTTATTAAAAGTTTTGATATCAGGAGAGAAAAAAATCATTCCTAAAAATGGTAGCTATTCAAGAGTAAAATGGGCTGTCTCTGGAGAATGTATTCAAGCAAAGGCTGTATGAAAAGTTAGGTGTATTGAATTAGGGATTCTATGTTTCAGGTAGGGGTTGGACCAATGGCATTAAACTCAAATAGAACTGGGGGACCACTCAGCCATATATAAGAATCCTTGTAGACTGCATAATGACTGTCTTAAAATGTAATTTCATCTATATTACATTGCATTTTAATTTATTTTGTTAAATGTTTCCCAATTGTGTTTTAATCTGGTTTGAGTTGTGCTTGGAAGTTTTGTGGCCTATATATGCAGACCAGATGTTTGACACCTCTGGCTTAAACTATATGTCTTCTGCAGTACCTTCCAAATCTGAGATTCTGTGATTAGGTAACATAACACATATGAGATTCCCTGCCTCCCCCCAGCAAATAATAAAAACATATACAAAAAAAGAATATTTGTTTCAGCACATTGCCTTTCATCTGGATTGAATTAATATATGCTTGTGCACATCCAGTTTGGCTAATTTTCTTTTTTTTTTTTTGCTATGTTTTGGTAATTATACTCTTTAACTGGGTCATTCTCAAAGATTTTCTTCTCTGTTCATATAGATTGGATTTTTGAATAATATGCTTTAAAATAATTTGTTACATTTCATCAACACAATATCATAATGGGTCCTCTTTAAATTAACAAATAAACAACATGTCACTAGGGGGAAAACCAATATTGATTTCTATTATTCATTTTAATGAATTTTATTGATTTTGCTAAAATAGTGACAGTAGATGAAGGAGAGTTAACAAATAAAATGTTTAGCTTAACTCTTGGTGAAACTGAATTGACAAGTGCCTTATTTCCATTTTTGCTTTTGTTGTATAGTTCCTGGAGCAATTCTCCTTCAAATGCTTGATGGCCTGAAAAGCCCATAACTGCTACATAGAAATATATTGTTCTTTTCGTGTTTAGCCAGAAATTCAACTGGAGTCACAATTTTTTTATTACAGAGAGAGAGAGAGAGAGAGAGAGAGAGAGAGAGAGAGAGAGAGAGAGAGAGAAGGAGGGAGAGGAGAGGAGAAGGGAGGGTTGGAGAAAAAAAGAGAGAGAGACAGAGAGAGAAAGAGAGAGAGACAGAGAGAGAGAGAGAGAGAGACAGAGAGAGAGACAGAGAGAGACAGACAGACAGAGACAGAGACAGACAGAGACAGGGAGAGAGAGACAGACAGAGACAGAGAGAGAGAGACAGACAGTGAGAGAGATACACAGAGACACAAAGAGAGAGTGTCATAAGGAGGAGTAGGGGGAGAGGATGGGGGAGGACAAGAGGTGGGGACAGAGGAAGAGGATAAAGTGGGAAAATGAAGAAAGGGAGACAAAGGAGAAAAGGTACAGAAGAAGAGATAGAAGAGAGAGAAAAGAGAAAGAATGCAAAACTGTACACGTGTGGATGTCTACATTTTCACTTATGTGTCACCTGTTTCCATTCTAACATAGGGATTTAGACCTGGAAGGTGTCTTTTAGATTTAATTTGTTCTCTCCCCCATCCCACAATTTATCAAATGAGGGAACCTGCATCTGAATCCCAGTCCTATCACTTACCATATGTGTGAGGCTGGATAAGGAACTTAACCTCTCTGGACCTCAGTTTCTTTATCTACACTTATACTGGTTTCTTTGATGTTGTTCACTCTGGAAACTTCATCTCCCATCTTGATGCATTTCATTGGTGATATTCCATGTCTACAATACTCTGATACTTTTAAATTTACCTCTCGACTTCCCTAAATTCCCTCAAGACCCATTTCAAATTCCCAGTCCTATATCAAACTTTTCCTGGTCTCTATAGGTATCACATTATTTCTCTCTGAGATTAGTTTCCATCTATTCAATATACATTTTGTGTTACCTAGTTATTTACATGTTGTTCATTTGTAAAGGAGAGACTTGGGTTAGAAAATCTATAAGGTTCCTTCTAGTTAGACATCTTTGATGTCTTGATCCAAGAGAAATGAAGCCCAGGATCACACAGTTAGTAAGTAGCAGAGATATAATGTGAACCCAATTGATTTGGCTTCAAATCTAGTCGTCTTTACTTGAAATTTTGCAAGTGATATTCTAATATTCCCCTAAATGGCCAATGTTTAAATGACAAATTGATGTAATTTGTTTCCTTTCTTGATTTGGCAGACAATTGAATATTTTATAGAATACAGTATTATTCTTGATCTTATTCTTATTATTATATTTTTAATGAATTCATGGTCTCATGAATGCAAGTAGTCCCTGTAAAGATAGCAATAACAAAAAATTCACCCCTTCTCATCCTGTGTAATTCTTATCTATGTTCTTTTAAAAAGGATCCATAGAGAATATACCCAATGTGCTGGTAGCTTTCCTGGGTGTTATTTAATATTTCATTTATGCCAGCTTAGCAATGCATGCTAAATAACCATTTTCCAAAAATGAACGGAATTGCCTATTAAAGAAAAGTGAGTTGAAGAAAGGAAAGCCATAGATAATATGGAAGAACTACAAGGTACCATTTCTGTATAAATGAAATGAAGCCAGGAAGTTCCAAAATTCAGTTACAGCATTTTTCTTTCCCCTTCTTTCTCTTGTCTCTTCCCACACAACCCTTTTCCTCCTTTTCATGACTAACATCAGCATATAGCTGCAAGTTATAGAAGTTAAGCAATGAACCAATGCTTTAACAGTAATAAATAAATGAAATGTCTTTTCCCTGGTATTTTAGCAGAAGTGAAGTCTTTTTTTTCCCTTTTCAACATGGATTGATTGTTTGTTTCTTTGCTGACAAAAAAAAATTTAAAAAAATATAATGTACAGGTTAAGGTAATAGAAATTGAAGAGAAAAACCTAATTAAGTGGCATTTAATGGAAACATGGCTATTTACAGAGTGAAATCTACAGTATAATATGTATATTTATTTTATGAAAATAGCACTGCATTTAAAATCATTTACTTCTTTTCATTGTCTTCTACAGATGAGTCTCTACATTCTTTAGACAATTGGTAAGGAAATGAAGCATTATGTCAGTCTCTTTGTTCTGAAGTATACAATAAAATAATTGACCACATTATTTTTACTAACTGGTTTTGGAAAAGTACTGATTTTTATCTTTTCATATAAAGGAAAAAAACAGACTTGAAAACCCAGGAATACACACACAATATATATATATATATATATATATATATATGTGTGTGTGTGTGTGTATGTGTGTATATATATATATACATATATATATGTATACACACATACACACACATATATCATATAACACGAAGGCTAATTTTTCTTTCATCAAGAACTACACTAAATATTTATGCCAATATTTATGTTTCATACTATTATAATCCTTTCAATTATAATTTGCTGATGCAATTTTTCTAAAGTCTGAACCTGGTCAGTCACCACACCCCTCTCTTGCTCAATGACACAAAATGCTGCCCTATTACTTTCAGGATTAAATACAAATGTCTGTCATTTAAAGCTCCTCATAACTACTATCTCTTTATATTTTCATTCTTTATACATTTCACTATTCCTACCCACTTACATTGGCCTCATTGGTGATGTCGACATAGGAAATTACATCTCCCAAATCCATGCATTTCCCTGATTCTGTCTCATGTTTGGAATGTTTTGTCATTTTCAATCTGTCTCTTGTCTTTCCTTGATTCCTTTAAGACTTCATTTCATATCTTTCCTTCTGTAGCAAGCATATCTTTCCCAGTTTCTTTTGCTACACCTTTCTTTCCTTTGGAGTTTCTATTTACTTTGCGTGTCTCTTGTATGTACTTAGTTATTTACATCTTATCTCCCCATTAAGATAAGATCCTTGAGTGCAGAGACTGATTTTGCCTGTCTTCCAATGCCCAGCACTTAGTATAGGCATACAATAAGTGTTTAATAAATGCTTAACTAATTGCCTTAAATGGAGGTTATTTCTCTCTTAAATATCTTCCTCTAGAATTTGCTATCTTTTGTATAATACAAGTGGCCTCCTACAATGATTATTTTATTTGCAAAACTTCTAGAGATCAGGAGTTGTAAATCTTTTCCAAATCACAACTAAGGAATTCTGGGGCAAATACAGTTGAGAAAGTGGTACAATGGGTAATATAGGAACTCTACAGTGTTGAGTTGTGTTTTAAACAGAGTTTAAAGAGAGCTGACACTTAAAGAAGACAAAGAATTCAGAGGAAGCAGGGGTTGGAAGGGGAAACAGTGTGATGTGTTTATTTATCTTATGAAAATAGCACTACATTTAAATATCATTTACTTCTTTGCATTGTTTTCTACAGATGAGTCTCTATAGTCCTAAGACAATTGGTAAGAAAATGAAGCATTTTGTCAGTCTCTTTGTTCTGAAGTGTATAATAAAACAATTGACCATATTATTTTTACTAACTGGTTATTAATCTATTTGAAAAGTAAAGAACATGACCTGAAGGTTCACAGATTACACTAACAAGGATATGAATAGGAGAAAATTAACTTTAAACAGGAGCAGCAAAATTGTAGTCTAGCAAAAAAAAAAATAGCCTTCCGTTTTGTGCTATACAAATTTGAGAATACATATGTACATGGTAATACATGAGACATATACACATTCCATTTAATTACATTAGCTCCTTTCATTTTTCTTCAAAGAAAATCCATGAAGATTAAAAGAGAAATGGTTCTGCTCCATGAGAAAAATCAAGATGTCATTTTTAAAATTGTGTGAGTTCTGAAAAAAAAAATTAGCTATCAGTTCTTCAAACCTCAAGATATATTAATGATTATTTTCTATCTTTTTATGCTTAGCACAAAATATGATAGATAAGGGATTAAATTAAACGGCACATCGTAAACACGAATTCTCTGGTTTTACCAAGAAAATGCCTTCTTTAGATGGGGATAGTCAGAGACTTGAAACATAGAAGCTAAAGAGGCTATATGGGGACCAAATTTTCCAAAATGATCAATGTAACCAATATGAGGGTTGTTTCTTTAAATGAATAAGCCAGTCTGAGCTCCCTGACAATCAGAGTTGCTTACACTGACACTAATACACAGTGTACACAGTATAAAGGATTAAGGGGACCATTGAGTTATTTTGCTATCAGTGGTGAACATTTGGTGCTCCTGGTTGGTTAGGAAAACGTATAGAAACTGGTTTAATGCCAAATTTATTTTCATCTTCTCAAAAGTACATGGAACATGGAGAAAAATCACAGCAGCAAAATTGTGTCTATTATGTAGATTATAATTTCACAGTTGTTTTCTCACATCACTTTACATCTGAACTGCTAATAAAAAAGGGAGGGAGGAATTTGCTGAGTGATCCAGTTGCCCAAATTGTTTCTGCTAGTGGATTTAATCACTTTGTTTACAAGGATGTGTTGACTTTTAATATGAAGAGGGATCTTCTGGAGCTAATGATAAAGTTAATTCTTCTTTTTGGCACTATGAAATAAGAAGGGTATGAAATAAGCTTAATTGAACTGTATGTTTTGGATGTAAAGCACAAAAGCCTTCACAAAAAGAGATTTTGATTGAAGTCTGTTGCACTGAATTCAATTCTGGTGTTTGAAATATATATTGGTAAAGAAAATACTTATTTTTTTGTCTTTTTGAATTTAGATGTGTGCCAAAGTATTGTTCAGTCATTTCAGTTGTATCTGACTCTTCATGACCCTGTTTTGGGGTCTTCTTGACAAAGATACTAAAGTGGTTTGTCATTTCCTCCTCTAGCTCATTTCACAGATGAGAAACTGAGGCAAACAGGGCTAAATGGTTTGCCCAAGATCACACAGTTAGTACGTGTCTGAGGCCAGATTTAAACTCAGGAATATGAATCTTCCTGTTTCCAAATTTTATCTACTTTTTCACCTAATTGCCCCACAGTATCAAAGTATAAATGCAACAAATAAATAAAGGTAAACATATTCAAATGTGGAGAAACAACTGCCAATAAAAAGCTGGTTATTAAATTTATAAACATCAATAATAAAAATCTAGCCCTTATACCAAACTCCTCTTTTTATCCTTAAAAGAGTGAGGCATAACCTGGCTGGGTGAAGGTCATATTAGTGGGACAAAAGATATGAAAGGTCCACTCAAGTCACAAATGTAAAATGAGGGGGAGGCATTGTTAGCTACCAGTAGTTCTGAAAAATATCTTAGGGATTTTTAATGGATTGCAAGGTCTATATGACTGCAGTACGATGTGCTAGTCAAAAGAACTAAAATGATCTTAAGATATACTGAGTAGTGTATTTTGCAGAAATAAATAGCCTATAGTACCTTTGACACTGCCTTGGTCACACCGTACCTGTAGTATTATATCATTTCTGTGTATCACAATTCGGGAAGAAAATTGATAGACTAGAAAGTATCCTAAGGAGGGAAGCCAGAATGGTAAAGGATCTACATAAATGAATAATTTAAATGAATTGGTGTTTAGCTTGGATAACTTAAAAAATTGGAAGGAAAATAATAAATATCTTCAAGGATTTCACAAAATCTTTTTTTTTCCTTTTTTTAAAAAACAAATGCTTTATTAACTTCTCGTTTACATCATTCATTTCCACCAGATTTTGAGTTACAATTTTCTCCCCATTTTTCCTTACCCACCACCCCAGAGTAGCAGTCCCACTAGATATCCCCTCATCCGATCTGCTGTCTCCCATATCCTCTCCCATATCCCCTTTGACTTTGCCATTAGGGCAAGGTGAATCTCTGAGCCCCAATGCCTGGACATCTTATGAAACATTTAATTTTAAGGCCTCGAATTTCAGATCCATTCCCTTCCTCCCTTGTCACCCACTCCCTCTGAGAAGATAAGCAATTCAGTATGTGTTGTACATGTATAGCTATGCAAAACATTACCACAGTAGATATATTGTAAAAGACTGCTGATGTTTCCCTCCCACCCATCTCACCTCCCACCTGGTCCATTCCCTACTTTGATCCTGTCCCTCTTTGACAGTGGGTACTTCCAACCTCCCCTCCCCCCAGAATGCCCTCCCGTCCATCCTCCCTCCTCTCATACCCCTTTCCCCTACTCTCCTGCAGGATGAGATATCCCATTTAGTATGTATGTGATTCTCTCCTTGAGCCAACTTCAGTGAGAATATGGTTTTGCCTTTTTGCCTTCCTGTTGTTCCCCTCCCCTGCAACTACTTCCCCTTGCCTCTTCTACATGAGATAATTTACCCTACCCTGTCTCTCCCCATCTCTTCTTGCCACATTCCTCTCTCACCTCTTAACTTCACCCCTTAAGAATCATCCCTTCCAATCAAATTCAACCTGTGCCCTCTATCCATGTATACCTGTAAACATATGCCCATATACCCTTCTTCAATTATTTTCATAATAAGAAAGGTTTCATCAGACACAGTTATTGTTTTTCCATGTAGGAATGTAAATAGTTAAACTTTGATAAGTTTGTTTTGATTTCTTTTCCTTGATTACCTTCTCAGGCATCTCTTGCTTCTTGTGTCTGGATGTCAAATTTTCTATTCAACTCTGTTTTTTCCCCAAGAATGATTGAAAGTCGTCTATTCCACAGAATGACCATATTTTCCCCTGAAACAAAATACTCAGTTTTGCTGGGTAGGTGACCCTTGGGTTCAGTCCCAGCTCTTTTGCCCTCTGGAATATCATATTCCATGCCCTTCAATTCCTCAGTGTAGAAGCTGACAGGTCCTGTGCTATTTTGATTGTGTTTCCACAATATTGAAATTGTTTCTTCCTGGCTGCTTGTAGTATTTTCTCCTTGATCTGGGAGTTCTGGAACCTGGCTATAATATTCCTAGGAGTTTTCTTTTTGGGATCTTTTTCAGGAGGTGATTGGTGGACTCTTTCAACCTCTATTTCCCCCACTGGATCTAAAACATCAGGGCAATTTTCCTTGAGAATTTCTTTAAGGATTATTTCTAGGTTCTTTCTTTGAACATGGCTTTCAGGTAGTCCAATAATTTTTAAATTATCTCTCCTGGACCTATTTTCCAGGTCAGTGGTTTTTCCTATGAGATATTTCACATTGCCTTCTACTCTTTCATTTGTTTGGATCTGCTTAACAGCATCTTGATTTCTCATAAAGTCATTAGCTTCCATTTGCTCCAGTCTAGCTCTGAGGGAATGAATCTCCTCGGTGAACTTTTGAGATTCTTTTTCTGTCTGGCAAATTCGACTTTTTAATGCATTCTTCTCCTCATTGCCCTTTTGGGCCTCCTTTGCCATTTGAGTTAGTCTATTTGTTAAGGTGTTGTTTTCCTCAGTCAGGCTGTTGACTCTCATTTCATACTTTTCTTGCATCTTTATCATTTGTCTTCCCAATTTTTCCCCTGCTTCTCTTATCTGCATCTTAAGGTCCTCTGTGGCCTGTAGCCAGCTTGTATTTTCATTTGGGGTTTTTGGTGCGGGAGTTCTGACTTCACAGTCCTCCTCCATGCTTTGATCCTCTTTGCCCCTAAAATAGGAGTCCAATGTTGAATTTTTCTGTATACTTTGTTTCTTTTGCCTAGGCATGTTGCCACTTAATTACTTGATTTTGGGGCTTGTTGCCACAGTAGGACTCTGCCACCAGACAAGAGAGCTTCCGCTTGAACATGGGGTCTTCACAACTTCCGCAGGTTGGGTGGCCTCTGTAAAGCCTCCACCCGCTCTGGCAAATTGGATACCCACCACAAACTTCCCCCCCTCCCCCCAGGCCACCATCCAGATCCAGGCAGTTTAAGGCAAGAGCAATTAACCCCGAGACTGATTGCTGAGTCTCCCTACAGTTTGCAGACCAGGAGCTAGAGCCGATAGTGATGCTGCAAAATGGCTTCTGTACCGTGTTTCTTCAGAGCCTTTTAGCCACTAGGGGAGGAAGCTGAGGCGTTCCCCAAATACTGGTCCCAAAGTCCATAATGCACTAACCTTTCACTTTGTCCTAGGCATATCTGTGCTGATAATTCTGGAATCACCACAGCTGCTGGTGTTCTGGGGTCCCTCCAGCTGGCTGCTGGCCTGCCTGCTCTGGGGCTAAAACCGTGGCTCATGTGGGCCTGGGCTCAGCTCCCAAAGTGCTGCGTGTTCAGTTCCCAGCAGGCTGTGCTGCCGGCTCTCAGAGTGCTTCGCTCTCTGCTCCCTGCAGGGCTGCTGGGTTCTCCTCAGCAGGAGGTTAGCTTCTCTGTGTAGTTCTGTGGGTGCTGGGGCTCCAGAAGTTGTTCAGAGTCCCCTTTTACATTGTTTGGAAGTTGTGTGGGGCAGAGAACCTTGGAAGTGCTCTTTCTACTCTGCCATCTTGGCTCCACCCCCACCCCCACCCCCCCCACACACACAAAATCTTTAACAGAAGAAATTTTAGATTTGTTTTTTGGAGCCTAGACAGAAGAACTTTGAGTAACAGATAAAAGTTTCCAAGGGAATAAAAATAGCCTAAGTCAGGAAAAGAAAAATAAAGTATCAAATTCTGAACATAAAGAATTATCCGGAAGTAAGATAGGCTACCTCAAGACATAATCAGAAGTGTGGATGAGTTCTTTAATTTAATCTTGGAGTGAGGATCCTTTTTAGATATGTTGGTTTTAGATGGATTCTGAGTTCCATTCTGACTCTGATATTCTGCAAGTCTATGAAGAATCCTCAAGATTAAAAGAACACATTTTAAAATAATTGTTTTTATTAATGCAAATATTATCATAAAGGAGGAAAGGGAACATATCAGAGACTATGTCCTGGGATTAAAAATAAAAACATTTTGGGGCGGCTAGGTGGCGCAGTGAGTAGAGCGCCGGCCCTGGAGTCAGAAGGACCTGAGTTCGGATCCGGCCTCAGACACTTAACGCACACACAAAAAAACCTAGCCGTGTGACCTCGGGCAAGTTACTTAACCCCAATTGCCCTCCAAAGAAGCAAAAAAAAAAAAATAAAAACATTTTTCTTTTATAAAAAGAATTAAGAAGTTTACAGGTTATGCAAAACCTTCTTTATTGTGTTATAAATATTCTTTTCAGGATAGCAAAGCATGCTTCCTGCATCTCAGCAAAAGTGGAGTGAACTCTAGGAACAGAAAAAGGCATATATTTTCAGATATCTTATGCTAAAATACAGATGGCATCATGTTTATCTTATAGTTTGAAAACCTTTACAGATAAGGAGATGCCATTCATTGATACATATAATTATTAAGAGATTGTATTGTGAGGGGGCAGAGTCAAGATGATAGAGTAGAAACAGCTCTTCCATGCAGCTCTTGCTCTCACCACCTCCAAATTTATATAAAGGGGGACTCTAAACAACCTCTGGAGCTCCAGAACCCACAGAATGACACAGAGAAGTTAACATCCCCCTGAGGACAGCCCAGCATCCTGGCAGGGCACAGCCAGCACAGAGCTCTGGGAGCCTAGCCCAGGCCCACAAAAGTCAGAGGTTTTAGCCCCAGGGCAGCCTGACCAGCAGCAATCTGGGGAGACTCCAGAACACCAGAGCTGGGGAGTTTCCAGAATTACCAATACATGGATGCCATGGACAATGTGAAAGGTTAGTGCCCTATGGACTTTGGGACTCATTAGTTGGGAGAGCACCTGGCCTCTTGCCCTGGGAGTGAGAAGCCTCTAAGGAGCTTCAGCACAGCCACAGGCACAAGCAGCAGCTTCAGTTCCTGCCCTGCTAACTGTGGGGGGATCCAGTGATCAGGTTTGGGGGAAAATCACACTTGATTTGGCCTTCTTCAATCTGGATTGTGGTCTGGGGTGGAGGTCTTGCAGTGTGTGAGAGCTTGCCAGAGCATGTGCGGGCTTCAGAGAGGGCACCCAACTAATACCTCTGGAAGTTGGGAAAACCCCAGCATTTGGGACAGAAGCCCCCCTAGCTGGTGGCAGAGTACTACTGTGGCAACAAGCCCAAAAGTCAAGTAATTGACTGGTAACATGATTAGGGAAAGGAAAAAAAATAAACAGAAACATTCAACATAAGACTCCTATTTGGGGGGCAAAGAGGATCGAAACATGGAACAGGAGAAGGACTGGGAGGTCAGAACTCCTGCACCAAAAGCTGCAAATGAAAATATGAGCTGCTTAAAGGCTATAGAGCATCTTAAGAAGGATTCTGAAAATCAAATAAGAGAAGTGGAGGAAAAATTGGAAAGAGAAATGAAAATGATGCAAGAAAATTATGAAAGGAGCGTCAATAGCCTTAATGAGGAAAATAACACCCTAAAAATAGACTAACTCAAATGGAAAAAGAGGCTGTAAAAGGCAATAAAGAAAGGAATGCTTTAAAAAGCTGAATTTGTCAGATGGAAAAATAATCTCAAAGGCTCACTGAGGAGAATCTTTCCTTCAGATTTAGAATGTACCAAAGGGAAGCTTGTCCTGTTAAATAGATCCAAACAAATGAAAGAATAGAAGGCAATGTGAAATATCTCATGGGAAAAACCACTGACCTAGAAAACAGATCCAGGAGAGAAAATTTAAAAATTATTGGACCACCTGAAAACCATAAGCATAGAAAGAACCTAGAAGTCATCCTTCAAGAAATTCTCCAGGAAAATTGCCTTAATGGTTTAGAACCAGAGGGCAAAATAGAGGTTGAAGGAATTCACCAGTCACCTCCTGAAAGATATCCCCAAAATAAAACTCCTATGAATATTATAGCCAGGTTTCAGAATTCCCAATTCAGGGAGAGAATATTGCAAGCAGCCGGGAAGAAACAATTTGAATACTGTGGAAATGCAATCACGATAACACAGTATCTGGCAGCTTCTCCACTGATGTATCAAAAGGCTTGGCATATGATATTCTGCAGGGCAAAGGAGCTGGGATTAAAACCAAGAATCACCTACCCAGCCAAATGGAGTATCATGTTTCAGGAGAAAATTTGGTCCTTCAGTGGAATAGAGGACTTTCAAGCATTCTTGATGGAAAAAAACAGAGTTGAATAGAAAATTTGACATTCAGATACAAGAAGCAAGAGATGCTTGAGAAGGTAAACAGGGAAAAGAAATGATAATGAACTTATAAAAGTTGAACTATTTATATTCCTACAGGGAAAAACAATAACTGTAACTGAAGAAACTTTTCTCAGTATGAAAATAGTTGGAGAAGGGTATATGGTCATATGAATACATATGTGGATGTGTGTACATATGTTTACAGGTATGCATAGATAGAGGACACAGGTTAAATTTAATATGAAGGGATGATACTTAAAAGGTGAAATTAAGAGGTGAGAGAGGAATATAATGAGAGGAGATGGGGAGAGACAGAATGGTGTAAACTCTCTCATAGAGAAGAGGCAAGGGAAAATGGTTATAAGGGAGCAGAAGAACAGGAAGGCAAGAAAGGAAAACCTTATTCTCATTGAATTTGAATAATGGAGAGAATGACATACATACTAAATAGGATTTCTCACCCTGCAGGAGAATAGGAAGGAAGGAGATGAGAGGGGTGATGATGGAAGGGAGGGCAGGAGGGAAGGAGGGGAGTGAGATTGGAAGCACCCACTTGTGAAAAGGGACAGGATCAAAGTAGGGACTATTATAGACCAAGTGGGAGGTGGGATAGGAGGGAGGCAAAAACAGTCAGTCTTTTACTATATATCTACTATGGTAATGTTTTGCATAGTTACACATGCACTACATATAATGAATTGCTTATCTTCCCAGTAAGGGTGGGTTACAAGGGAGGAAGGGAAAGAATTTGGAAATCAAAGTTTTAAAATCAAATGTGTAAAAATGTATAAATACTATTGTTAATACTATATTGCATATAATTGAGAAATAAGGTGTACAGGCATTGGGGCACAGAAATTCACCTTGCCCTACTGGGAGAGTCGAGGGGGGTATGGGAGAAGATATGGGAGAGAGCATATCCAATGAGTGGATATCCTGTGGGACTTCTATTCTGGGTTGGGGGGTAGGGAAAAATGGGGAAAAATTATAACTCAAAACCTGGCAGAAATGAATGACATAAACCATAGTCTAATAAAGCATTTGGGGAAAAAAGAGAGAGATTGTATTGCAAAACACTTTTCTTAGACTCAGGGTACAAAGAGAAAAGGAAAGCATCCCTGATTTCAAGGAGGTTATATTCTTTTTAATGTACAATTTGCTATTTTTTATTTTTTTTAATCAAATGCTTTATTAACTTCTACTGGACATCATTCATTTCAGCATGATTTTGAGTCACAAATTTTCTCCCCATTTCGCCCTACGCACCACCCCAAAATATCCCCTCCTCCAGGATGCTCCCTCCCATATCTTCTCCGATATGCCCTCTGACTTTCCAGTAGGGCAAGGTGGATCACTATGCCCCAGTGCCTGTATGTCTTATTTCCCAGTTACATGTAAAATAATACTTATATATTAAACATTTAATTTTAAAACTTTGAATTCTAGATTCATTCCCTTCTACCATTGTCACCCAGCCTTATGGGGAAGATAAGTAATTCAGTATAGGTTGTTCATGTATAGCTATCCAAAACATTTCCAAATTGCATATATTGCAAAAGACTGACTATATTTTCCTCCCACCTATCCCACCTCCCACTTGTTTTATTCTCTATTTTGATCCTATCCCTTTTCAAAAGTAGGTGTCTCCAACTTCCCTCCCCTACTCCAGCCTGCCCTCCTGTCCATCATACCCCCTCTCATCCACTTCCCCCCTACTTTCTTGTATGGTGAGATACCCAATTTAGTGTGTACGTCATTCCCTCCCTAAGCCAAATTCAATGAGAATAAGGTTGACCTATTCTCTTTTGCCTTCCTATTCTTCCCCTCCATTGTAACTTTTTTCCCTTGCCTATTTTATATGAGATAGTTTACCTCATTCTGTCTCTCCCCATCACCTCTCATTATATTCCTCTCTCACCTCTTAATTTCACCTTTTAAGTATCATCCCTTCCTATTAAATTGGTCCCATACCCTCTATGTATACCTGTACATGTATATACCCACATTCACATATGGATCCATATGCCCTTATATCCTCCTATATACACATATATATGTACGAGTGTGTGCGTGTGTGTATATGTTTCTAGTCCCTTCAACTATTCTCATATTAAGAAGCATTTCATAAATTATAATTACATTTTTCTATGTAGGCATGTAAATAGTTCAAACTTGATAAGTTCCTTATGATTTCTTTTCCCTGTTTACCTTCTCTTGCTTCTTGTATCTAAATGTCAAAATTTTTATTCAACTCTGGATTTTTCATCAAGAATGTTTGAAAGTCCTCCATTCCACTGAATGACCCTATTTTCTCCTGAAACATGATGATTCAGTTTTTCTGGGTAGGTGATTCTTGGTTTTAATCCCAGCTCCTTTGACCTCTGGAATAACATATTCCAAGCCTTTTCATCCCTCAATATAGAAGCTCCCAGATCATGTGTTAGCCTGATTGTGTTTCTACAATATTCACATTGTTTCTTCCTGGCTGCTTATAATATTTTCTCCTTGATCTGGGAATTCCAGTACCTGGCTACAATATTCCTAGGAGTTTTCTTTTTGTGATCTTTTTCAGGAGGTGATTGATTGTTTCTTTCAACTCCTATTTTTCCCTCTGTTTCTAAAACATCAGGGCAATTTTCCTCGAGAACTTCTTGGAGGATGATTTCCAGGTCCCTTTTTTTGTTTGATCTTGGCTTTCAGGTAGTCCAATAAATTTTAAGTTATCTCTCCTGAATTTATTTTCCAGGTCAGTGGTTTCCCCAAAGAGATATTTCACGTTGCCTTCTATTTTTTTCATTTGTTTGGATCTTTTTAATAGTTTCTCGATTTCTCATAAAGTAATTAGCTTCCATTTGCTCCTATCTAATTCTGAAGGAATTATTCTCTTCAGTGAGCTTTTGAGATTCTTTTTCCATCTGGCAAATTTGGCTTTTTGTGGCATTCTTCTCCTCATTGCCTTTTTGAACCTCACTTACCATTTGAGTTGGTCTATTATTTAAGGTATTTCCTTCATTCAGGTTGACTCTCATTTCATAATTTTCTTTCATCATTCTCATTTCTCTCCCCATTTTTCCCCTACTTCTCCTATTTGATTTTCAAAATCCTTCTTCAGCTCCTCTATGTCCTGTAACCAGCTCGTATTTTTCTTTGAGCTTTTGGTTCAGGAGTTCTTACTTTTCTGTCTTCCTCCTGTTCCATGCTTTAATCCTTTTTTCCCCCCATAATAGGAGTGTAGAGTTGGGTTGCTCTGTTTACTTTGCTTCCCTCATTTGCTCATGTTGCCACTCAATTACTTTACTTTTGGGCTTTTTGCCACAGTAGGAGTCTACTACCACACAGGGGAGCTTTGTACTGACTGTTGGGTATTTCTCAGCTGTCGAAGGTATTAGTTAGGTCTCCTCTCTGAAGCCTACACAGACTCTGGCAAGCTGGCACACACCTCAGGACCTCCACCCTAGACTGCAATCTAAATCCAAGCAGGTTAAAGCAATAGTGATTAACCCTCAGACTGGTAGCTTGGTTTCTCTACAAACTGCAGACTAGGAGCTGAAGCTGCCACGTGGCAGCAGCTACATTGTTGCAGCTCCTCAGTGCCTTCTAGCCCTGTGGGCAGAGGCCAACTGCACTCCCAAATACTGGATCCCAAAGTCCACACTGCACTGACCTTTCACTCTGTCCTTAGCATATATGTGTTTATAATTATGGAAACTGCCACAGCTGCTGGTGATCTGAAGTCCCTCCAACCTGTGGCTAGTCAGGCCTGCCCTGGGGCAAAAACCTCTAGCTTCCCTTGGGCAGGGGTTGGCTCCCAGAGGGCTGTGCTGGCTGCTTCCTGCTTGCTTGCAGGGATGTCCTCAGCAGGTTAGCTTCTCTGTGTCATTTTGTGGGTTCTGTAGTTCCAAAGTTTCTTCAGAGTCACCTTTTACATGAATTGGTGGAGGTGAGAGCCAGAGCCCCTCAGAAGTCCTGTTTCTACTCTGCCATCTTGATTCTGCCCCCAGGACCTTACATTATAATAAAAAAAAAAATTAGTCTGACAGTATATACTTAATGAATTCATATGGTTTACTACTTATTATCAAATGTTTTAATACTCAGATACCCTTGATAAGTATTTTAATAATTTGTTATGAATTGATGCTCCATAAAAAGAATATGCATGCATAGAATAACACAAAATGGTTTTGCTGTGAAATTTAAATTCATTTCATACCACTCAGGTTTTTTAAGTATGTAATAAATGCTTGATTTCTATGCTTCTCAACTTTCTTGTCATATTTAAAAATAATTGTTAAAATGGTCCTCTTTTGAAAGTTATCAATTAGTTAGCAATTGTTAAAATGGTCCTCTTTTGAAAGTTATCAATTAGTTAGCAATAGGCTAACTTTCGCTGTCTTTGATTTCACTTCCCAGTTAAAAACCTGAGAAAAAGAGACATATTTGAAAACATGTAGTCAAGCTAAACAAATACATACAGTGACTGCCTAAAATGCATATATTTGCACTTTTTATCTATAACCTCTCTTTTAGGTAGGTGTAACATGCTTCATCATTTAGTCCTCTGGATACATGTTCATTATTCTATTCATCAGAATTTTTAAATCCCTCACAATTGTCCTCTTTTCACAAATTATTTTCTAGTTCTCTTCGATTTACTCTTTGACAGCATATATTATTCAAGATTTTTTGGAATCTTCTCTTCTATCATATCATACTCATTGGATAGAATTCAGGGCCAAAAGTCAAGAATTTGTGAATTCACATCGAACCTTAGACACTAACACTTATTAGCTATGAGTCCCTCTTTACCTAGGTTTCTTCATCTGTATAATGAGCTAGAGAAGAAAATGGCAAGCCCCTTCAATATCTTTACCAAGAAAACCTCAAAATGGGGTCACATGGAGTCAGACAACACTGAAAAATAACTGAAACAACACTGTATGATCTTCATATTTTATCTCAAATCATGCATGTTTACTAAGAATGAATATGAAGTTGTGGTAACATAGGACAATGGATATGATTTATGGATAAGGGAAGAATTTAGGACAAAAGAAGGCACGAAGTATTGCAAACTACAAAATAGGTAATTTTGATTATATAAAATAAAATGTTTTTGCACAAACAAAAGCAATGCAACCAAAATTACAAGGAAAAGTGGAAAACTGGATAAAATTTTTGTAGCAAGTAACTCTGATAAAGGTTCCATTTTTCAGATATATAGAGAAGTGAGTCAAATAAAAAAAATACAAGTCAGTCCCCAATTATAAATGGTCAAAAGATATGGACAAGTATTTTTTTAAATACTTTATTAACTTCTGGCTTACATCATTCATTTCCGTGAGATTTTGAGTTAAAGTTTGTCCCCCATTTTTCCTGCCCCCAACCCAGAATAATAGACCCACAGGATATCCCCTTATCCCATCTGCTCTCTCCCATATCTTATTCCATACCCCCTTTGACTTTTTCAGTAGGGCAAGGTGAATCTCTGTGCCCTAATGCGTGTATATCTTATTTCCCAATTATATATAAAATAGTATTAATAATAGTATTTATATATTGTTAAACATTTGAATTTAAACTTTGAATTCCAGATTCATTTCCTTCCTCCCTTGTCACCCACCCTTACTGGGAAGAAAAACAATTCAGTATATGTTGTACTTGTGTAGCTAAAAACATTACCATAGTCGATATATTGTAAATGACAGACTGTATTTGCCTCCCTCCTATCCCACCTCCCACTTGGTTTATTCCCTACTTTGATCCTGTCTGTTTTCAAAAGTGGGTGCTTCCAACTTACCTACCCCCCAGACTGCCCTCCCTTCCATCATTCCCCCTCTCATTCCCTTCCCCCCTACACTCCTGTAGGATGAGATATCATATTTGGTATGTATGTCATTCTCTCTCTGATCCAAATTCAGTGAGAATAAGGTTTTGCCTTTTTGCCTTCCTATTATTCCCCTCCCTTGTAACCATTTTCCCTTACCTCTTCTGTATGAAATATTTTACCCCATTCTGTCTCTCCCCATCTCCTCTTGTTATATTCCTCTCTAACGTTTTAATTTCACCTTTTAAGTATCATCTCTTCCTATTAAATTCAACTTGTTCCCTCTATCTATGTATGCCTGTAAATACACACACACACACACACACACATTCACATTCACTTCAACTATTTTCATACTGAGAAAAGTTTCTTCAGTTACTGTTATTGTTTTTCCATGTAGGAATGTAAATAGTTCAACTTTGATAAGTTTGTAATGATTTCTGTTCCCTGTTTATCTTCTCAAGCATCTCTTGTTTCTTGTATCTGAATGTCAAATTTTCTATTCAACTCTGTTTTTTTCATCAAGAATGCTTGAAAGTCCTCTATTCCACTGAATGACCAAATTTTCCCCTGAAACATGATACTCAGTTTTGTTGGGTAGGTGATTCTTGGTTTTGATCCCAGGTCCTTTGCCCTCCAGAATATCATATCCTAAGCTGTTTGATCCATCAGTGTAGAAGCTGCCAGATCCTGTGCTATCTTGATTGCATTTCCACAGTATTCAAATTATTTCTTCCTTGCTGCTTGCAATATTCTCTCGTGATCTGGGAATTCTGGAACCTGGCTATAATATTCCTAGGAATTTTCTATTTGGTATCTTTTTCAGGAGACGATTGGTGTATTTTTTTCAACCTCTATTTTGCCCTCTGGTTCTAAACCATTAAGGCAATTTTCCTTGAGAATTTCCTGAAGGCTGCCTTCTAGGTTCTTTCTTTGATCATGGTTTTCAGGTAGTCCAATAATTTTTTAAATTATCTCTCCTAGATTTATTTTCCAGGTCAGTGGTTTTTCCCATGATATATTTCACATTGCCTTCTATTCTTTCATTTGTTTGGATGTGCTTAACAGCATCTTGATTTCTCATAAAGTCACTAGCTTCCATTTGTTCCAATATAATTCTGAAGGAATGATGCTCCTCAGTGAGCTTTTGATATTCTTTTTCCATCTGGCAAATTTGGCTTTTTAAGGCATTCTTCTCCTCATTGCCTTTTTGAGCCTCTTTTGCCATTTGAGAAAGTCCATTTTTAAGGTATTGTTTTCCTCAGTCAGGTTGTTGACTCTCATTTCATACTTTTCTTGCATCTTTCTCATTTCTCTTCGCAATTTTTCCTCCCCTTCTCTTATCTGTTTCTTAAGGTCCTTTATGGCCTGTAACCAGCTTGTATTTCATTTGGGGCTTTTGGTGCAGGAGTTCTGAAGTCCCAGTCATGCTCCTGTTCCATGGTTCAATCCTCTTTGCCCCCAAAATAGGAGTTGAATGTTGAATTTTTCTGTTAATTTTGTTCCCTTTGCCTAGGCATATTGCCACTCATTTACTTGACTTTTGGACTTGTTGCCACAGTAGGACTCTGCCACCACCCAGGGGAGCTTCCATCCCAAATGCTGGGTTTTCTCATCTGCCAGAGATATTAGTTGGGTGCCCTCTCTGATGCCTCCAGACGCGCTGGTAAGCAGCTCACACCCCTAACACCTCCCCCCCCAGACTTTAATCCAGATCCAAGAAGCTTAAAGCAAGACCTCTTGCCACCCCCTGACTGATTACCTGATCCCCCTACAGTCCACAGGCCAGGAACTGAAGCTGCAACATTGTGCTCACTGTGCCAGGGCTTCTCAGTGGTTTCTCATCCCCAGGGAAAGAGTCCAACAAGCTCTCCAAACCAGTCCCAAAGGAGCTATAATATTCCTGAGAGTTTTCTTTTTGGGATCTTTTTCAGAAGGTGATCGGTGGATTCTTTCAACCACTATTTTGCCCTCTGGATCTAAAACATCAGGGCAATTTTCCTTGAGAATTTCTTGAAGGGTGGTTTCTAGGTTCTTTCTTTGATCATGGCTTTCAGGTAATCCAATAATTTTTAAATTGTCTCTCCTGGATCTATTTTCCAGGTCAGTGGTTTTTCCTATGAGATATTTCACATTGCCTTCTACTCTTTCATTTGTTTGGATCTGCTTAACAGCATCTTGATTTCTCATAAAGTCATTAGCTTCCATTTGCTCCAGTCTAGCTCTGAGAGAATGAATCTCCTCAGTGAACGTTTGAGATTCTTTTTCTATCTGGCAAATTCGACTTTTTAAGGCATTCTTCTCCTCATTGCCCTTTTGGGCCTCCTTTGCCATTTGAGCTAGTCTATTTTTTAAGGTGTTGTTTTCCTCAGTCAGGCTGTTGACTCTCATTTCATACTTTTCCTGCATCCTTCTCATTTCTCTTCCCAATTTTTCCTCCACTTCTCTTATTTGATTTTTAAAGTCATTCTTAAGGTCCTCTATGGCCTGTTACCCGCTCATATTTTCCTTCGGGGCTTTTGTAGCAAGATTTCTGATGTCACAGTCCTCTCACTGTTCTATGTCTTGATCCTCTTTGCCCCCAAAGTAGGAGTCCAAAGTTGCATTTTTCTGTTTGTTTCCTTTGCCTTGGCATGTTGCCACTTAATTACTTGACTTTTGGGCTTGTTGCCACACTATGGCTCTGCCGCCAGACAGGGAAACTTTTGTCCCGAACATGTGGGGGACAACTTCCGTTCCTGGCAAGCTGGAAACCCACCCACAACCTCCACCCCAGATCACAATACAGATTCAGGGAGGTTAAAGCAAGAGCTATTATCCCCCCAAGAATGATCGCTCGATCTTCCTACAGTTCGCAGGCCAGGAACTGGAGCTGCCTCTGAAAACTACAAAATGGTGTGTCTCCTCAGTGGCTTCTAGCCCCCAGGGGAGGAAGCCAACGCATTCCCCAAATACTGGTCCCAAAGTCCATAGGGCACTAACCTCTCACTTTGTCCTAGGCATGTCTATGTTGATAATTCTGGAATCGCCACATCTGCTGGTGTTCTGGAGTCCCTCCAACCAGCTGCTGGCCCTGTCGCCCTGGGGCTAAAACCACGACTCAGGTGGACCTGTGCTTGGCTCCCAACTGCGAGCTGCATTGCCAGCTCCCAGAGTGCTGGGCTGGTCCTTCCTGCAGGGCTGATCAGCTGTCCTCAGTGGGAGGTTAGCTTCTCTGTGTAGTTCTTTGGGTGCTGGGGCTCTAGAAGTTGTTCACAATCCCCTTTTATATATTTTGGAGGTGATCTGTGGGGAGAGTGGCTTGAATGCGCTTTTTCTACTCTGCCGTCTTGGCTCTGCCCCCTTGAAATATTATTTTATTATAAGAAATGACAAGTAGGATGGTTTCAGAAAAACTTTGAAAGACTTATATCAACTGATTCATAGTGAAGTGAGCAGAACCAGGAGAACATCATACACAATAACAGCATAACTTAAGCTATTCTCAGAAATACAAAGATCCAAGACAATGAAGCATACTCTCTGACTCCAGAGATAGTTTGAATACTGACTGAAGCAAACTATTTTTTATTTGCTTTATTTTTTTTTTCTTTGAGTCTTCTTATACAAAATAACTAATATGGAAATGTTACACAGAACTGCACAATATAACCTATATCTAATTGTTTACTGTCTCAAGGAGGAAGGAGTAGAGGATGGGAGGAAGGAAAGGGTGGAATTTGGAATTCAAAAATTTAAATAAAATGTTGTAAAAAACATTTTGGGGGTTCATTTATTATGTAAGACCTTGGACTGACCACAGTCTCTTTTGGGCTTCAGTTTTTTTATCTGTTAATGAGGAATTTGGCACTAGATTCCATGTAAATTCCTTTCTACATCCTATGATTTTTTTGATTTTTCTAGATCTGTTTCTCTCAGGAGAACATTCACTTGTCATCAGTGCTATCTATGTACCTCAATGATTGTATGGAATATTATGAAGAGGCACTGCTGCAGGTAGGTAGGAGAGTTTTATAGAAATAGTGCTTACTGGGAACCACCAAAGATAAACTTTTGGTATTTTGCAGTTTTCCTTAGGGACCATGACTTGACTTGAACTCCCTTGAAAATCAATGTCCTTATTAGATATCATAGCGTAATATCAATGGTTCTCTTAAATTAAAACAAAACTTGACATTCAACATCTGTTATTAGTAGATAGACCTCTGCAATAGCAAAGTTTGTAGATTTGGTATCAGATTACTTGGGTTTAAAATGCTATACAATTCTTTTTCTCTGTGACATTTTGGCTCATCTGTAAGCCTCTAAGGTTCCTTCCAGATCTCAATATACAATACTATCTTTCTTCTTCTAGTAATGCTGAAACCAAATATTTCTCTTATCCTTGAAGCAGGTTCCAGAAATGCACTAAATAAGACTTTCTGTTTAATTGTATTAATTCTGTGACCATTGTGTAACTATCATTGCTCTGGTTACCCACACAGAGTCAGTCATATATAAAAACCACAATGATAGCTGATACTTATATTATGCTTCAAGGTTAAAACTTATTTTTCTTGGAATGATTTTGTGTGCTAGGTACTTTACAGAAGTATTTTACAGAGAAAACATTTGCAGAGAAATTAAGTATCTTCTCCAGAATATTGCAGTTATTAAATATCACAGCTGGGACTCCAACTTTTATCATCTGACTAATTCCAACATTCTTTCTTCTATACCATTATGGCTAAAAAAGTAATATCAAATACACAAACATATATTTAATGCAATGGATATGTTCTAATTTACTGGATAATCATAGATGGTTGACCAGAGGCCTGGAGAGTTTTGGTGACTTTTCTGTACTCAATAGCTTAGTAAGTCTTCCCTTCACAGACTGAATTTTTTTTTTACTAGTTAAAAGAGCCCACTAATTCTTTGTCTCATTTCTTACTTAGCCTTAGTCATTTACTGTGCATTGTCTCAGTCAAACTGAGAGTTGGGAAAGACCTTAGCTTAAGAAGTCCAAGGTCTCCCACTGCATCTGTGGCCATCTCCAGTTGTCCTGATCTGTATCTTGCCACTGCACCCACATATCTCTGGAGGAGAAAGGGACTTTTTGCACAGTTCTCCCTCACTTAAATCCAGTTCACTTTCTTTTTTTTTTTGCAGGGGGATAGGTAGGGCAGTTGGGTTTAAGTGACTTGCACAAGATCACCCAAGTAGTTAAATGTCAAGTGTCTAAGTCCAGATTTGAACTTAGGCCCTCCTGATTTCACAGTCAGTGCTCTATTGACTGTGCCACCTAGCCACCCCCATTCAGTTCACTTTCAAGTTTGGCATCACCTTCCTGATGTTATGGTCCTCTTAAAGAACTCAGGACAGACAACAACCTGTGAGTAGTACAAGCTGCCCTACTGGGGACCCAACTGGCTACTTCCAGTTGGGCAACGCAGGTCCTCCTCTCCTCTATTATCCTACCCTTCCCTCCCCTCTTCTACCCTCCTCTCCTTAGCCCTCCTCCCCTCTTATCCATTCACATTGGGTTTAATACTGATGCTTATGGGTGCTTTGCCCAAAGGAATGTCAATCTTGACATCTGAAACTGTACTAGATATCTTGGAGTTTAAAAGCAGTATTTCTTTCTTAAGGACTGTACCTTAAACCCACTATCACTTTGGCTCTCATTGGCCAACAATAGGCCCCAGCCCAAGCCCTGTCTGGCCATTGTTTGGGCCCTGATGGCTCAGAGTAAATGTAAATAGCAACTGTTTCTTTTTTGATCAGAAACCCTGAGGGTCTTCCCCTCCCAAATGATTTTTTTTAACTAGGTAGAAAAGGCCATTCTTTGTCTCATTTCTTACCTAGCCTTAATCATTGAATGGACATTGCCTCAGTCAAGCTGAAAACTGAGAAAGACCTTCACTGAAAAAAACCTAAGGTCTCCTACTGCATCAGAGGGCTATTTCCAGTTGTCTTGATCTATATCTTGCTTAGATGGGCCTAGATGGCTCCAGAGGAGAAAATGAGGTTGTGTCTTTTCCCTCCCTCACTTAAATTCAATTAACTGGCAACTCATGGTAGCACCTTCTTGAGGTCTTGGTCCTCTTTGAGAAAGAAGGACAAAGAACAACAAAAAGAAGTATCAGAGAAACAAAATTAGAACACAGACCTAACTCCAAATTCATTACACAGTTGTAACACAGTGCTTCTCTAATATTAACTATAATATTATATCATAAAATTTCAGAAATTATACCAATTAAAGATGACTACTTTCACATTATCACAGTTTATATTGGAAAATGCAAAAGCCATACCATGCTATCCCATTGGTCATTATTGTGATTAATAGGATACATTCCTCAAAATGTGTCTTTTCCACTAATGCAGCCAACCATTAAGTAACTTTAACACTAAGAATGCATTCTTAGTGTTGTACACAATGGATTTAATTAACACAAATCGAATACTTACAAGTAACCCTTCACATATTAATTTAAGTGTAATGGAATACTGAATTAAGTGTGCTTGGAGAAATGGTTCCTTAACATTTTATTTTCCCTTCTGAGTTCTATAGACTCTTTTATCAAACGTTTCTTTTGTAGTAGTTATAGCTGTATGGTTAAATGCATAGAATTTTTTTAAATTTTAATTTTTGACATGTCATTTAAGTCTAAATGGCATTTGATCAGAGAAGCTAGCAGATACAGAAGCTTATTTGGGAGGCACCTAGGTGCTGTAGTTGATAGAATATAAGGCCTAGAGTCAGGAACAACTTTGTTCACGTCTGACTTCAGACATCAGCTGTGTGAGCCTGGGCAAGTCACTTAAATGCTGTCTGTCAACAGATTGTTATGGTTATTTGCTAATGTGTATCATATACTTAATTTGTTCCCCTGATTCACCACTCTATTTCTAAGCAGGACAGGTTTGTTTTCATGATAACCACTTTGTAATATAATTTTAAACCGGGTACTGCTAGGTTGCCTTTTTTCAATTATTTTCATTGATTCCTTTTACATTCTTTGACCTTTTCTTATCCCATATGGATTTTGTTACAAGTTTTTTTTTCTTGCTTTTTTGGAGGGCAATTGGGGTTAAGTAACTTGCCCAAGGTCACATGGCTAGGTTTTTGTTTGTGTGTGCATTAAGTGTCTGAGGCCAGATCCAAACTCAGGTCCTTCTGATTCCAGGGTCAATGCTCTACTCACTACACCACCTAGCCTCCCCTTACTATTTTTTTCTTGCACTATAAAATAATTCTTTGGTAGTTTGATTGGTATGGCACTGAATATATAAATTAACTTAAGTAGAATTTTCATTTTTATTATATTGGTTCAGCCTACACATGAGCACATAATATTTCTCAAATTGTTAATTGTAATTATGTTTGTGTCCCTGAGTATATCTTGACAGGTAGACAAATATTTTATAATGTTTGAAGTTTTTAAAATGGAATTTCCCTTTCTATTGCTTCGTTCTGAGTTTTGTTGGTAATATATAGAAATGCTATTGATTTATGGGAGTTAATTTTAGGTCATGCAACTTTGCTAAACTTGTTAATTGTTTCAGCTAGTTTTTTTAGTTGATTCTTTAAAGTTCTTTAAGTATAAAGAACGTTATACTTAAAGTATAAGTATATACTCATCTGCAGTGAGTGATAGTTTTGTTTCCTCATTGCCTATTTTTATTTTTCCAATTTCTTTTTTTCATCTTATTTCCATAGAGAGAATTTCTAACAAAACACTGAATAATAGTAGTGATAATGGGCATCCTTGCTTCATCCCTGTTCTTAATTGAGAAAGCTTCAAATTTATCCCCATTACATATAATGCTTGCTCTGGGTTTTAGATAGATGTTACATATCATTTTAAGAAAGGCTCTCTTGATTCTTTTGATTTGTAGTGTTTTGAAAAGTAATGGGTAGTAGGCTCACTTTGAGAAGTGTAGTGTGATTTGACCAGATGAGACTCTGGGCAGCAGTTGAGAGCCCCCTGGCTTTGAAAACCCAGATGTTTATGCTTCCCTCTCTGGTAACTGTGATTTGGTATTGTAATAATGGTTGGAAGTTTGGAAGCCTGTCTATTTGATTTGTCTATATACTCTGAAGTTCAGGGTGCAGACCTTTTTCCCCTGAACTAGTTCTCAATGACACTGATTCCAATGCCTGAAGAAGTCAACAAGTCACTGAACTACTCCTTCATGAAAACTTCAGCACCAAACTAAAGATGAATGAATATCTGAAGACAGAACTGACATGATGAGTTTCCAAGGATCAGAAGAACCATTGAAGGTCCCCTTGGCAATTGCAGATGGGAGCAGAGACTACTAGAGCTGGTAGCTACATCTGTAGCTGAACACAGTGAGGAGCCAGTCCACCAGTAGGTTGACCTGGTAGATACTATACCTGACAGGAGCCAGCCCAACTGAGCAAGGGAGTGACTTGCCTATCATGATCCTAAGCCCTCAAGCAAAGGAGACTCTGTGAAGAGAGAAGGGCCCACATGTTCCCTACACATGCCTCATCACTACTTTATGTTTGTGCCCACTCCCTCCTGACGCCTTGTGTGTAAGTGAAAGGAGAGTGTGTTCCAGGTTTGAGGTATGTTTTTGTAACTTTACTTATTGACATGTTGATACTGAGCAGCACTCCAGATGGGGGATTTTTTGGAATTGTATTAGCATCACCAAGGGAAAAAGTATATGCAAATAGTGCATCACATATAACTTGCATCATATATCAGGCCTCTCAAGTTAAGTTAATTCTTGAAGGAATTGACTTGTATCAAACTCAGCTACTCTGATCCAACAGGCCACAATAGTAAGAAAAAAAAAGGATATCAGACATTTTTGGATGATGTTTGTGTTTCTGAGAAAGGCATAATACACCAGTTCAAATAATTGTACAGATGGTGAGGACAGTATCCAGAGAAACCAAAGCTTGGACTCAGATATTATAGCAAAATAAATTTGGGAAAGAAAGAAATAAAAATAAAGAAAGAGAAAGAAAAGGAAAAGAAAAAAGAGAAAAAAGGGAGGGGGGAAGGAAGGATGGAAGGAAGGGGCTCAGCATTGCTCCCACTTTCTCAGTCTTTCACTGAACTCTGGGCTGGTATTGAGGCTGAAGCTAAGGTTAACCACTTTATTACAGCTAAGTTCTCTGTTCTAATCCATTGGTTCTACCCTCTTCTTGATTAGTCAGGTCAGGGGCATGGAAAGGGAAACTAAGGGATGTCTCCAGACATACCCAGTCCCCTGCCTACTTGAGAATCTGTTCTTTGAACACTCCGTCCTTATGCTCTCCTTTTATCCTGTCCCCTCGTTAGGAAGGGACCTCTTGGTGATATTGGGAAGCCAATTTTCTCTAGTTAAGCCTCCCAGATCTCCTCATGTTCCCTCAGAAGTGTGGGAGATAGTTGAGTCAATAGTTGGGATCAGGAAATTCCTGGGTGAGCTACTTCTGCCACACCAGAATTTCTTTGACTCCTAGATCCTAAAGTGTTCCCCCACAGTGGTTTATATTCAATTAATCCCAAGTCTGGGAGGAACTGCAATCATTAATTGCTACTCAAGGCCCAGACCACCAGGTGAAAGCTTTTGAGACTTTGAAAACTAAATTGACCAACACGCCAGCTTTACCCAATCTAGGAAAAACCTTTCACTCTCTGTGATGATAGGAGGAAAGAACAGGCTTTAGGAGTTACTGCCTGTTTTTGAAAACTATTAGATTCTGTAGCTGCTATTGCTTTCCATGTACTGAATGTCCATGGAGCAATTTAGAAAGGAAAGAGAAATCTGACAGCATTTTGGCCTTGCCATAGTCATCTTTATTTCTGACCAGGTCAATTGTCTTTCCTCTATTCATTTTTTGGTGCCTGTTTGGTCTTTGTTTGCTTAACCTCCCTGCCAGGTTTGTCTCTTCCAGGGTTCAAGCCATCAACCTCTGGATGACCATTAAGACTATGCAAATAGGTCTGACCAACTCACACACATATCCTGTTCCTCTCTGGCCTCTTTCTAGTCTTCTTAAACATTATTTATCAATGTACTTCCTCATCCAGATATAACATCTTACATGCAGTTCCACTCACATGACAGTTCACCCACCACGTCTTACCTAGCCTTTGCAGTGGCTACACTCCTAGAACTCCCAGGCTTACTCTGCATCCAATACAAGCAAACTTTAAAAAACAAAAACTTTTCTTTATTGGAGAGAAACTTAGGTCGAATTCATTTGGCAGGACCTGGAATGTTGGTATTTTGGGATCTCCAGAGCAACCCTAACCCTCTTTATGGGTTCCTTCTTCAACTATACTGCTGAGAATAGCTAAGTCATTCATGGTCGATAATTGTACATTATTTCTGTTAATTCACAAATCCACCAACAAGATTCTCCCAGTTCTGCTCACTTCACTTTGCATCAGTTCATATAAGTAATTAAAGGTTTTTTTTTTTCTGAAAGCATTGTGCTTGTAATTTCTTATAGCATAATTTTTTAAAAAATATATAAATACTATGATTAATACTATTTTACATATAATTGGGTGAAAAGATGTGCAGGCAATGGGGCTTGGGGATTCACCTTGCCCTACTGGAAAAGTTGAAAGGGGTATGAGAGAAGAGATGGCAGGGAGCAGATTGGTTGAGGGGATATCCTTTATGACCAGTATTCTGGGGTGGTTGGTAGGGGAAAATGGGGAAAAATTAAAACTCAAAATCTGATGGAAATGAATAATGTAAACCAGAAGTTAATAAAGTCCAAGCTAGAGAGCCAGAATTGTTGAGAGAGAAAGAGAGAGAGAGAGAGAGAGAGAGAGAGAGAGAGAGAGAGAGAGAGAGAGAGAGAGAGAGAGAGAGGAGAGAGAACTACTATGATCCTGAGAACTTCTATGAATTGAGAATTGAATTGAGAACAAAACTTTTGGTGGCAGACCTGTGAACTGAGAACTGGGAAGAACTGAGAGGAGAACTGAAAAGAAATGAGAAGAGAGGAGAACTGGGAGGATGCATGGCTGTGGTACTAGTACTTTGTTCTGATGTTACTTTGTCAGATTTGTCTGTTGATAGAGGATGTTGCTGGCCCTGGGACCTTACTGCTGGTTCAGAATCCTTGAAAGAAGATTTTCTTGTTGTATGTTTACAGAAATCCTGGAGGAGGGTCTTACTGGCATTTTCAGAGGTCCTGGAACTATACTGATGATTTGTGTTGTGTTGATTTCTCCAATTTTGTTGATGGGTCTATGTTGATTTCACAGGCAGAAAGGGAATTGATGATTGTGCCAGCTATGTGCATGAATTTTATTATGGATTTGTTAAGATTTTTCTTCCCAGTAACAGAAAGGACTTGAGTTGGACTAGACACTGTGTGCTTCAATATGAAACAGGAACTGCACAAGGTGCTGGACAAGGAACTGAGAGCTGCCTGCCTTTGAACCCAGGTAAAAGTTGGATGGATTCAGATAGGAGTTGGACCCATGGAAGAGGAACCATGGAAGCTGAGAGCCTGCCTCAAGTCAAGATGAAAAGACCTCTCCTTGGGTACTTAATGCAAAATGAGAAGATCATGATTTGCTAGGGCCTAGCAATGGAGATCTCTGCACTCTGTATCCTGTAACTTTTCAGGATGAATTAATTAAGAAAGATTGGAAACTAATCTCCAATTAAAAATAAAGAAGACTTTTTGACTGAAGAGATTAAGACAATGTGACCTAAGGGTAGAGAACATTGACTTTTGTACTATGTACCCACATCCTTAAGGATGATTGAATTAAGGACTTACTAAATAATTGAGTTACCAAATGTATCTTTTTTTTTAAACTAAGTGACAACTTTGGTGAAAACTATGTGGCCACTTTAATGATAACTTCTTATTCTATGCCATTGTGAAGGGTGTATTTGATTTATGTGAATGTTTTGTTTTGTTTTCCAAATGCTTTATTAACTTCTGGTTTACATCATTCATTTCCATCAGATTTTGAGTTACACTTTTTCCCCATTTTTCCCCTACCCACCACCCCAGAATAATGGTCATAAAGGATAACCCCTCAACCAATCTGCTCCCTGCCATCTCTTCTCCCATACCCCCTTCAACTTTTCCAGTAGGGCGAGGTGAATCCCCAAGCCCCATTGCCTACACATCTTATCACCCAATTATATGTGAAATAGTATTAATCATAGTATTTATATATTTTTTTAAAATTTGATTTTATAAGGAAGATAAGCAACTCAATATATGCTGAACATGTGTAGCTATGCCAAACATTACCCTAGTAGATATATTGTAAAAGACTGACTATATTTCCCTCCCTCCCATCCCACCTTTCACCTGGACCACTCCCCACCTTGATCCTGTCCCTTTTCAAAAGTGGGTGCTTCCAACTTCCCTGCCCCCAGCCCACCCACCCCTCCTCCACTTTCTGCCATTCCCCCTCCCCCATGTTCCTGGAGGTTGGGACACCATATTGAGTATGCATGTCATTCACTCCCTGGTACAAATTCAATGAGAACAAGGTTTTGCCTTTTTGCCTTCCTGTTCCTCCTTTCCCCTGCAACCACTTTCCCCTGCCTCCTCTACACGAGACAGTTCACCCCATTGTCTCTCCCCATTACCCCTCACCACATTACTCTCACCTCTTAACCTCACCTTTTAAGTATCATCCCTTCATATTTAATTCAACCTGTACCTCTATCTATGTATACCTGAAAACATATATACATACATTCACATATGTATTCATATGCCCATATACCCTTCTTCAACTATTTTCATACTGAGAAAAGTTTCGACAGTTACAGTCATTGTTTTCCCCTGTAGGAATATAAATAGTTCAACTTTGATAAGTTCCTTTTGATTTCTTTTCCCTGATTACCTTCTCAAGCATCTCTTGCTTCTTGTATCTGAATGTCAAATTTTCTCTTCAACTCCGGTTTTCATTTGGGGCTTTTGGTGTAGGAGTTCTGACCTCACAGTCCTGCTCCCATTCCATGCTTCAATCCTCTTTGCCCCCCAAATAGGAATCTAATGTTGCATTTTTCTGTTTATTTTGTTTCCTTTGCCTAGGCATGTTGCCACTCAATTACTTGACTTTTGGGCTTGTTGCCATAGTAAGACTCTGCCACCAGCCAGGGAAGCTTCTGTCCCAAATGCTGGGGTTTTCTCAGCTGCTGGAGGTATTAGTTGGGTGGCCTCTGTGAGGCCTCAACACACTCTAGCAAGCTGGTAACACACACCAAGACCTCCCCCCCAAACTGCAATACAGACTCAAGAAGGTTAAAGCATGAGTGCTTACCCCCCAGAGTGATCACCTGGTTTCGCCACATTCTGCAGGTCAGGAGCTGAAGCTGCAATGTAGCACAAGCTGCTCTGTTTCAGGGAAAGAGGCCAACGTGCTCTCAAGTACTGGTCCCAAATTCCATAGGGCACTGACCTCTCACTTTGTCCATGGCATCTTTGTGTTCGTAATTCTGGAAATGCCACCGCTCCTGGTGTTCATGGTGTCCCTCCAGCCAGCTGATGGTCTGAGCTCCCTGGGGCTAAAACCTCTGACTCAAGTGGTCCTGGGCTCAGCTCCCAGAGTGCTTTGCTGTGCTGGCTGCTCCTTGCCAGGCTGCCAGGCTGTCCTCAGTGGGAGGTTAGCTTCTCTGTGTCATTTTGTGTGTTCTGGAGCTACAGAGTTTGTTCAGATTCCCCTTTTATATAAATTTGCAAGTGGTATGGGTAGGACTGCCATGGAAGTGCTATTATTACTCCACCATCTTGATTTTTTCTGAGATGGGGTTTATTTAAGTAATTTACTTCTTTTTCAGTAAATCTGGGCAAGTTATATTTTTGTCAATATTCATCCATATCACTAAGATTTTCAAATTTATGTGCATACAATTTCGCCCAATAATTCCTAATTCTTGTTTTAATTTCTTCTTCATTTGAGGTAGATTCAGCCTTTTCATTTTTGATACTCATAATTTGGTTTTCTTCTTTCTTTTTTATCATATTGAGTAAAGGTCTATCAATTTTACTGTTTTTTTCCCTAGATAACCAGCTCTTAGTTTTATTTATTAATTCATTAGTTTTCTTAATGTCAATTTTATTAATCTCTCCTTTGTTTTTCATTATTTCTCATTTAGTATTTAATTGGGGATTTTCAATTTGTTCTTTTTCTAGCTTTTTCAATTGCATGCCTAATTCACTGACCTCCCTTTTCTCTAATTTATTCATTTATCACTCAGGGATATAAAACTTCCCCCAAAACTGTCTTTGCTGCATTCCACAAATTTTGGTATTTTGTGTCATTGTTGTCATTCTCTTCAATGAAGTTACTGATTGTTTCCTTTGGAACTGTTTAGTTTCTATAGGAATTGTTTAGTTTTTAGTCTATCTTTCTGTAGCCCTTTATTGCATATAGTTCTTATTGCATCATGATCTGAGAATGATGCATTTAAATATATTTGCCTTTCTAGACTGAATTTTGAGGTTTTTAGGCATGGTCAATTTTTGTGTATGTGCCATGAACCACTGAGATGAAGGTATATTCCTTTTTATCCCCATTGAGTTTTCTCCAGAGATCTATCTTATCTAACCTCTCTAAAATTCCATTTGCCTCCTTAACTTCTTTCTTGTTTATTTTGAGGGTAGATTTATCAATTTTATAGAGGAGGAGAATAGGGTCTACCACTAGAGTAGTTTTGATATCTATTTCTTCCTCTAATTCCCTTAACTTCTCCTCTAGGAATTTGGATGCTATACCACTTGGTGCATATATGTTAAGTAATTATATTGCTTCATTCTTGAGGGTGCCTCTTAGCAGCACAGAGTTTCCTTCCTTATCTCTTTTAATTAGATCTGTTTTTGCTTCTGCTTTATTTGACATAAGGATGGCTGCCCCTGGTTTTTTTTTTTTTTACTTCAACTGAAGCATAATATATTCTATTCCAGCCTTTTACCTTTATCTCCTGTGTATCCCCTTGTTTCAAATGTGTTTCTTGTAGACAACATATTGTAGGATTATAGCTCTTAATCCGTTCTGCTATCTGCCTCTATTTTATGGGAGATTTCATCCCATTCACATTCACAATAATGATTACTATCTGGGGCAGCTAGGTGTCACAGTGAGTAGAGCATCGGCACTGGAGTCAGAAAGACCTGAGTTTGGATCCAGCCTCAGAAACTTAACACACACACAAACGAAAACATAGCTGTGTGACCTTGGGCAAGTTACTTAACCCCAATTGACCTCCAAAAAGCAAAAAAAAATGATGATTACTATCTGTCTCTTTCCCTCCATCCTATTCCCTCCCCTGCTTATGTTTCTGTTCCTTCCTTCTCCCTTCCCCTCCTTAAGGGTTTTCCTTTTGACCATTGCTTCCCTCAGTATTCCTTCCCTGTGACCCCCCTTCTTTACCTATCCTTTCCTCTTACTACTATTCCCCTCCCTTCTAATCTACCCCTTACCCTTCCTACTGCCTGTAGGGCACAATGGATATTTATACTTAACTAAGTAGGTTACTCCCTCTTTGACCCCAAACCAATGAGAGTAAATTTCATATAGTGCTCTTCTCCCTTCCTCCTTTCCCTCTATTTAATGAGATTTTATGTCTTTATCTGTTAGATTCTTAAACTTAACTGATTATGTTGATCCATCTTTGAACCACAACCAATGAGAGTAATGTTCAGATGATCTTCATCTCCCTCTTTCCTTCCCCTCTACTATCATATTTTTATGCCTCTTCATATGGCATAATTTAATTTTTTCTGCCTTATCCTTTCCTTTTATCCCATTACAGTCCCTTTGAACCCCTTAATAAGGTTTTTTTTGAATCATCAGATTAGTTCATTTATACCCACACCCTCTATCTATCTATCCATCTATCTATCTATCTATCTATCTATCTATCTATCCCTTTTAAAGGACAAGATAATCATATAAATTTCAATATTGACAAGTATCAGCTTCTCATATAGGGATGTAAACAGTTTGCTCTTATTGCATCCCAAATTACATGTGTGTGTGTGAGGGTGCATGTGTGCATGTTTGTGTGTGTTTTCCTGGTTTACCTTTTTATATCTTTCTTGAGTCTTATAATTGGAGATAAAATTTTCCATTGACCTCTCGCTTTTTCATCAGGAAAGTCTGGGAGTCCCTTATTTCATTAAATGATGATCTCCTTGCCTGAAACATTATGCTCAGTTTTGCAGTGTAGTTGATCCTTGGTTGCAGTCCTAGCACTTTTGCCTTATGAAATATCAAATTCTAATCCCTCAGATCTTTTTGACTGTAGTTCCATGATGTTTGACTTGTTGCTTGTAGTATTTTCTCCTTAACCTTGTCCTTCTGGAATTTGGCTACTATATTTCATGGAGTTTTCCATTTTGGATTTCTTTCAGGAGGGTTCTGGTGAATTCTTTCAATAACTATTTTACCTTTTGATTTTAGGACTTCATGATCTTTTGGAGGGTATTGTCAAGGCTGATTTTCTCATCATCATTTTCTGGAAGACCAATAATTCTTATGTTATCTCTCCTGGATCTTGTTCTCCAGGTCAGCTGTTTTTCTAGTGAGGTATTTAAGACTTTCTTCTAATTTTTCAATGTTCATGTTTTGTTTGATTGACTCTTGGTGCATCATAGAGTCCTAAGCTTTGATTCAACTGATTATAATTTTTAGTGAATTATTTTTTCCATTTAGTTTTTGAAGGCCCTTTTTTAGGGAGGTATTTTCTCCAGTTAGTACACAAATTTTATTTTTCAGGATTTGTTTTCTTCAGTGAGGCTTTTTTCCAATTTGATCACTGTAGATTCAAATTTATCTTCTACTTCTCTAATTTGGTTTTTAAATTTGAGCTTCTCCAAAATGATTTTTGGTCTGGAGACCAGTTCATATTTCCTTCTGTGGTCTCAGGTGTGGATACAGAGTCCATGATATCTCCTGAAAGTGATTCTTCTTGTTCACAATAATAAGATTCTATTGTCTTTGGTCTTGCCTTTGCAAGTAGCTTCTGGCACATTGTAATTGCCTGTTTCCTGACCTTTAAAGTGTATTTCTGCTCCTTGAGTACAGAGGGCTCTGACCCAAGGTTCCCAGGCTGGGTGCTAGGTACCTGGTTGTTGACTTTTTGTGCTGTAGCCTCTGGGTTTCTAGATTGAGGCCAAGACCAGGACTCTCAGTGTTTCCCCTGAGTCACCCTGAGGCTCACAGAGAAATGTGTGGGGGAGGGGTGGTTTGGCCATTTAAGATTTCTGCCTCTGTGCCCTTGGGGTACAGCTCAGGCAGGCTCTTGCTGGTCAAGTGAGGTAAGGCTTGTTGGGACCCCACAGCCCTTAACTTGAGACTTCCTACTGCCTCAGTTAAACCCTTTCTCAGTGACTCCTAAGCCTGAGGTTATTTCTGCTATTTCAGGATTTTACTCTGGGTGGGACATTTATCTCTGGATGTTCTAGGTCAGGGAGGGAGAATTGGAGCAGCCAGAGTTTACTTTGCCATCTTGGTTTCTGGAAAATCAGATAGGTGATTTTTAAACTTTTATGCTGTCACTGATAACCCCAGGAGAAGCTGCTGTCTCTGATGTGGGCCCTGTGTTTTTCTTTCCCAGCTCCAATGGATCCTCCTATCCCATGGTGAGATGCTGGTGCGAGGGCTGCAAATAATGCATGGAGTGGGTGAGTCTGCTGGCTAGGGCTCCTTCTCACTCTGCTATAGTCTGTTCTCTAGTCTGTGCTGGTGCAGACCCTGTGTGCTCCACACTCCCTCTGCCAAGACCCATGTAGGCACTTTCCTGGCCTGGATTCTGCCAGGTTCTGTCTTCCAATGGATTCTGTAACTCTAACATTTGTTCAGATTCACTTTTTAAAGTTTAGTGACAGGAATCACAGAGGAGGTTAGAAAAGTTACTGCTTCTGTTCTGCAATCTTGGCTCCACCCCTCAATTCAAATTTTTAAGCACTTATTTTCTTTACTGAGGTTTTTTTGTTTGTTTGTTTTTTAGTTCCTTTGCGATTTGCACAGTTCTATTTTATAGGAATTATTTTCTTCAGTGAATTTTTGTACTCCTTTTCCCCCTATCTGGACAATTCTGCTTTTTAAGAAGTTCTTCTCTTCAGTTAATTTTTGTATATCCTGTTCCATTCTGGCCAGTTTTGATTTTTAAGGTGCTTGGCTTATTCTATTTTTTAAGGTGTCATTTTTTTTCAGTGTTTTTTTTTCTGCCCCCTTTACCAAGCTAATGACTTTTTTTTCATGATGTTTTTCATCACTGTCATTTTTCCTTTTTTCCTCTATCTCTGTTACTTAAGGTTTTTTCACTTCATCTAGGAATTCTTTTTGGGCCTGAGAACAAGTCACATTTTTCTTTGAAGCTTTGGGTACAGTATTTTTAAACCTTATTGTCTTCTGAGTTTGTGTTTTGACCTTCCCAGTTACCTTATTAACTTTCTCTAGTATGGTTCTTTTCTTTGCTCATTTGTCCAGGCTGTTTCTTGACTTTTAACTTAAATTTTTTAAAAAAATTTATTTTAGTCTCAAACACCAGAACACAAATACAGAATAAAGAAAAAAATCATAAATTTAAATATTGGAAATTAAGTACAAAGTAAGAAAAAAATGTCATGTGAACATAAGAGATGATTCAAAATATGTAATGATAAATTTTAATTTCAAGAAAGTCTATGTGATAAATACTACACATTGTGTTAAGAGCTGTCCTTTTCTTTGCTTCTTTGTAAGTTTTCTTTTGTTCTCTGTTGTCCACTTTTTACTTTGTTCTTTTTTTTGCCCTTTACCCCTCCCTCAAAGGCTACAATTAAGTATGGATATATTACTATATATATATATATATACATACAGATATAGACATATACTTTCCCTAACAAATTTTACTCCTGATCTTTGTGCATATCTCTTGTTTTCTATTCCTCCTGACTCCTATACTTTACTTCCACCTGCTATCTTGACCTCCTGTTACTTAGATTATCTCCCTCCAAGGATCCCTCCCCATTCTCCCATTCCCATAAATGTATACACACTTCTGTAGCCCAATGTAACCTATTCTCTCATATTCCCCTCTATAGAGCTCTCACTTATCCTCCTATTCTCATTGATCTATGTACTCTTCTTTATCCCCCTTTAACCTATTCCCTCACTAGATATTCCTCTAGAGATCCCCTCTAGAGATCCCTCCCTTGTCATCTTCTCCCTCCCTACCTCCTTACCATTTTATTTCTTCTAAATTTAGAAGACTTTTATAATCTTCTAGATATATATGTATTGTTTCCTCTTAAACCCATAACTAATAAAGTAGGTTACTATAACTTCCAGGCCTCCTCCCCTATCTAATTCCTCTGCATCAATTCTTCCATTTGCACCTCATTTATATAAATAATTACTCTTTTTAAATAATCATATAATTATATAATAATTATATAATTATATAATAATTACTCTTTTTGTTCCTAAACAGTTTTACTTATTATTATTATTATTATTTTAAAAGCAATTGGGGTTAAGTAATTTGCTCTAGGTTACATAGCCAGTCATTATTTATATGTGGGTGCTCATTTTCTGAGGCCAGATCCCATCCTGAGTCATCCCAACTCTGGCGCTGGCACTATTACTCACTACACCACCTAGCTGCCCCGGCAGTTTTACTTTTTAAAGTCATATCATATGGAATCTTTCTTATGAACTACCCAATTACTAATGCTAATCTTAGACATCTATACATTTTACATAAATAAAAAGTAAATAGCATGTCCTTAATGAATCCCTTGTAATCAGTCTTTCGAATGTATCTTACATTTCTCGTGGCTCTTATATGTCAAATCTTCTATTAAGTTCAGTTTCTTTTTAACAAAGTCTTGAAAGTCTGACAGTTGATCAGATATCCATTTTTGTTTACTCTGGATTATGCTCAACATTGCAGGGTATAATATTTTTGACTGGAGTCTTATTTACTTTGCTCTTTGATATAGTGTTCCAAGATCTATGGTGTCTCTGCTGCTAGATCTTGTGTGATTCCATTTGTGACACCATCATATTTAAGTTGATTATTTCCTTCTTGCTTTTAATATTTTGTCCTTTAGCTGAGGGGTTTTGAAATTTGACGAAAATATTTCTATGAGTTTTCCTCATAGTATCTCTTTCAAGTGGTGTTTGATTTTTTTTTTTCTATTTTGGACCCTTGTTCTAATGCTTCAGGACAATTTTCTTTAATTATTTCTTGTATTATTGTATCAAGATTCTTTTTTTGATCATAACTTTCAGATAGCCTTGTTATTATTATGTTTTCTTGATCTGTTCTTCTGATCAGTTGTTTTTCTTATAACATATTTCACTTTCTCTTCTGTTTTTTCATTCTTCATATTTTGTTTAATTATTTCACTGGCTTCAACTTGCCCAATTCTAATTTTCAAAATTTCATTTTCTTCCTTGAGATTCTGGATCTCCTTTTCTAATAGCTGATTTTCTTTCATTATCTTCTTGTTTTTTTCTTTTTTTTCCTTTAGGTTTTCCCCATCTCTCTCATTTGATTTTTAAAGCCTTTTTAAAAGTTCTTCTGTGAATTTTTTGGGGCAAGTGATGATTTGACATTATTTTGGGGGTAGAAGAGGGTTTCTTTGCTTCAATATCACTTTCTGAAGATGAGCCCTGGTCTTCTCTATTCCCATAATAACTTTCTATGGTTGTATACTTTCTCCTTTGTGCATTTTTTGTAGTAATAGTTTAATTTTTGTAACCCCCTCTAACCCTGGGGTCTGAGGAATGATGCCTCTTAGCCCAGATCTTCAGTTCTCTCCTCTAGCCTGGAATAAAAGTCAAACCTCCAACCTCTTATAAGTGCCCGAAGCCAGGGGCTTTCTACCCTACTGCTTCTGCACTCACTGGGAGTGTGCTGACTCCTTCTTGACCCTGCAGTTGTTTGCAGCACAGCTGAGTCTGGCGTTTTTGGTCAGCAGAGAATCCTTCAATCTTCATGGCCTCTGAAACCAATTCCCTTCACTCTCCTGGGGTAAAGTTCAGGCTGGGGTGAGGTGGTCTCCTAACCCAGCTATCTATAGGGCTTGCTGCTTATTGTTTAAGCTGCTTGCACTTGCCTGATAACTTGGACCCTAGCCTGGAGGTATTTACTCTTCACAGGGACCAAACTTTGTCCTGCCATTTTTCTTCTGATCTTCTCAAATAGCCCCAGGAAGACCCCTGTTTTTCCCTATTATTATTTATTTTTACCCTGCCCTTTTTCGCCTTAAGGTGCTCTTTTATCTCTTTTGTGGGGGAAAATCTTAAGAGCTTGGAATTTTCTGAGCTACTCCACCATCTTTCCACAATCCTCTGTGATTTTTAACTTTATGTTCAAGTTAGTCTCTGATCCTGAGGTGGAGGAAACACTGTTCCAAGCTTCAGGTTTTGTTTTGTTCTTTGTGTGTGAGTTTGTGTGTGTGTGTGTGTGTGTGTGTGTGTGTGTGTGTGAGTTTGTGTGTGTGTGTGTGAGTTTGTGTGTGTGTGTGTGTCTTTTCAGAGCTGGTTCTGGGGGTTTGTTAAGTTTTCAGTTCTTCCAAGATAGTATGGTGGAAGGATAGTACAGAAAGGTGTATTTGCTACTCTCTTGGTCCATGTCTTGGTCTGTAAGTGAACACGAGCACTTTTTTCCACCCTGTAACTGAGACAAGCATCCCAGCTCCCATGTAGCAAGCTCTGGTGTTCTAGTGCTCCTCCTCACCCTGACACTGAAACCAAGAACTACAACTTGGATTTGAGTATGGGCAATGCACGAGTCATGTACCCAGTGCTAACAAAGGAACCTCTGTAATCTCTTTCTGACCAGCTTTTCAGTGTTCTTACCATCTGTAGATTGAGAGCTCTAGAAGTAAGATGCTAATGAGGATTCAATTGGTCCCAAGGCTTTCCCTTGGCTTAGGGAAGGCAGTGCCCTTTGCTAGATGCCTTGTGAATGGACATGGGGCCTCATAGCTGGCCTGTGTGATGCCTGTGCTGGATTGTTGTCAGCTCTCACACTGTCACAGCAGACCTTTTCTGCTGAACTTCTGAGTTGTCTTGGGCTGGAAAATTGTTTTACCCAAACGTTTTTGGTTTTTTTGCTGCTCCAGAATTTGTTTTGAGATTTAAAATATGGTCTGGAAAGGAATTTGGGAAAGTTTAGTTAAGTGTCTGTGTTTTCTCTACCAGCTTTGGAAGTTTTGATTAAGTTGGTCATTCATGACTTGTTAAATTTCTTTCTCTAAAACAGTGCTATTGAACTAAGTCTCAAAAGATAATAAGAATTCCAAGGGACAGAGTTGAGAAAAATGTAATTATTCTTTTGATATTAAAATACTTGACATTCCATGAAAGACCAGTCAATACAAAGACACAGAGATTGGAAACTAAGTATTATAAATAAAGAACAGTAAGAAGGCCACTTCGACTAGACCATAAAGAGAATGACGGAGAAAATGCTGTTACAAGTCTGGAAAGGTAGATTGCTGACAAGCTCTCAAAGGACTTGAATGCCAGATTTTCTGTTTGTTCCTATAGATAATAGGAAGCTACTGAAGTTTAATAATAGAGTGACATAGAAAGGCCTTTGTTTAAATAGCGTCACTGGAATTTGTGTGAAAAATGGATTATAAGATGTAATAATAAGGCTTGAGATAGGAAAGGCAAAGAGCAAGCCATTATATTAGTAAAGGAGAAAAAATGAAGTTCTGAACCAGATGGTAACAGTGTAGGCAAAGAGAAGCAAATGAATTTAAGACACAGGATGTAGATAGAAAGCACAGAATTTTGCAACCTATGTAACTAGAAGGATAATAGCTCACTTGACAGAAATGTGGAGCTTAGAAACGGTGGACATGTTTTAGGGAGTGGATAATGAGTTTAATTTTTAATATGTTAAATTTGAGATGTCTATGGGATATCCATTGGAATATATTTTTATTTCATTCAATATTTCCCAATTATGTAAAAAAAATTAATGTTCATTTAAAAAATATTTGAATTGCAAGTTCTCTTTCCGTTCTACCCTGATGCACTCATTGAGAAGGCAAGCAATATGTCAATTATATATGTGAAGTCATGCAAAACATATCTCCATATTAATAATGTTGAAAAGTAAAATATATACAAAGAAAAATAAGGTAAAAAAATTGTATGCATCAATCTGCATTTGGAGTTCATTAGTTCTCTCTCTGGAAGTGTATGACATTTTTCAACATAAGTCCTTTGGAAATATTTTGGATCATTGTCTTCAGAATAACTAAGTCTTTCATAGTTGGTCATCCTTTTAATATAGCTGTTGTTGTGTACAGTGTTCTGATTCTGTTCACTTCATTCTTCATAAGTCCATATAAGTCTTCCCAGGTCTTTCTAAAATTATCCTGCTCGTAATTTCTAAATGTATGATACTGTGATACCAATCATATACTACAATTTCTTTAGTCATTCCCCAATTGGTAACCATTCCCTCAGTTTCCAATTCTTTGCAACCACAAAATAGTTGTTATAAATATTTTTGTACTGATAGGTTCTTTTCATTTTTCTTTCATCTCTTTGGTGTATACACAGTTTTATAGCCCTTTTGACATAGTTCCAAATTGCTCTCCTAGGAAATCAACTTTTAAATAGTTAAAAGGCAGTTGGAGATTTGTCACTGAAACGCAGAACTCTAGGGATGAATATATAGATCTGGGAGTAATTTTTATTGAGATATTAATTGAATCTAGAGTAGCTCATGATGTCATCAAATGAGGATGAAGAGAAGGAAAAGAAGGGCGAGCGAGTCCAGGAGAGAAGCTTGAGGCTCTCACCACATTTAGAGTTTACTATTAAAAATGGTCAAGGTAGTCAGATATAGTTAGATATTAGCATATATGTGTGTATAGATACATAATTACATAGTAATAAATAGTATTATAAATTGGTACACATATTAATATATAAAACTCATTAATAATGTATATTAGTATGTGTATATATGTATGCATGTATGCATTTATAAAGCATAACAGATAACTATGAGGAAAATAAAAAGCAGAGTCAGAAAAGACAGAGAGTATTTGTGACTTTTATTTAATGCTATTGACTCAGTAAGCAATCTAATAATTTCCCCCAAAGTTTTTCACGTGAACTTTTGTATTTATTGATGTATTTTCTTTAAGCATGAGAAAATTTTTTACCTTTGATTGATAAATAGCCCATTCCTGACAAACCCATACATAAACAAGTCTACTTCCAAATAATGTAAGGAGTCTAAAGCCTAAAAGGAGCTAATATTTTGAAAATACTAAGACAATAACAATTACCACTTAAGTTGGAGTGAGATGAATAAAGAAAGTATATGAGTACTGCTTGGGGAGAAAAGTTGAATATTGATGTGACACAGAAAAGGCACCACAATGTGTAGTTTACTTCTGTCTTCTTTAATGCATATTTTCAACTAGAAATGATAGAATAAAAGTGATTAGAAATTGAAATACATGATAGGTGGGAAGAGTTTCAGAGTATCCAGCTGTTTTAAATGAGATCAAGTATCCAGTCTTAGAAAAGTTCCATGCAAGGATATGGATATAACTTGTAGATATATTAATTGAATTAATATATAACATCCTTGATGAATTGTGGATAATGATAGAAGTAGAAATAATCTAGTAGAAGACAATTTTTGTCTTTGTTATCTACAAGGAGTAAACGGTGGATTTTGGGAACGATAGTCATGTGACATTAGTATTGATAATCACCATAATTCTGAATAAGAAATAATTCCTAGTAATTACTAGGAAATGATATGAATTCTTTGTTTTTGCTAGGGTTTCTAGAGTGGTAGAATACCCAAATATTATCAATAAAATAAAACATTAGGGGCAGCTAGGTGGCACAGTGAGTAGAGTGCTGGCCCTGCAGTCAGAAGTACCAGAGTTCAGATCTGGCCTCAGGCAATTAACACACACAAAAACAGAAATCTAGCCATGTGACCTTGGGCAAGTTACTTAACCCCAATTGCCCTCCAAAAAGCAAAAAAAAAAAAAAATCAATAAAAATAAAATAATATAATCAATAAAATAAGTAATAAATTAAAAATGAAAATCAATAAAATAAATTATAAATAAAAATATATGAATCAATAAAATAAATACAAAAATTTTAAAATATAAAGTAAAAATCAATAAAATAAATTGTCAATAAAATACTTACATTGCAACCAAATATGTGACAAAATCCCTTATTATATATTTTTGAACAGTATGGAAAGCTACCACTAAGACACAGATAATCAGAAATATGATTTACACAAACGATTGGCATTTATTTCAGGATTAATGAATAATGATGAACCTTTGATTAACAATATAAAGTGAGACATAAAATAGAGAAATATGATCATATAACATTATCATTGTTGAGATTCAGTATCATTGAAAGATACAAGATTGGTGCAGAATACTCTCTATAGATGGTTAAAGCCTTCCGATATTTCTGTTCTTTTGGATGATGTTGTCCTGCTTCTATTAATTTACCAGGTATTATAAAGCCTACTCAGTAGGATCAGCATCCTCTCAAGATATTACCTAACAAAATTCTTTTTTTTTTGGAGGGCAATTGGGGTTAAGTAACTTGCTGTAGCAGCAAACACACCAATATCCCCAGGGTGACTGCCAACACAAGTTCTTAGATCTGCTTTTCAAAAGGAAAGCAACTCAAAATGGGTTAACAAGCTCACTTTAATCAAACAAACACACATTACCTGGTTCAGGGGAAAAAGGTCAGCACCCCAAACTTCAGAGTTACAGAACTTACAGATCAAACAGACAGGCTTCCAAACTGTCCAACCATTATATCAATACCAAATCACAGTTACCAGAGAGGGAAACATCAACATCTGCATTTTCAAAGCTGGGGGGCTCTCAACAACAGCTTCCCAGAGTCTCATCTAGTCAAATCACACAACACTTCTCAAAGTGAGCCCCAAAGCAAAGCCTCAAATCAGGGATTATATATAGTCTCCTAGCTCAGAGAATGTAACTACCACACAGCCCAATCACAAAGTATCAAGGTGTGGGCTTTCCTGAAAAACAAGCCTCCCACCACAAGCTCCAGGTGCACTTAAGCTAGGGGCAGGGAAGATCTTTAAATTTGCATTTCCATTACACTTGCCCAAGGTCACACAGCTAGGTTTTTGTTTGTGTGTGCATTAAGTACCTGAGGCCTGATCCGAACTCAGGTCCTTCTGATTCCAGGGCTAATGCTCTACTCACTGTGCCACCTAGCCGCCCCACCTAACACAACCTTATGAGAAAACCCAAGAAGGTGATACATATGTGTATACACACATGCACATGTAGTTACTTGCACTTGGATGGATGGCTAATTTGTATATATTTGTATATATATATATATATATATATATGTATTGGACAGACACTGGAGAAAATAATTATGGTCCTAAGTTAAATAAATGCATAAAATGGGTTAGATTTAATTTGGACATTTTTGTAGTACTTGTTATTAAACAAAACTACTCCCTAAACTAAGAAAATATTATTTTAATATTAATATTAGTTAATGTTAATTAATATTCTTTCAGTAATACTGTATGGCTATGAAATATAGGTCACCATGATGTCTAGACATTTAAAGTGTAGTTGAACCTATGTTCAATCTATAAAGGGGAAATGGTGATTTTAAGTAGCCTAAGTATATTATAAAATGATGATGTAAAAAAACTAAGGGATGGTCCTATAATTTAGCTGGTATTTCTGGAATTTGGAGAGTTGTCTAGAGGTCTGGGAAGTTAACTGATTTGCTCAGTATCCTATAAAATTTTTTTAGACTGTCAGAGCCTAGACTTCAAGCCAGCTCTTCTGGCTCTGAAGTGAGATTTCTATCCTCTAAGCTATGTTGACTCTAAAGATATAACCCATAAAGTGTGTGGCAGGGAAGTTGACTGGTCATGTAAAAAACATAAAGAATAATAGATAGACCTCTTTTGTGCTGGGCTAGTATCTAGAGAGTATTAAAAGACATAAAGGAAGACTTCCAGGATATTGAAAATAGCCCTTGGACAAGAATAAGGCAAACCGGAACTATAAAGCTATAAAGCTATCCATATCTTCTGACCTAGCAATACCAATTCAAGGTCTATATGCCAAAGGGGAAATGATCCAAATCTACAAAAAAAATTTTTATCAGCTCTCCAATTTAAAAAAATTGGAAATTGAGAGGATGTCTATCAAATTGGGAGTGGCCAAACAAGTTACAGTACATGATTGTGATAGAATACTATTGTGCTCTAAGAAATGCCTAGAGATTTTGTTTCAGGAAAGCCTGGGAAGGATTATATGAACTGATGCAAGGTAAAATGGGAAAAACAGAGGAGTATTTTGTATAGTAACCACAATACTGTAATGAAAATCAACTGTGGAAAAGTTAGCTATTCAGATCAATGCATTGATCCATAACAATTCCCAAAGACTCATTACAATAAATGCCATTCTTTTCCACAGAATTGATGAACTCTGAGTGCAATTGAAGCATGCTTTTTCATTATTTTCTTATTTTTCTGACTTTATTTGCTATTATATAATATGTAAATATGTTTTTCATGACTTCACATGTATAATATATAACACATTGTTTGCCTTTTCAGTGAGTTGGGAAGGGGGTACCTGGGGGGAAAGAATTTGGAATTCAAAAAAAGAACATTTTAAAAAAGAATAAGGGGGACGGCTAGGTGGCACAGTGAGTAGAGTGCCAGCCCTGGAGTCAGAAGGACCTGAGTTCAGATCCAGCCTCAGGCACTTAACGCACACACAAACAAAAACCTAGCCGTGTGACCTTGGGCAAGTTACTTAACCCCAATTGCCCTCCAAAAAGCAAAAAAAAAAAAAAAGAATAAGGCAAGCATGAATGATTTATACTTGGCACTAGGAGAGAAATCTCCCACATGAATGGAGCTATGTGCTATGAAAATATCTGCCTTTAAGGAACTAATTTATGGAAATCATGTTCAAACTTTCACCATATTATCACATACCAAACATATAATAGATCTGAAAGAATGTCCAGAGTAATCAACATGCCTAAAACATATTGAAGGATATGGTTTGAAAATATCTATCATTTTTCTCCTGGTTCAACATAGTATGTAAAAAGAAAGCAATTTGAAACCATGATGAGATATTGAGACCTTTTCAAGCTATACTCTTATGTGGTTTAGCAGACTGGAGTCTTGGAGATATACCAGGGGTAGAAAGTGCTGATGGACTGGTATGGCCGATACTACAAAAAAAAAAAATCCATTTGTCCCAGAGTGACTTGAAGATTTTCAGGGTCTCTTCTATAGCTACCTGTCATGGATTTTTCAGTTAAACCTCATAAGGCTTTTTTATTAAAACATAATTCAGTAGGAGGTGAAAAAAGGGTACAGGAACTCATCATTTTATTTCAGATTTGATGATGGAAGAAGACCTCCAGGGGAAGCAATTCTTATCATAAACTGAAGCAAAAATAAATCCTGACAAGGCCTAGTCTTTTTCCAGTGACTGAAGAGAGATGAGGAAGATAAACACCCATTCTAAGAATCAGGAAAATGGATACACACATTCATCAATGGAAATAAAATGCCAGGTGGCAAATTTTATGACTATATTACTATATCTAAACAAGAATGGCTCCATGTTCATGCAAATTAATGATATTGTCCAGGATTTCTATCTTTAATGATCTAGTATAACTGATTGACATTTTACAAATGTGTTAGTTGTCTTTCAAAATGTTTTATACATTTCCCAGAAATATTCATTTAGTTTTAATAAATAAGTGCTTACAGCTTGCAAAACATTGTCTATATTTATCCTTGTATAATGAAAAAATGTATGTCCTCCCTGAAAAGTGATAAAGCCCTCTGAACTTTTTAGGAAGTAGTCAAGATTTTGTGTGAAATAGAACCAAAGGCTTTTCTTTTTCACTAATATGATAGAGAGATAGCCTTGCAAAAAAGCTATACCACATGCCTGTGAAAAGTTCATGCCAGGGGTGGCTAGGTGGCTCAGTGAATTGAGTAGTTACCCTAGAGTCAGGAGGACCTTAGTTCAAATCTGGCCTTGGACACTTAACAGCCATGTGACCTTGGTCAAGTCACTTAATCCTAATAGCCTTGCCTCCCCCCTCCAAAAAATGTAAAAAAAAAAAAAAGGTTTATGCCAGTTAAGAGGAGAGAGACTAGCATTTTAGCTCCTATACCATGCATACAAATGTTAAAGTAAGGTAGAGTTCATAGGATTTTAGGAGTGAAAGACATCTAGAAGGGCAGATAGGCCATCTTGTTTAATTTAGATATGGATAAATTAAAGTTTTCTCCATAGTGGCTTTCAGATAATAAAGGATAATTTTCCTTCTTTTTTTTTTTTTGTTTTTTTTGCTTTTTGGAGGGCAGTTGGGGTTAAGTAACTTGCCCAAGGTCACATGGCTAGGTTTTTGTTTGTGTGTGTTAAGTGCCTGAGGCCAGATCCGAACTCAGGTCCTTCTGACTCCAGGACCGACGCTCTACACACTGCGCCACCTAGCCACCCCCTAGACAATTTTCCTTCTTAAACCCTATTCATGCTTTGTCTATTTTTATTATCACCCCCAAAACATGAAAATGAATACATAAATACAAGGACTTAGCTTTTTCTAATCTCTATATTTCATGATCCAAATTCCATGTATATCTGACAATCAATGGTCATTGATATTTTGAAATGTGAATTTATGCTTCTTTAAAATAGAAAAATGGAAGCCAAGTATCAAATTTAGTCTTAAAACTTTAAATGTGACTAGATTAGGCAATTCAATAAATTAAATGGATGACAGATTAGATAAGAAAGTAAAAGCCCCAAATTTGTTGCTTACTAGAAACACAGGTAAAAATAAAAGTCATAGGGGTGGCAAGGTGGCATAGTGAATAGAGCACTGGTCCTGGAGTCAGGAGGACCTGAGTTCAAATCCAGCCTCAGACACTAAACACTTACTATCCATGTGACCTTGGGCAAGTCACTTAAACCCAATTGCCCTGCCTTTCCCCCTCAAAAAAGAAAAAAAAAGGCAAAAGTAAAAGGCATATAAAGAATTAAAATGAAGTGCTTGCACAAAATTTGCTTTATATCCAATGAATCCAAAGAAGATTTCAATCATACTATCTGATGAAGCAAAAATAAAAATTCACATCATAAAAGAGATAAATAACAGAGATACATAATGCTTAAGTCATAGACAACAAAACATTATCAATATTAAACTTATACAGTATGCTCCAAGTGCCTTAGCACTTCAATTCAGAGAGAGAACAATTAACTGAATTCAAGAAGACAGTAATACAATAATAGCATAAAAATTTAATATCCCTCTTTCTAACAGAAAGATAAATAAATGGGTAGTGTAGAATTGAACAGATTTCTGGAAAAACTAGACTTAAATGATTTGTGACATCCTCTAAACAGCACTGTTAAAGAATATTTATCATTCCTAGAGCAACAAGACTTTTACAAAAATCAATGATGTTAGGGCAGAGATTTTGTAAATAGAGATGAAAAGGCAAAAATAGCAAACATACCATTTACATATCATAACAAAAACAATAATTAAGTTCATTAACCTCAACAGTGAAATTCTAAATAATGAGAGTGTCAAAGAACATAATAAAATATATGAAAGATAATTATAGAGTAGGTGTTGTAGAGTTTACTTGTAATCCTTACTGACATATCTCTTGAACCCAAGAGTTCTGACCTGCAGTGAGCTAAGTGGACCAAATGTCTACACTACATTTAGCACTAATATTTTGAGCTTTCAGAAGCTGGGGGCCACCAAGTCACCTAAGACAGGAAAATCCAATGAGGTCACAGGTTGAGTTGTTAAACCAACTCACTTAAATGTGCCTACACCCATTGCTGTGAGGCTCTGCCAATAAGTAGCCCTTGAACTCCTAACTTGAGCAAGATATGAAAGTCCATTTAAAACAAATAATCAAACATAACAACATTTCTTTTATGCTAAAATAGCACTCAGGGAAGTACACACATATGGAAACTCACAAACAGATATACACACAGAGAAACATATGTATATATTTGTAAATGTATGTATAATATATATACACACATATATACACTTATGTACACATAATTCTTAATACATATATTAACAAAATAGAAAAACTATCAATGACCTGTGTATCATTGTTGCTTGTCCTTAATTTTTGAAAATTGACATCATTGGTGATATTGACTTGCACGTGAATTGGACTTAAGTGAGGCAGAGTTGAACAAAGTTCTCAGCCTCACCCTTTCTTCCTGAGTCATTGAAATCTAGTGCCAAGACAAAAGAAAAGATGACTGGTGATGGCCTGGGATGTAGTTAATGACGTTGGTGTCTTACATATCTGTCCAAGCTTTAAGCACTTCACGGTGACTGTTTCATCCACCTTTATAACCTTTGGAACAAATTGTTCTCCTTCACCCAATCTATCAGAGAACGTCTTTACATGCTTGGGATAGACATCTCCCTAACTTACCAACAGGTTTGAGACCTGTCCTGTTTAACCTGTCTGCTGAGAGGATTTACCTGGGTATGGCTACTATGCATGCTACAGCTTCTTGGAGGAACAGGTGAGAGTTGGGTGCATCAGGTGGACACGAAAGATGGATAAGCAGCCATGAAAAGTGCTTGGCAAGCTCTCACACCAGAGGTGGTGGTTCTAAACAACCCACAAACCATAACTGAATATATATCAAGCAAATAATGTAACTCCAAATAAACATATTGGAAAAGATACTGAAAATGAGAAAAGAAAAAAGATGGAAAATAAATAGGCTATCAAAATGATAAGTAAATCTAAAAGTTGGTTGTTTGAAAACATTAATAAAATTGATAAATCATTAGCCAACCTTACTAAAAAGAAAAGGGCAGAAAATCAAATGAATGGAATAGCAAATGAACAATATATAGTCATAGCAAAATAATAAGAAATTAAAAAAATATTATCATGACCTACTATGTATGGTTACATGCTAAGAAACCAGTACTCAAATGAAATAAAGCATTAACTTAAAAAATATAAACTACTCACAAAATGATCTTAAGCAATCCAATTTCAGAAAAAGAAATGGAACTATTTGTAATGCAACTACTAAAGGGAGAGGAAGTAGAAAAAATCTCTTGGCATTAACTAAAATAATTTTGTCAATTAAAAAATAATTACCTACACTGCTCAAATTATTCTTAAATACTGAGAAAGAAAACATTCTACCAAACTTTTTTATGAAACAATATGTCCACATATCTAAGCCAGGGAAGGCTAATGTGAAGAGCTTGAAAAATGGAAGAGTATTATTAATTTTTTTGAGGGGGCAGAGCAGGGCAATTGGGGTTAAGTGACCTGCCCAAGTCACATGGTTAGTAAATGTGTCATGTGTCTGAGGTCGGATTTGAACTCAGGTATCCCTGACTCCAGGGCTGGTGCTATATTCACTGCACCACCTAGCCAACCAGGAACAGTATTATTAATAAATATTGAGTCAAAATTTTAAATACAATTTTGTAAAAAGAAAAAAAAAACTAAAGTAAATTCATTCAGGAAATGGATGAGTACCAAAGTGAGATTTACATGTAGATACAAGGATGGTTCAACATTAGGAAAACAGTCAAAATAATTAGTCATGTTAAAAAAAAACCCAAAAAATGGTGCTAAAAAAATAAAACTTTGGCAATGTACAACTCTCATTTATACTAAAAACTTTACAGAGTAGTTGTAGAGGAATTTAAAAAAAAATCATTAAAAAGTAACTATGAAGAAGCACACAAACATCATAGGCAATGGATAGATATGAGAAACTTCCCCCAAAATGTAGGAATAAAGCTCATTCTATATTATTTGATATTGCTTTAGCTATATTAGCAATAAGAGAAATAAAATAAAGGTATAAATATACGTACAGGGATAATTTTTTCTTGATTTGTTGGTTTCTTAGAAAATATAAGCAACCAGGAAACAAACTAATTGAGACAATTAATGACTAAAGTAAAGTTGTGGGTTGTAAAATAAACCAATAAAATAAATCCAAAAGGAAACTTAATAAAGAAATCCTAAATAATTGTCCCAAAGATCACACCATAGGAAAAACAAATAATTATGTAAAAGAAAATAATGACAAAAACAGCATAACAACATTTCAGCTTTAAAAACATATGTTAAAATTGAAAAGGAAAGGTTAATTTAATGAACATGCACTTTAAAAATTGTAAAGAATATGAATAAAACTCATAATAAGCAAAATGTTACAAACATTGATAATTAAGAGAAATTAGAAAACTAGAGAAATGAGAAATAAAACTAAAGCTAGTTCTTTGAAAAGATTAACAAAATTTATAAATTGCTTTTATCATTTGTTTAAGAATATACATCATATATAGCTAAGAAGATATATGCTATACTCTTTTAATTTCTTTTGTTATGATTATTGCTTATCCATTTTGACTGTATTATGAAATATGGTCTAAGAGGGGCGGGTAGGTGGCACAGTGAATAGAGCACTGGCCCTGGAGTCAGGAAGACCTGAGTTCAAATCCAGCCTCAGATACTTGACACAATTACTAACCGTGTAACTTTGGGCAAGTCACTTAACCTCGATTGCCCTCCAAAGAGCAAAAAAAAAAAATATGTTCTAAGATAGTGGGATGCGCCCAATTTCAGCCAGACTACTTTCTGATTTATACAGCACAGTTTATCAAATAGGAAAAATTGTTTTTCACCAGTACAAGTTTGGAAGTGGGATATAGCTAGAATATAGTTCATTTGAAAAGATGTGGTTCCTATTTACTGAATGAAAAGCTCAATAAGACTCAGCTATGTGATTTATCAGACAAGAAAGCCAGTATAATCTTAGGTTAACTGCTTCATTCTATCAAGGAAAATTGGAGCAACAATTTGACTGAACTTAGGCTCTGGTAAGACCACCAAAGTGCTTAAGTCTGGGCATTACATTTTAGGAAGGATATTGATAAGTTAGAAAGTTGTCAGTGAAAAGCACCCAGGAGAATACAGGAGCTACATTTATATCATATGAAAATTGGCATAAATAAATTTAGCTTGTACAACAAAGAACATAGGGAGGGACACAGAAGCTTCCTCCCTCCCAAAGCAATAGAATGGCTGCCATCGTGGAAGAATGATTAGCTTCTTTCACTTGTTTCTAGAAACAGGACCCATAACACAGACCTGATTTATATTTTTTTCATGGAACCCTTTCTAGAATCTGGTGAAATTTATAGACCACTTCTCAGAACAATGTTTGAGTGACCATTTGTTAATTCTCTTGTAGTGGATATATTTTGTTCTTGCAGTAGATAGATGCTAAAATCTTCTTTTAAACCAAGTTCCTATAAATTGGCGGGCTTGCAATTTAGTTGGGGACACAAGCCAGAAAAAAAGAACAAAAGGTTATTTGATGTAAATCTAAACAATACATAATTTAAGCATTTCCATAAAGGCAATACCAAAGGGATTTAATATAGAGAAGGAAGATGAACTAGGACTTGATAAACAATGTGTGAGGAAAGAAAAATGAGACATGGGAAAACATTTTAATCTGTAGAAGGCATATTGTCATCAAATTTGTTGTAAGAAGAGTGGGAAAAAAGCTAGTGTATTAGCACTTAGCTTGGAGAGAAGAAAATATATTGAAGGTATGTGAGCTCTTGAGAAATTCAGATAACATTCAGCTCAACTGTTTTACATGCTGGGAGTTGTAAAAGCCTTGCAGAATCCTTTGAGGTTCCCTCTCCTGATCTTTTCCACTCACCTTCTCTGTAAGAGAAAAGTTACACAGAGAAAGAAAAGTTACGTTGGAGAATACTTTCTTCACAGCTTCTAAAGTTCTCCATTTAGTTTTCTATATGTACATTAATTTCTGAGAAAAAGAGAACTATGTCCATTAAATACAGAAGTTCTTAACCTTCTGTCTATGAATTTATTTTTAAAATAGTTATTTCAATATAATTGGTTCCATTTGTATATACCTACACACATCTACAATATATGCATATGTGCATATATACATTATATATATATATATATATATATATATATACTATGCATTTAAACACATTATTTTGAGAAGGGATCACTATCTAAAAAAAGATTGGATGACACACAAAAAAATGTTAAAACCCTTCAATTTTAAATAGACCTGAGAGAATTCTCCTGAGCAGAGTATTCCTTCCAACCAGAAATTTCAATGGGGATGCAGAGGACAAGAATCTTATCTAATGTAGTAGTATAAGAACCTATTTACCTCCATTTTTAAAAAGTCATTGTGCAATTCATATAATTCAACATGGGGAAGTTCTAGAAAGCAAGCACATTTGAATCTGGTAGTAAGCTGCAAATCAAAAGAATTGTTCTGCACATATGTAATGCAGTAAGCCAAATGAAACACTCGAAACAAATCAAATTTGACCCCAAATCAGAAAGTACACTAATTTGCTATATCCCTAAAACTTCAAGATTTATTGCAGGGGCAGCTAGGTGGCGCAGTGAGTAGAGCATCAGCCCTGTAGTCGGAAGGACCTGAGTTCAGATCCGGCCTCAGACACTTAATGCACACACAAGCAGAAACCTAGCCGTGTGACCTTGGGCAAGTTACTTAACGCCGATTGCCCTCCAAAAGGCAAAAAAAAGAGATTTATTTCAGATAAATTGATCAGCTCCACTCATATAAACTTCTAATCAACTAACAGGGTTTGCTAGTTCCTTGGTCGGTTGGCATGTTTGACAATTGGATCATTTTCATGCAAAATAAAATATTTTATGAAATTCTTGAACTAAAACCAAAATAAAATTTCAACATATCCTCTAAAGCATAAAACTAAAACTTAACTCTACTTCAACCCCTGATTTAGATCATTATTGTTTTTCTTTTTTAAAAAAATTAAAATTAAGTTCTATAAGGGAAGAAGGTAAATACTAATAATAGTAGGAGACAGAAATCTGTGGATCAATTTCAATCAGATTACCCAAATAGCCCTCTATGTCCTTCCCTACCCCCCAGCTTCTCTTATATAACATGGTCTCAAGGAAATAAAAATAACTGTAATCATTGATTTAATGATTTGTCCTGTAATCTAATAATTAGTGTACAAGACTGAAGTTGAACCCAGACCTTCCTTATTCCAAGTCCAACATGTGACAGGTTGCCTATAAGGAGAATAAACTCCACCATGTAAATTATGAAAATGCGACATGCCTAATATTATAAATCGCAGTGTTGCATATTAGGTAATAAAATGTATAGAAAGAATCTCTGAGCAAGTTAATGAAATATTGGATGATATATAGTGTTCACCAAAGTTTCCCTCTTCCCTTCTACATTATAGGCTACTCAAGTATTTATTTGTTTCGAAGAGTCCAATAACAAGTTTAGTTCAGCTCATCATATATTTTAGAACATCTACTATATGTAATACTTTGGAGGATGCCACAAGGAGAAAATTTGCATTGTGATACTTCCTGTTTGAGCTTCTCACAGGATATGAAGGATCCAGATATACTTTAGGTGACTTCCCACCCACTGGTCTTATTACCCTGGCCCAGACAACCTGTGGACATCACTAGCTGACACTACCTACTGTACCGTCCACCCTTTCCCTTATAGGGATAAGATTAAAAAAAAATAAAGGACAAAAATTTAATTTATAGTACAAAGCCAATTAATGGGGCTCTTAGAGAAACATATGCTATCCACCTATGTTTCTCTAAGAGAGCCAATCTGCCCCCAGAAACCTGAATCACATACAGTGAAGTCCTCCAAGCCCCTGGAAATGTTTTCAGTAGGAGTTTGTTACTCATTTGCTTTGTAGCTCCCAGTACTAGGGGACCTATTTTCCATTTTATTTTACAGCTTTCATTTTTCCAATGTCCCAATATAATAGCTTCTAAGGCTATATCTTCCATTAGAGACATTGCAATTGGGATTGGGACCCAACTGAAAAGCATTTCTAGGACCCAGGCCCGTGCTCCTCTGAGCTAGTTTATCAGCATGGATATTGCTTATGAATCAGAAAAATATGGTTCCCTTAATCTTCCAAGATAGCCTCTATTATTTTCAATACTCAGTTGGATTGGGATGAATTTTACAGTTTGACATCTATTCTTCCATAGCATTTTGACTTTGTACATTATAAACTTGGCATTACCTCCCACTGGTCTAGAAGCTTAGTAAAATGCCAGATTACTTCCATTTGACAATCAATTCCCAGGCCCCATGTGTTGCTCTAGAGCCAAATAGGACTATTTGAATAATCTAGAGATGATTCTCTTCTGCCTTCAGGGTAGAGGATAGGAGGGTATGAAGGAAGGAGGAGCCAAATACTTCCAAAGCACTGTCTTATGCTGGGGAGAATATTTCACTTTCCCTGTGACATCTCAATCCTACTCAGGCAGTTTATAATCAAATATCATAGGTAAAAAACATATTTTCAAAAAAAGAAACATACCACAGAGAATATGGTAGATGCTATAATCGAATTAAAAACTTCTCATGGTAACATAAGATAAAGAGAAAATGTTACTGTCTAGAGGCTTAGAAGAGACCTTAGGTATCTTCTAGGCCCAAGATTCTTAGGTTCAAATACATGAACTTAAAAAAAAAATAACTGTATTCCAATATAACTGGTTTCCTCAATGTTCCTTTATATTTTACTTTATATATCTAAAAATTTTATTCTGAGAAATGGTCCATAGGCTTTACCAGACTATCATATGCTTCCATTAAGCAAAAATGGGTAGAAACTACTGGGCTAGCTGAAGCCTTTCACATTACAGAGAAGAATATTGAAGTAGAGAGGTGCTAAGCAGCTGAATTCAGACTCGGGTCCTCATTTTTCACTGCTCTTTCACTGCCCCACAGTTCCCTTTTAAGAGAGAAAAATTCATAGAGCCTAGTTAACAGCCCAGATAGTTCTTAATATGCCAGCTATTAATTTCATGAGTTGAAGTATTGTTATAGGTTAGGAACTGGGCTAGGTCACTATACAGATGCAAAATTCACTGCAGGTGGATCCCCCGCCCCCTTCCCGAAACAGGAGAAGCCTGAGATGTAGGTGTGTCCTTGAACTAGCAATCACCTGATTGGGAAAATTCAGAGGAATTTGTAAGGTCTGCCATACTTCTTGCTAGGGGCTTCTCATGCCATCTGAATAAGAACTGGTTCAACACACCAGTCTGTTCAGCCAATTTTAATGACAATTATTGAAGCTGCAATTATTAAAGTGGCTTTAATGGAAGACTGCAAAGAGTCAAGTTTAGAAAAAAAAATCATCTTAATCTCATATGATAACCATGAGTACTTTTACTTCCCCCGAGCAGAAAAGGACCAATTCCTGATCACAACAGGTATTCTTCCTTATCTTTTATTAGACTAAGTTAGATGTAGAGAGTATAATTTCAAGAGACTTCACCCCATTTGGGGTTCTTATAACAGAGTACAAATCCTGAAGTGGTTCAATATCTATAGCAGTGGCAAAAATAGAGGCATCTGTAAAAGAAGCAACCACCTCTGTGTCTAAATTTGCATGGTGGTCATACTATTTTCCATAAGGATTATTCCTTCCTCTGCAGTTTATTTATATTTGAGAATTTTCACAAAATTGCCCCTTTATTATTGGTCTAAATGTAATTTCAAGGTTCTGGATCTATGAGCTTCTAAAGAATGTGATGATAATAAGTAATAACTTAGGTGACATTTAAAGATTCTAAACCTGGCTAACACTTTTACAAAATTTCCTTTTTCAATATTTTAAGCATGCATTAGTTTAAAAGTTTTGAAGATTAAGAGTTATAGAAGACCTTGGAAACATTTACTCCAATTCCCTCATTTTATAGATGACCATAATGAGGTAGAAGGGACTGTGATTTACCTTAAGTTGGCTGAACTCTGCTCTGTGAACATTTGTCACTAGTCGTGGAAAGGTAACAGACCAAGCAGGAAGAACAATCATTCAGGACCCATCTATCTACTCTTGGTGCCCTTCTTAGGTTTATGCAGAAATGAAAGTAAAATATTGTCCATTTCGCTGAATTTCAGACATAGAAAGGATCTTAGAGATGATTTAGTACAAATGCATCATTTTACAGATAAAGAAACTGAGGCCCACAAAGGTGAAATAACTTCCCCATGGTAACACAGATAAAATAGCTAATCAAGAAGAAAAGCCTATATCTTCTTCAATCCATGCCTAGTGTTTTTTATCCATCTCACCACACAACAGTCCTTTGATGGTTTATACTGAGATATCACCTCTGTGATATAAAGGAGAATTTATTTGGGGTTATATTATCAGATACTTTTAAAATAAAAATAATAGATGCTCAGTGAATTAACTGTACACATCAGTAAGTATGGGGGTTGGGATGTATATGTCAATATATATATATACACACACACACACGTTTATATATATACATAGATATACACACATGTATATATAATATGTATATATGTGTATATATGTATATAGACATGTGTGTATATATATACATACATACACACACTACATGAATACTTTAACATTTTACCTCAAAAAACCCAACACTCCACAAATAATAGACATAGACTCTCAAGAGGTTGAGCATCTCATCACAGGAATATCAACTAAGCTAAACAAGTTTTACTTTACCCTATAAAGGTGACTTTCACATTAGCTAAAGAAATGCATGAGAAAAATCTTTCTATATATTAATTCTTTTGTAGCAAGGCAGACTTCTCTTTACACCAGACAATGCTTATACCTAGGGATTTGTTGATGAAGTGAGAGGAATAAGAAAAAAGGTGCAGCTTCAGTAAGAGAAGACTAGATAGGGAAATAAGGACAACAAGGAGATAATCTCATACATTAAGCCAGAACATCAATTTAGTTAAGTAAGTTTTAGACAAAACTGTGTGAAGTATTCATATTCATTTAATATAGTCTATATATTTTTTTACTGAATTTTAAGTGAAATAGAAAAAGTATTAGAGGGGCGGCTAGGTGGCGCAGTGAGTAGAGCGCTGGCCCTGGAGTCAGAAGGACCTGAGTTCGGATCCGGCCTCAGACACCTGCCCCACACAAACAAAAGCCTAGCTGTGTGACCTTGGGCAAGTTACTTAACCCCAATTACCCTCCAAAAAAGCAAAAAAAAAAAAAAGGATTAGTTTAAAAAAGAAAGAAAAGGGAAGGAGAGGAGAGATTGGGAGGTAGAAATGCTGATGGCCAGGAGCTATAGGTGGGGGATCTTCATTTGCTAATAAATTATGGCCATAATTTTGTCTCTTTATTCTTGGAACTCTCTCACATGTATGCTTTCCTAATTTTTCCTTCTTCTAACATTACTCTTATTTTTTGCCTTCTTTTGTTATATTCTACAAATTGTTTCCTCTTCATTCCTCTTACTCTCACTGAATTTTTTCAACCACTCATCTTCTTCGCTTATTTGCTATCCTTTTATTTCTTGTTACCACTATTGTGTCTATCCTTGTAAAAGTTTCTTTTCTTCTTCTCCCTATATTCTCTGGCAGGTGGTAGGGCAGTCAGGTGTGGCCGTAAGCAAATGCAAAAGCAGATTTTGGTCGTTCCTTTGTCCAGCATGCAGTATTTGCTCGACTGTATTATTATTAAGTAATTTTGCATGCACATTAATGTTGAGATCCTGAACTCTGCAACAAAATGCTGGTGTCAAGGAAAGTCATCAGTATTTAAATATTTTCATGCTTCTTTTGTATGAGTACTTCCTCTGTGGATGAAGATCAAAGTTCTTTCCATATCTTTCTTGTTTGATGACTCTGACATTTACTGTATGTGATGTTTTTGGGAAAGTCATTATTATCTTCCTAAATATTAATTTCCTCATCTGTAAAAATGAGAGGTTAAGTAGATGGCCTCTGTAGTTCCTATTAGTTCTACATTTATGGTACTTTGAATGGTGGAAGGAGAGAGAAGTGTTCTGAACACCTGTATTTAAGAGATTGGAGCAAGAAAGGCTTACCTGGCATACTTTTTTGAAGAAAAAAAAGCTAGAAGTGAGCTATGGAGGAAAATATCAAGAAGAACCATTATTTTTAAATTCATGTAAGAGCAGAAGATCCAGACAAAAAGAAATCTCAAGAAAAAGTAAAACCATAAGAATAAGTTCTTTGTCAAATTTTTCCTCTTGATGCCTGACTATCCACAGACACTATAATATAATTTACTCCTTTGTTAACAAAAATGTTTCCTGTAAATCGAAAATTGCCCTTACCATAAAGACAGCAAAGGAATAAATCAAAATAATTTGTAGATATATAAAAATCTCTAAAGCATTATTGATTAGAGAAATGCAAATTAAAACAATCATCAGTTATCATTTTATATCTCTCAGATTGGCTAAAATAATTGAAGGGGAAAGGGACAAATTTTGGAGGGAATGTGGAAAAAACAGGACACTAATTCATTGCTGGTGAAACTGTGAATTGATCCAACCATTTCGGAGAGTAATCTGGAATTATGGCCAAAGTGTTATGAAACTGCCTGTACCCTTTGGCCCAGCAATACCACTACTAGGTCTATTTCTTAATCATTAGGGGAAAAGGAAAATAATGAATATGCTCTAAAATACTTATAGAATATTTCTTTGTGTTGGCAAAGAACTGGAAATAGTGGGGATGTCTTTCAATTGGGGAATGGCTAAACAAGTTGTGTTATATGATTGTGCTGGAATTGTGCTGTGTTATAAGAAATGATGAACTCAGTGATCTTAGATCTTGGGTAGACTTGCACAGAATAGTGAAAAGTGAAATGAACAGAACCAAGAGAGCATTGCAGACAGTAACAACAATATAGTTTTAAGAACAACTTTGAATGATTAAGTCATTTTGACTATAATAAATAACCACATTAGCTACAAAGGATATGTGAAGGAAGATTCTATCTGCTTCCAGAGAAAGGACTAATAAATAGAAGTATGTATAGAATGGTTTTACATATATATCTGTATATATGTATATGCATACACATATGTATTCATGTATACATACACACATACATATATGCACACACATACACACTCACACATATTTGTGTCTAATGGTAATCATCTCTATTGGGAGAGAAGGAAAAAGGGAAAAAAGATATTTACATTGTAACAGTTTTAAAAGGAACAGCAAATTGTATGTGATAGATTTGCAGTTTCATGTGTAATCATCTTTTTATTATGCTATGTTGTGGAAATGCTCATTTTATTCTATAAATTAGAAATAAAAAAACATTTTTTTAAATCATGAAAAAATCTATTATTTATTTGGTTATCACCACTGATAAAAACTGATATTTTATAACCTGGTAGATTGTTGTGGCAAATAAATTCATCAACCTATGATTAACCTGGTGATAAAAATCTCTTAAATTATCTAAGATGAACTTCAAAGTCTTTCCAATTTGATATGATCTGCCACAGCTTGGGCCCCATTGATATACCTTTTCAAGAATTCGTAGTTATATCCATACTACAATGATGTATTGGGGTAGGTATTTAATAGAGAAAGATTTATATAAAGATTTGCTAGCTGCCCTCAAGCTATCATTGATGAGGGGTGGTGGTGATGTTATAACTCTTTGGTTTCTTCTATCTTGTGGGGCAATGTTTCCCTCAAAAAAAACTCCACATTATCTCTGTATACACTAATGGTGTTTTGAGATATTTTTTAATTTAACTCTTAGATAAATGAAACAAGCAAACAAGTTTTTTTGTTTGTTTGTTTGTTTTTTTTTAAAGCAATTGGGGTTAAGTAACTTGCTCAAGGTTACACGGCTAGTCATTATTTATGCATGGGTGCTCATTTTCTGAGGCGGGATCTGATCTCCGGTCATCCAAACTCCGAGGCTGGCGCTCTTACTCACTGCGCCACCTAGCCGCCCCTTTAGGGCAATTGGGGTTAAGTAACTTGCCCAAGGTTACACGGCTAGGTGGCTAGGTTTTTGTTTGTATGGATTAAGTGTCGGAGGCCGGCTCGGAACTCAGGTCCTTCTGATTCCAGGGCCAGCGCTCTATTCACTGCGACACCTAGCCACCCCAGCAAACAAGTTTTTGATGTGCCTTTTTTTTTCTTTTAAGATGGCTTCTCCTTATATCATGTGGTCTGGGAGTGCAATGGTAACTCATAGATAGGCATGAACCCACCATTGATTGGTATGCAAGTCTTGATATTCTAGTTTTCTAACCTGACTGAATTCATCCTTCCTTAGTCATTCTGGTGCACTTACCCCTACTGATGATCCCCACAGTCTTACCATATCAGTGCATATTTTAGTGTATTACCACATGTGGCTGATAAGACTTTTAAAGCAATAAGTTATATTGCCTTGCTTAAATTTAGAGCATTAGGAAGAAATCAAATTGAATTTATAAAATAATTGTCAGCATCAAAAAGCTCAAGGGGTGTCCATTATTTCATAGACTTAAAAGTTGCTAGAAAAATCTTTTCCAAAAACCCAGCAAGTGGTAATCCATCTGTTGCTTAAAGACCTCCAGTGAAAGGGAATTCACAGTCTCAGGCATTCATTTCACTTTTAGATAATTCCAATTGTTTCCCCCCCTTATATCAAGGCTAAAATTGCACTTAATAATAATAGAAATAATATATCTAATAAAAGTAAAGTTTCTTTTTTATATTCGCAAACAACTCTATATCTTTTGTGGAAAACTGATGTACTTGTTTCATTAGGCAGTGAAAACACATTTGTAGACTGCATGATAATTTGGTAATTGATTTTTGATTTTCAAATATTTCTAGAATGCAAAAAGAAAAAATGATTGAAATTAAGTTGCATGTATTTGAAAAGGGCCAATGAGTCACAGGAAATGTATATATTTTTCACTTAAATATTCTCTGCATGATTGCCTAAAGCAATCCTCTTGTTCCCAAAGTAGACTCATAGTTCATGACTAAAATTTAAATCCAATAACATAAAATGAAATTGGATTGTTGTTGTTGCATAAATGTGAATTATAACTGCAGAACTAAAAATGCATCTGGCTAGCCTAGGTATCTTCCAATAAGGGAAGGCTTAAAATATTAGCTGTCATTATTATCTTAGAATTTAGTATTATCTTTAAGGAAAATCATGTCCTTAGTATGAATGAGAAAAATTACAAATCTGGCCCTAACCTAAATTAAATGACTTTTTGATGTGAAGATATAAAAATCCCCTACTAATTAAAATTTCAGTTTTAATTTAGATCAATTAAGATCACTTCTCATACAAATTTGGGTTATTACCACTCTAGCAATAAGTTGCTTACATTTGTGCCCTTCAGATGAACCAAAAGTAATAGAACTTTCCTAAAAGTGCATTCGAAATTACTTATATACTTGAAGTTGAATGCCTTTTTTAATTAACAGGAAACTTTGTAGATAGAAGTTAAAGAATTAAAGTAAAAATGTGTTGTGAAAGCATATGAAAATAATGTATGGTGGCTTAACCAAAATACTATTGGATTTAGAGTCAAATGATCAAGATTTTAAGTCTTAGTTTTATCTTTTTTTTTTTTTGCAGTACAGTTCAATAAATGCTTATTAAATATCCTCTATGTGCCAGCCACTATGCTAAGCTTTAGGGATACAAATAAGATAAAGAAAGACAATCCTTGTCCTCATAAAACTTACAATTTAAAAGAGGAAGGCAATGCATGAAAGGAAGCTAGAAAGGGATACAAAAATACATACCCAGAATGTGGGCATGACGTAGCATGAAGTGGAAACCAAGCAGAGGTGCTAATGGAAAATGGAGAATTCACTGGAAAGTTCAGATCTTAGAGTTCTATAAAATTAGGCTTTGAGAGGAGTTCAGTGCTCCATACTCCAGTCCTCCAAACAGAAGGGAGAGATGACTGGGGGAGTTGAGAAGTTATTGGGTAACACAAATCTGAATCAATCAGCCTGGTGATGACATTTTATATCATCTTATTTTGGGTCAGGCAAGATGTTCCATGAATCCTCTTCCTTCTCTTCCTCCTCCTGCTCTTCCTCCATCCTCCAAACTTTATTCTCCTCCATCATCATCCCTTTGGATATTTTTTTATTTTTACCTTATTCTCATACAATTCAACACAAGTTTATGGATCACTTATTATATGTAAAGCTGAGTGCTGAGTTCCTAAAAGGAAAAAGAACAACAACAACCACAACAACAAAATCTCTGATATCAAGGAGCTTTCCACAGACTACAGGAGGTAATATTGTATATATTGGGGGCGGCTAGGTGGCGCAGTGAGTAAGAGCGCCAGCCTCGGAGTTTGGATGACCCGAGATCAGATCCGGCCTCAGAAAATGAGCACCCACGCATAAATCAAATGACTAGCCGTGTAACCTTGAGCAAGTTACTTAACCCCAATTGCTTAAAAAAAAATATTGTATATATTATTGTTAGGTGCTAAAGTTGATAGAGGACTAGGACTGAAATCAGGAAGTGAGTTCAAATCTGATCTCAGACACTTACTGGCTGTGTGACTTTGTGCAAGTCACTTAACCCTATTTGCCTCAGTTCCACATCTGTCAAATGACCTGGAGAAGGAAATGGTAAACCACTCCAGTATCTTTGCCAAGAAAACCCCTCATGGAGTCACAAAGAATCAGACATGATTGAACATCAAATTATTTCCTCTATAGGATTTTTTGGGTGTGAACAAACAATTAACACACTGCATGCAAATATGACAAATGCCCTGTGGAGTATGATACAACCATGGCATTGAATTTTGTACCAATTATTTAGGTCATTCTTTATCTCTTCGAGGAATATTTTATACTTGTATCTATATAAATCTTGAATGTGCCTTAACATCTTGACTCCCAAATAGCATATGTGTTGTGTGGTTTTGTTTGTGTCTTTGTTCTTTTAAGTAGGAATTATTTCTATCTTACATGAATTTTGAATTTGTTGCTACTTTGCAACTCGGGATTTTTATGAGTTTATTTTCTATCCTGTCAAGTCATGGAAGCCAGGATCAAAGCTTCTCTTTCTGCATTCAGGATCTTAAAGAAAAACAAACAGATGAAACTCCTCCAAAAATATTCTAGATGCTTTTTGGTTTTAGATTTCTCCTACTCCCAAAGATCCCACACATAGTAAAAAGTAATTTTGCATCTTATACAAGTTAGACCTAGAATGCTTACTAGAAATTATTTACCCCATCTCTTCATTTAAAAAAAAAGAAATTGAGGCTCATATATTTTAAATGGCTTATCTAAGTCAGTAAGGAAGAAAATAATGAGCTAGAATTTAAAGCAAGCAATTTTTTTCTTTTAAATTTATTTTAAAATTAAGCGATAAGAAAGAAAAATGTCATTATAGACAAATACTGAAACTCAAATTCAAAATAAGAAATGAGAAAAAAAGCATTGCCAGGTGCACATCAGAATGTAAGAGAGGATTCAAAATATAAAGCAATAAATTTCCATTACAAGAAAGACTATATAATAAATACTAAATAAATGTATTCAGAACTGTTCATCTTTTCTTCACTTCCTTGTAAGTTTTCTTTTGTTCTTTATTGTACACTTTTTACTTTGCTCTTTTTTGCTCTTCCTACTCACCTCCCCCAAAAAGGCTACAATTTACCTTGGATACATACATCATTCTCTCTCTCTCTCTCTCTCTCTCTCTCTCTCTCTCTCTCTCTCTCTCTCTGTCATTGAACATTATATATAGTGTTCTGAGACAGGTGGTCTTTTAGTATTACTAAGTTTTGTGTGATTCTAATTGTGGTACTGTAATATTTAACTTTTTTCTTTTTACTTGTACTATTTTCTTCTTGAGCTGAGGGTTTTGGAATTTAACTATGATATCCCTATAGATTTTCCACATAGGATCTCTTTCAGGTGGTGATTGGTGGATTTTTTCTATTACTATTTTCCCTGCTTGTTCTAATGTTTCAGGACAATTAACAAAAATATATTTCTTCTTTTGCTGTATCACGATTTTTTTTAATATTTGAACCATTTAATTTTAAAACTTCAAATTACAGATCCATTCCCTTCCTCCCTTGTAACCCACTCCCCCTGGGAAGATAAGCAATTCAGTATATGTTGTACATGTATAGCTATGTGAAATATTACCATAGTAGGTATGTCATAAAAGACTGGCTATATTTCCCTCCCACCCATCCCACCCCCAACCCAGTCCATTCTCTACTTTGATCTTGTCCTTCTTCAAAAGTGGGTACCTCCAACCTCTCCTCCCCCCAGCATGCCCTCCCCTCCATCATCTCCCCTCTCATCCCCCTTCCCCCTACTCTCCTGCAGGGTGAGATATCACATTTAGTATGTATGTCATTCTCTCCCTGACCCAAATTCAACGAGAATATGGTTTTGCCTTTTTGCCTTCCTGTTCTTCCCCTCCCCTGCAACCACTTCTCCTTTCCTCTTCTACATGAGATAGTTTACCCCCCCCCATCTCTCCCAATCTCCTCTCAGCACATTCCTCTCTCACCTCTTAACTTCACCCCTTAAGTATTATCCCTTCCTACGAAATTCTACCTGTGCCCTCTATCCATGTATACCTGTAAACATATACACACACATTCCCATATGTATTCATATGCCCATATACCCTTCTTCAACTATTTTCATCCTGAGAAAGGTTTCATCAGTCACAGTTATTGTTTTTCCATGTAGGAATGTAAATAGTTCAACTTTGATAAGTTCCTTTTGATTTCTTTTCCCTGTTTACCTTCTCAAGCATCTCTTGCTTCTTGTGTCTGAATGTCAAATTTTCTATTCAACTCTGGTTTTCTCCTCAAGAATGCTTGAAAGTCCTCTATTCCACTGAATGACCATATTTTCCCCTGAAACAAGATACTCAGTTTTGCTGGTTAGGTGACCCTTGGGTTCATTCCCAGCTCTTTTGCCCTCTGGAATATCATATTCCATGCCCTTCTATCCCTCAGTGTAGAAGCTGCCAGGTCCTGTGCTATTCTGATTGTGTTTCCACAATATTGAAATTGTTTCTTCATGGCTGCTTGTAGTATTTTCTCCTTGATCTGGGGATTCTGGAACCTGGCTATAATATTCCTTGGAGTTTTCTTTTTGGGATCTTTTTCAGGAGGTGATCTGTGGATTCTTTCAACCTCTATTTTGCCCTCTGGATCTAAAACATCAGGGCAATTTTCCTTGAGAATTTCTTGAAGGATGATTTCTAGGTTCTTTCTTTGATCATGGCTTTCAGGTAGTCCAATAATTTTAAAATTATCTCTGCTGGATCTATTTTCCAGGTCAGTGGTTTTTCCCATGAGATATTTCACATTACCTTCTATGCTTTCAATTGCTTGGATCTGTTTAAGAGCATATCAATTTCTCATAATGTCACTAGCTTCCATTTGCTACAGTCTAACCAGTCTAATTCTGAGGGAATGAATCTCCTCAGTGAGCTTTTGAGATTTTTTTCCCATATGGAAAATTCGTCTTTTTAAGGCATTCTTCTCCTCATTGCCTTTTTGAGCCTCTTTTGCCATTTGAGTTAGTCTATATTTAAGGTGTTATTTTCCTCAGTCAGGCTGTTGACTCTCATTTCATACTTTTCTTGCATCTTTCTCATTTCTCTTCCTAATTTTCCCTCACTTCTCTTATTTTGTTTTTAAAATCCTTCTTAAGGTCCTCTATGGCCTGTAACCCATTAATATTTTCATTTGGGGCTTTTGGTGCAGTACTTCTGACCTCCCAGTCATTCTCCTATTCCATGCTTTGATCCTCTTTGCCCCCCAAATAGGAGTCTAATGTTAAATTTTTCTTTTTATTTTGTTTCCTTTGCTTAGGCATTTTGCCACTCAATTACTTAAGTGTTGGGCTTGTTGCCACAGTAGGACTCTGCCACCAGACAGGGGTGCTTCCTTCCCAAACGTTCGGGTCTTCTCAACTGCTGGAGATATTAGTGGGGTTCTCTCCCTGAAGCCCCCACACACTCTGGCAAGCTGGTCTCACACCCCAAGCCCTCCACCCCAGACTGCAATCCAGATACAAGAAGGTTAAAGCAAGAGCAATTACCCCCAAGACTGATCACCGGATCCTCCTACAGTCCATAAGCCAAGAGCTGAAGCTGCAACTGAAACTGCAAAATGGCAGCTGTGCTGTCGCTCCTCAGTGGCTTCTTGCCCCCAGGGGAAGAAGTTGATTTGCTCCCAAATACTGGTCCCAAGGACCATAGGGCACTAACCTTTCACTTTGTCCTAGGCATCTATGTGTTGATAATTCTGGAAACGTCACAGATGCTAGTGTTCTAGGGTCTCTCCAGCCAGCTGCTTGTCCGACCTCCCTGGGGCTAAAACCTCAGACTCACAAGGTCCTGGCCCAGAGTGCTGCACTGGCCACTCACTGCTGGGCTCTCAGGCTGTCCTCAGTGGGAGGTTAGCTTCTCTGTGTCATTTTGTGGATTCTGGAGCTCCAGAGGGTGTTCAAAGTCCCCTTTTATATAATTTTGAAGTGGTGTGGGCTGGAGTGCCATGGAAGTGCTGTTTCTACTCTGCCATCTTGGCTCTGCCCCCAGGATTTTTTCTTTGATCATAGCTTTTGGGTAATCCAATTATTCTTATGTTTTCTCTTCTCCATATGTTCTCCAGATCAGTTGTTTTTCTTATGAGATGTCACCTTCTATTTTTTATTCTTTATATTTTATCTTATTTTTCTTGCCATCATAACTTTGCTGGCTTCTTTTTGCCTATTTCTGATTTTCAAGGAATTGTTTTCTTTGTTAAAATTCTGGTCTCCTTTTCCAGTTGGTTAGCTTTCTTTTCATAATCTTATTTTTCTTAGATTGCTTTTATTGTTTTTTTATTTTTCCTTAATTTTTCCTATTTGAATTTTAATCTTTTTTAAAGTTCTTCTATGAGTTCTTTTTGGAAAAGTGATGATTTGACTTTATTGGGGTAGGGAAAGCTTTTTTTCCTGCTTCAGTATCCTCTTCTGTCAATGAATCCACATCTTCTCTATTCCCATAGTAAGTTTGTATAGTTGGTTTCTTCCTCCTTTGTCTATTTATTTTTTAATACTTGCAGTAGCTTATTATAATGTTTTCTAGTCCTGGAATATGGAGGATGGTGCCTCTGCCCTCTGATCCTCCTTCAGTTATCCCCTCTGGCCTGGAATAGAAATTGAGAATTCTGCCCTTCTGTAAGTACCCACAGCCAGCAGTGTCCCTGCCCCATTGCATTCTCACCCATGGCTGCATCTCAACAAGGCAGCTGCACCTGGCATCATTTATCAGCAAAGGTTATCTCAATCAATATTCCTCTTCTCAGATGCCCTACTCTCTATACTGTTTGGGAAGTAAAAATTACCATGGCTGGAGCAGAGGCAACTTCCAAACCCAGCTAGTACCAGGGCTCACTGCTTGCTGTTTCAGTGGAACTAGCTTGGAGCTTTTTATATTTCACTGGAACCAAACTTCATTCTTAGGATTTTTTTTTCAGATAATAGTCCCAGGAGGATCACCTCTCTGCCCCAATTCACCCTGATGTACTATTTTGTTTATTGGTGAAATCTGGAGAATTAGAAATTTTCTGTCTTACTCCACCATTTTTCCAGGATTCTCTCAAGGCTAGTGTCTTTTTTTGGAGGGCAATTGGGGTTAAGTGATTTGCCCAAGATCACATGGATAGTTTTTGTGTTAAGTTTCTGAGGCTGGATTTGAACTCAGGTCCTCCTGAGGGCTGGTGCTCTATTCACTGGGCCATCTAGCTGCTCCGAGGCTAGTGCATTTTAAACTATTCTATGGTTCTGGCATCAAAATAACCTACATGGATACAAAAAATTTAGCCAATCATCTATCCATTTGGTATACTTGGTTGGGAGGAATTTAGTCTAGCTGATCTACTGGATTTACCAAAACTCCAAGTGTAGTTTACATTAAACTAAAAAACCAACAACAACCCAAGCAATTGCCTATTTTTATCTTTCAGTACAGATGTGCTATAACACATAAATAAGGCCATTCTGTCAACCAACAAATGACAAATCAAAGCTTCATTTATTCCCCCTTTCTGCTCACCAATTTGATTTGCTAATGTATATGCATCTCACACCAACAACAGCCATCTGAAGCACTGATATTTTCTCAGCTCACTAAGATGTGGAAAAATCTTCTATATAGTCCATTTCCCTTTGAAAACAAAATAGATGAAACTACATTGGGAAATAAAATGAAGGCATTTCTGCTCAGCTTCCCCCTTCAAAACAGAATCAAGAAGGAAAAATTATAAAAGATATTTTTAAAGCTAAAACCTCATAATCCTAAAGTATTTCCATTTTTATTGTTTTGCATACAGTAAGTTCTTAACAATAGTTCAATATATGGTATTGTGTGGTTTCATTTTGTTTTTAAAGATCATGTCTTGATACTTCAGATTTTCAACTTGATTCTGGTGAACTCATATTAAAAGTTCAATTTACAGTGTATCACTTATCACCCTGTTAAAAGAGTATTTTTATGCAAGATTATTTTCCTTTGTGGAATAGTTATTAGATCATTGCTAGAGTTTTTAAAGGTATATTTGCATACATCTTTCATCCATCCATCCATCTATCCATCCATTCAGAAACTATTTAATGAGCATAAGTGTGTAAGATAGCACAGAGATGCTGAGTGAAAGGCTACAAACATATTTAATGAATTCCTTGCCCTTTGAGAAATTAAAAGATTTTTACCTTGAATTTGTGGGGGTTTTGTTCATCATATCCCAACTGTTAGATTTTAAGAGAGAACTGGAAACTCAAAGATGGAGGAAAAAAAGATTTACTAATAAATGAGAGTTGGTTCATGTCAGAGGTAATATATTAGATGGCTCTTAAGACATGAGTATAGCGGAGCCAAGATGGCGGAGTAGAAACAGCTCATCCAAGCCACTCTCCCCCCAGATTCCCCCCAAACTATGTAAAAGGGGACTCTGAACAACTTCTGGAGCCCCAGCACCCACAGAACGACACAGAGAAGCTAACCTCCCACTGAGGACAGCCCAGCAGCCCTGCAGGAAGGACCAGTGCAGTGGTCTGGGACCTGGCAGCGTGCAGTGCGCAGAGCGCAGGAACCGAGTCAAGCCCAGGTCCGCATGAGCCGAGGTTTTAGCCCCAGGGCAGCAGGGCCAGCAGCCAGCTGGAGGAACCCCAGAACACCAGTAGCTGTGGCGACTCCAGAATTATCAACATAGACTTGCCTAGGACAAAGTAAGAGGTTAGCGTCCTATGGACTTTGGGACTGGTATTAGGGAATGCGTCGGCTCCCTCCCCTGGGGGCTAGAAGCCACTGAGGACAAACACCATTTTGTAGTTTTCAGAGGCAACTCCCGCTCCCAGCCTGCAAATTTGTAGGGAGATCCAGCGATCAGTCTTGGGGGGTAATCGCTCTTGCTTTAACCTCCCTGGATCTGGATTGTGATCTAGGGTGGAAGTCGTGGGTGGGTTTACAGCTTGCCAGAAACGGAAGTTGCCCCCCACACGTTCGGGACGAAAATTCCTCTAGCTGGCCCTAAAGCCATAGTGTGGCAACAAGCCCAAAAGTCAAGTAATTAAGTGGCAACATGCCAAGGCAAAGGAAACAGAAAAATGCAACCCTAGACTCCTATTTTTGGGGCATAGAGCGGGAAAAGGACTGTGAGGTCAGAAGTCCTGCTCCAAAAGCCCCAGGGGAAAACATGAGTGGGTTGCAGGCCATAGAGGACCTTAAGAAGGACTTTACAAATCAAATAAGAGAAGTGGAGGAAAAATTGGAAAGAGAAATGAGAAGGATGCAGGAAAAGTATGAAATGAGGGTCAACAGCCTGACAGAGGAAAACAACACCTTAAAAAATAGACTAACTCAAATGGCAAAGGAGGCCCAAAAGGGCAATGAGGAGAAGAATGCCTTAAAAAGTCAAATTTGCCAGATGGAAAAAGAATCTCAAAAGTTCACTGAGGAGATTCATTCCTTCAGAGTTAGACTGGAGCAAATGGAAGCTAATGACTTTATGAGAAATCAAGATGCTGTTAAGCAGATCCAAACAAACGAAAGATTAGAAGGCAATGTGAAATATCTCATGGGAAAAACCACTGACCTGGAAATAGATCCAGGAGAGACAATTTAAAAATTATTGGACTACCTGAAAGCCATGATCAAGGAAAGAACCTAGAAATCATCCTTCAAGAAATTCTCAAGGAAAATTGCCCTGATGTTTTAGATCCAGAGGGCAAAATAGAGGTTGAAAGAATCCACCGATCACCTCCTGAAAAAGATCCCAAAAAGAAAACTCCCAGGAATATTATAGCCAGGTTCCAGAATCCCCAGATCAAGGAGAAAATACTACAAGCAGCCATGAAGAAACAATTTCAATATTGTGGAAACACAATCAGAATAGCCCAGGACCTGGCAGCTTCTACACTGAGGGATCGAAGGGCATGGAATATATTCCAGAGGGCAAAAGAACTGGGAATGAACCCAAGGGTCACCTACCCAGCAAAACTGAGTATTTTGTTTCAGGGAAAATATGGTCATTCAGTGGAATAGAGGACTTTCAAGCATTCTTGAGGAAAAAACCAGAATTGAATAGAAAATTTGACATCCAGACACAAGAAGGAAGAGATGCCTGAGAAGGTAATCAGGGAAAAGAAATCAAAAGGAACTTATCAAAGTTGAACTATTTACATTCATATATGGAAAAGCAATAATTGTGACTGATGATATCTTTCTGACTATGAAAATAATGGAAGAAGGGGGTGTGGTCATATGAATACATATGTGAATGTGTGTGTATATGGTTACAGTTAAATATGGATAGAGGGCATAGGTTGAATTTGTTGGGAAGGGAGAATACTCAAGGGATGAAATTATGAGGTGAGAGAGGAAAGTGGCAAGAGGAGATGGGGAGAGACAGGGTAGTGTAAACTATCCCATGCAGAAAAGCAAGGGATGGTTGCAAGAGGAGAATAAGGAAGGCTAAAAAGGCAAAACCATATTCACATTGAATTTGGTTCAGGGAGAAAATGACATACAAACTAAATGGGATATCTCAACCTGCAGCGATAGGGGGAAGGGATGATAGTGAATGGAGCATCCTTGGGGTGAGGGGAGGTTGGAAGTACCCACTATAGAAGAGGGACAGGATCATGTAGGGAATGGACCAGGTGGGGGGTGGGATGAGTGGGAGGGAATTATAAGCAGCCTTGTACAATATATCTACTATGATAATGTTTTGCATAGCTAGACATGTACAACATATACTGAATTACTTATCTCCCAAGAGGGAATGGGTGACAAGGGAGGAAGGAAATGGATCTGAAATTCGAGGTCTTAACATTAAATGTTTCAAATATATATAAATACTATTATTAATACTCTTTTGCTTGTAATAGGGAGATAAGATGTGCAGGCATTGGGATGCAAAGACTCACCTTCCTCTAATGGAAAAGTCGATGGGGGTATGGGAGAAGGTATGGGAGAGAACAGATTGGAGGAAGCGATATCTTGTGGGATTACTATTCTGGGAGGTTGGGTAGGGGAATAATAGGGGGAAAATGATTGTAACTCAAAATATGGCGGAAATGAATGATGTAAAACAGAAGTTAATAAAGCATTTGTTTAAAAATGAAAAAAAAAGACAAGAGTATATATATATATATATATATATATATATATATATATATAATATCTATTGATACAAAAATGTGGGAAGGAGGTTCTTTTATGATTCCTATTTTATAGTTCAGGAGTCAGAAGTAGAAAGAAAAAGTTTAAGTGATCTGTCTGAGGTCACCAAGCTAGGAGGAACATGAGACTGAATTTGATTTCAGATCTTTCTAACTCCAAACCAAAAGCTTTAGCTACTACTCCACCTAGTTGCCCTAGGATAAGTAGGTAAGAAATTTCCAAGTATAGAAAAATGGCATGCGAAAATATGTGGATAAGTGGCTTAGGGGAATATTGAAAAGTCAAATTTGACAAGAATGTAGAGTACACAAATGGGGATAGTGGAAGAAAAAAGACTAGGTCATATATTTCCTTTAAGGCCAAGATAAGGCATGTGAGTTTTGTTCTGTAGGTCCTCTCTTTAAAAAACAAAGAAACAAGGGGTGGATAGGTAGTGTAGTGAATAGAGCAATGGTCCTGAAGTCAGGAGGATCAGAGGTCAAGTCCAGCCTCAGGTACTTAACACCTACTAGCTGTGTGACCTTGGACAAGTCACTCAACCCCAGTTGCCCTGCTTTCTCCCCTCCAAAAAGCAAAAAAATAAATAAACAAAGAAATAAAAACAAACAAACAAAATAAAATAAAAAAGAAAGACAATAACTAATCCTTGGGGCAGCTAGCTGGTGCAGTGAATAGAGCACTGGCCCTGGAGTCAGAAGTACCCGAGTTCAAATCTGACCAGAGACTCTTTAACACTTACTATCTGTGTGATCTTGCTCAAGTCATTTAACACAAATTGTCTTGCCTTCCCCCCTCAAATAAAAAAACAAACAAAAAAAAGAAACAAACAAAAATAAAACAATAAAAGCAACAAAAACATGAGACATTCTCTAGTTCTATAGTAAATCTTTTATTCTCCAAACTTTTTTAAAGATAGAAATATTGTTCTTATTTTATTTTTCATTATTTAGTGTATTTCAATTTTTAAAATATTTTATGTATATACATAGGTATAGATATGCTATATATATATATATATATATATACATATAGATATATATTTTCTCCCCAACCTCCTCCTCTACCTACTGAGAAAGCAAGCAATATAATATCAATTATGTGTATGAAATAATGCAAAATATTTTATATTATCCTTATTTTACAAAAGAGGAAGAAAAATAAAATGGAAAATTATATTTCAATTTATATTCAGAGTTTGTCAGATCTCTCTCTGGTGGTAGATGGCATTTTTTTCATCATGGGAACTCTAGAACAGTCTTGGATCACTGTATTAATCAGACAGTCCAAGTCTTTTATAGTTGATCATCATTATAACATTGTTATCACTGTGCACAATGATATCCCAGGTCTTCTCACTTCACTTTGTATCAGTTCATATAGTTCTTGCCATGTTTTTCTGAAACCACTACCCCCATCATTTCTTACAGTACAATTATCTGCCACAACTTGTTTAGCCATTTCCCAATTGATGGGCATGCCCTCATAAGAATCCTGAAAATCATGAAAAATATAAACATTTTGAATACATACAATTTAAAAGTTTTCTGTAACAAAAATCAATGCAAATAGAATAAGAATAACTGTTGTTTAAAAATATTCTATGCATCATACATTATTGATAAAACTCTGGCATCCAAGAGACATAAGGAATTTACATAAATGTATAAAACCAAAGGCTACACCTCAACATATATGTGGAAAAATTAAATGAACAAATATTTTTCAAAGGAAGAACTGGAAATGAAATATGAAAACTTAATCTAAGTAAATAATAATAGAGAATATAAATTTAAACAACTGCATGTTGAGACTTGGCAGGTGTGACCAAAAAAGAGCACTAATTGGTTGGGGAGGAAATATGTGAAGACTCCTATGGAACTCTTAATTCATTCAACTATTCTGGATATACACTTTGAATTTTGCAAGAAAATAGGCTGAACTGTTCATACCTTTCTACATATATCCCCAAGGAGGTCAATAAAGCAGAGAAATAAAAGTCTAACATACTCCAGAGTATTCATAGAAATTCTTTTTGTGATGACAAAGAATTGACACTAAAGTGGGTACCTACTAGTTGGGCAGTAGCTGAACAAAATTTGGCACATTAATGAAATAGAATATTATTATGTCATAAGAAATGGGAAATTTGAAAAAAATAGAAACCCACAAGACAATTTGTATGAGCTAATACATATCGAAATAAATAAAATTAGAACAATTCATGCAACAAAAAAGAAACATAAAAGAAAAAAAAATCACCAAAGCTGAAGGAGACCTGGGAAGTGGGAAAACATTAGTAATCCTAGAGAGTAGATAATCAAATATACCTCCTTTCTCTCAACAGAGAGACAAGGATTGCAGGGGTAGAGCATTCACTATCCATACATTGTTAGAATATCACCATGTTGGTTGTTATCTAACATTGTAGTGCCTCAGGTATGTGTATGCAAGGGTGAAGAGGTTGTATCCATAAATGAAATAGGTAAAATTTGGAAATATTAGTATTATCAAGAACAAAAAGGGCAAGGCCAAGAATGGCAATAACCTATGGTGGATAATTGACTAGATTTGGAGTAAGGAAGACACTTATTAACTGTGTAAGCCACTTATGTAATCCAGTGTATCTCTGTCATCTCATCTGTAAAATGGAGATAATATTCACACTTACTTTCCAGAGTTATTGTGAGGATTAATATTAAGATAATGCAAAACACTTTGTAATCTAAATGTGCATATTTATTATCATCATCATCAAAGGTGGTGACATTTGAAGTTATAGTAGTTAATACAGTAAATTGTCAGTCTTTAGGCAACTGAAATTGTTGGTTAGACTTCACAACAGCCACCCAGAATAAACATTAAGGGAAGGTGGTTCACCATGAGAACTGACATCATGTTAAGTAATGGATACAGTACCTTACCTTGAGTCAGGAATACCTGAGTTCAGATCCCAGTTCTAACATTAAATTGCTGTGTAAACATAATGAAGTCACTTAAATTCCAAGAGCCTCATAATAATCTTCTGACAAATGGAGTTTAAACTATCCATCCTCAAGGACCTTACAGGGTTGTTGCATGACTTAGGTGGTAAAATGGCTTGTGGATTTTAAAGTGCTATAGAAATATCAAATATAAGAGCAATCTCATGAAAAATATACTCACTGAAATTCCCAGAGAGAGGGTTTTGTTGAATGAACATTTGAAAATATCTTCAACTCCCTTTTCTTTGTGGAGATAAATGGGCATTATTACCATTGATTGGTCAGCTGTGAAAAGGAG
>WOXC01004689.1:0-124623 GCA_011680675.1 Gymnobelideus leadbeateri | reverse complement strand
ATAAAAAAAAAAAAAAAAAAAGAAGGAATTGGCTCTATAGAAGAAGCAATAGTGGAAGGCTTACAGTCACAGTCTTTTCTAATGTGCCTATGACCAGAATGACTTGAATTTCCATGAATTCTTGAATTTTCAAGAAACATCTACTTCAACTTAAAGGGCCATCTTAGGCACTTAGGAATCTCCCTCTAAACATCCTTTTTCTTTGATTCTCCAATATTTTTTCCTTTGCATGTTCCCATGTATCCCACTATCTCTAACTCTTCCACTTTTTCTGTATCTTTCCCTGAATAATAGAATTTGAAGGAATTAATTTACGCACTTATATTACTGATCTCCTTTCTAATCTGCTTGGTTGGGCCACATTATTTAGCTCCTGGCTATCCCAAAGACATATTTGAATCAAAATGGGACAAAGACACAGCTGATGTTTGCTCCTAGCAGAGTCACTGCTTATTGTAATGCCAAGCAAAGGCAACTTCCAAGGTTCAGAATACCAGCATAGTAACTCTCTATTTTATTCAGTGACAAATTAAGGAAAAAACATTCACAGAAAGGAGATAATCAAAATACAGCATTCACCAAGTGTTCTTCAATAATTTCCAAGTACTACTCCACCCCTGGGCAGTACATTCATTTAGTTAATCACAAAGTCTTTCTTCTCAAATGGAGATTAAGATTAGTTTCCAATAATAAATAAAGTATATTTATTTGGTCAATCTCAGAGCACAAAAAAGTCAAGTTTCTCATCCTTGGATCACAACTGAATTATAATTATCATCAGTTAACCCCAAGCACCTTCTCAAAAGGGGCAGTGGAGAGCACAAAGGCCATCTACCCCTGAGCTACAGCAAGGTTAAGATATCATCATAGCACTTAGTATCCAAAGAGAGGTCTTTTCTTTATCTTGACCTGAGGCAAATTCTTAGCAATCTCCTTTCCTGGGGAGACAAAGCTTAACCAAGTCACAATATACATTGTGAGTGTCCTCATCAATTCATTCTCTGCCTGCAGAACAGTCTCTGAAAACCCTGAAAACACCAGCAAGACCCTCTTCCAGGATTTCTGTAAACATACAACCAGAAAATACTTCTGCAGGCCTTCTGAGCAAACAGCAAGGTTCCAGGGCCTCTGCAACAATAGCACTGTCCTTCACCAGTAGACACATTGGGCAAAACAACATCAAAACAGACAGACAAAATACGGGCTTCACAGCCATGTCTCCTCAGTCCTTGGCAGCTCTGGGTGGCAGTTCTTAAAATTCCTGGGCAGCTCCAACTGGACTCTCTCTTTTTGCCTCTATGATGCTGCTCCCAAAAGTTCTTCCACCTCTCTCTCTGTTTGGGCCTTTTCTAAATCTATGTCACCAGCTCTTCCCAGTTCAGCCTTCTCTTTTCAAGTCAACAAGTCCATCCCACAATTCTGATTCACAAGCTCTGGGTTTCAACACTCAACCTGAAAACCAAGCCAATACAGGGGGATCTTTAAATTCCATCAATATTATACCTACTGACCCAAGAAAGAGTTACCCTACTATAGCTCATTCATAGCTACATAGGTTCATAGCTCCTTAATTATGGTGTTTGTTTAATACACATTTAACAGCTTTAAAAAGTTGTGCTTAGTGTAGCAGTATTGCATTCTTTAAAAAAATGTTTAACCCTTATTTTGTACTTGGCAAACATTAATAAGTATCAACATTGTCCTATGTAAGGAACAGAAATAGAGTGTTCTATGAGAAACTGAATCTCTTTTACATACAATTTATGTTAAGTTAAAGTAGATATTAAATTTAGCATAGCATTATCAGCACTACCCAGTTTATCTCCCCTTATGAAATTTGTTCTTCTCTATCCTATGTACCTTTAAATGTTTCATTGAATAACACCAATAGCTAGTATTAGCTATTTAAGGTTTGTAAAACTTTTTAACAAATATATCAATTTTATCCTTGTTACATCCCAGTAAAGTAGGTTTTATTTCACCCAGTTTACAAATGAGAAAACTAAAGCAAACTGAGATTAAATGACTTGTTCAGGGTCACTCAGCTAGTAAGTATCAGAGGCCAGAACTGACCTCAAGTAGCTCAGGTCTCCAGGTCCAGTGCTCTGTCTTCTATGCCACCTATGCCTTCTGGGGTTTTCTTCAATATTACTACCTCATCACTCTTTCCTCCAAACTTCCTCACCAAAAAGTAAAGTAAAAATGAAATTCTTCCTTGTAAAAATCAAATATAATCAGGGAGATGATATGGCTTGTTTGTTTGTTTAGACAAGAAGACCTCAATCAGTCTGGGTAAGCCTATGACCTATCTTTAAATGCATAAAATATAATATATGAGATTCTAAAGGATGCTTCTAAAACATAGTTAGCAAATATTTTGGAGGGGGGAAGGCAAGGCAATTGGGTTTAAGTTACTTGCCCAAGGTCACACAGCTAAGTGCGTCAAGTGGCTTAGGCCAGATTTGAACTCAGGCCTTCTAGACTCTAGGACCAGTGCTCTATTCATTGTGCCTAATAGTTTTAAAATGAATTTGTGACATGGTTAATATGTGTGCTTCTTTATTAACATCTTAAATAATAAGAAAACATATTTAAAATGTAATCACATTAAAATTAAATATATTTTAAAAAAACTGATAAGTGTGAACGATGTTGCTGCTTAGCTTAAGCAAGAGTATTAAACTTTAGGGTGTATTTTGAAAAGGCAATACTTGGGGTATGTTGGACATCCAATCAATATCAGGGTTTTGGGGGCTTTTGGAAAGGGGTTACATCAATTAATATGTGTTAAAAAGCTTGATTTGCAGAGACAGAGTTGAAAATATAATTCAATAGCAACAACATGTGCTAAACACTTTACAGATGTTATCTCATTTGATCCTCAGAACAACCCTGAGAGTTATGTACTTGTATTATCTCCATTTTATAGATTAAAAAACTAAGGCAAGCATGCTCAGAATCACATATCAAGTAAGTTTATGAGGTCAGATTTGTACTCAGACCTTCCTGACTCTGACTTCTGGCATGCTATCAGTGACTAACCATGTCACTTAGTTGTGCCCAAAACTAACTGAATTTTAATTTCATAGGTTAGAATACTCTTCTTTCAAAGAACACTATATTTCTCCAAGATTTTTTGAGTAAAATTATAATTGTAATAGACTTTTTGATCTAACATCTATGATTTCATCTTTAGCTAGGTGTAACAGTAAGAAAAGTAGTATTTTGCTCCTTGTTTCAGCTCATCAAGTGTCTTTTTTAAAATTTATTTGTTTATTTTAATTTAGAAGATTCAATTCCATAGTTTCTTGAGTTTCAAATTTCCCTTCTCTCCCTCCCTCCCACCCCCCACAATGCCATATAGTCCAGTATAGGATCTGCAAATACTTTCACAATAGACATTAGTCAAGTTACAAAGGCACATTATACTAGGTGGGATGAAAAATGGTAAAGAAGTAATACAACCAAACAATGAAAATAAAAACATCAATTAGTTTGCTTCCATCAGGATTCAAGCTCAGTTCTTGCTAGTTCTTTCGCTGGATGTAGACATCTCTCTCCTTCATGAGTCTTTCAGGATTGACTTATATCACTGCATTGCTGAGAAGAGACCAGTCTGTCATAGCTGGTCATCACAAACATGTTGTGTCTGTGATTATATACAAATTTCTCCTGGTTCTACTCTTCTCACTCAGCATCAGTTTGTATAAGCCTCTCCAGATGGAAAAAGGATCTCAAAAGCTCACTGAGGAGATTCATTCCTTCAGAATTAAATTGGGGCAAATAGAAGGCAATGTGAAATATCTCATGGGAAAAACCACTGACCTCGAAAATAGATACAAGAGAGATAATTTAAAAATGATTGGACTACCTGAAAGCCATGATCAAAGAAAGAACCTAGAAATCATCCTTCAAGAAATACTCAAGGAAAAAAGACCCAGAGGGCAAAATAGAGGTTGAAAGAATCCACCGATCACCTCCTGAAAAAGATCCCAAAAAGAAAACTCCTAGGAATATTATAGCCAGGTTCCAGAATCCCCAGATCAAGGAGAAAATACTACAAGCAGCCAGGAAGAAACAATTTCAATATTGTGGAAACACAATCAGAATAGCACAGGACCTGGCAGCTTCTACACTGAGGGATCAAAGGGCATGGAATATGATATTCCAGAGGGCAATGGAGCTGGGATTAAAACCAAGTATCACCTACCCAGCAAAACTGAGTATCTTGTTTCAGGGGAAAATATGGTCATTCAGTGGAATAGTGGACTTTCAAGCATTCTTGAGGGAAAAACCAGAGTTGAATAGAAAATTTGACATAGATGCTTGAGAAGGTAATCAGGGAAAAGAAATCAAAAGGAACTTATCAAAGTTAAACTATTTACATTCCTACATGGAAAACAATAATTGTGTCTGATGAAATCTTCCTCATTATGAAAATAATGGAAGAAGGGTATATGGGCATATGAATACATATGTGAATGTGTGTATATATGTTTACAGGTATGCATGGACAGAGGGCACAGTTTGAATTTGGTGGGAAGAGATGATACTTAAGGGGTGAAGTTAAGAGGTGAGAGAGGAAAGTGGCAAAAGGAGATGGGGCGAGAGGGTAGGGTGAACTATCTCATGTAGAAGAGGCAAGGGGAAGTAGTTGCAGGGGAGGGGAAGAACAGGAAGGCAAAAAGGCAAAACCATATTCTCATTGAATTTGGCTCAGGGAGAGAATCACATACATACTAAATGGGATATCTCACCCTGCAGGAGAGTAGGGGGAAGGGGGATGAGATGGGGGATGATGGAGGGGAGGGCATTCTGGGGCCCACTTTCAAAGAGGGACAGGATCAAAGTAGGGAATGGGCCAATTTGGTGTGGGATGGGTGGGAGGGAAATATAAGCAGGCTTTTACAATATATCTACTATGGTAATGTTTTGCATAGCTATACATGTACAGCACATACTGAATTGCTTATCTTCTCAGAGGGAGTGGGTGACAAGGGAGGAAGGGAATGGATCTGAAATTTGAAGTTTTAAAATTAAATATTTCAAATGTATATAAAAAGAAAGTTGAATTTACCAGATGGAAAAAGAATCTCAAAAGCTCACTGAAGAGAATCATTTCTTCAGAGTTAGATAGGAGCAAATGGAAGCTAGTGACTTTATGAGAAATCAAGATACTAATAAACAGATCCAAACAAATGAAAAAATAGAAGATAATGTGAAATATCTCACCAAGAAAACCACTGACCTGTAGGTATTCTATCCGCTGATTTGTGTTGATTTTTTAGACAGAAAGTGAATTGAGATGATAATGCTGGCAATGTGTGCTATTACTGCTGTAGCTCTGTTGAGCTTTCTTTTCCTAGAAACAGAAACTGTGAAGAGCTTATGGTGGACCAGCTCCTGTGTGCCGTGATATGGAACAGAAGTAGAGAGCTGTGTACATACATATACATGTCTACATAGGAGGGTACATGTGCTATGTGAGTGTGTATAGGTATAAGTAGACAGAGGGCATAGGATCAATTGAATAGAAAGGAATTATATTTAAAAAATAAAATTAAGAGGTGCAAAAGGAATAACATTAGATAAGATAGGGAGAGACAGAATAGGGTAAATTATTTCCTATAAAACATGCAAGGACAAACTGTTTCAAGAGAGGGGAGGAACAGGAATACAAAAGGGAATGGGTCAAACTCTCATTGAATGTGGCTTGAGGAAGGAATAACATACACACTATATTGGGTATCTTACCCTATGGGAAAATAGGGCAGAAGGGGATAAGAGAGGAGATGACAGAAGGGAGGGCAGATTGGGGAGGGGGAAAGGTAGTTAGAAGCACATACTCTTGAAAAGGGACATGGTAAAAGTAGAAAATAGAACAAGTGGAGGGTGGGATAGGATGGAGGAGAAACATAGTCAGTATTTTACAATATATCCACTATAGAAATGTTTTGTGTATCTACATATATACAATCTATTTTGAATTGCTTATCTTCCCAGTAAGGGTGGGTGATGAGGGAAGAAGGGAAAGAATCTGGAATTCAAAAATTTAAGAAATCAAATGTTTAAAAAATTATATACACACATATGCATATACATATATACACATACACACATATATACACATATATGCACGTGTGTATGTATACATATAACATGCACTTGGAAATAAGATATACCAGCACTGGGGTATGGAGATCCATCTTGCTTTAATGGAAGTTTGTAAGGGGAATGGCGGAGGATATAGGAGAGAGTTGATTGGGGAACAGGGTATTCAGTGTGATTGCTGTTCTGGGGTGAGGTGTAGGTGAAAGACAGGGAAAATTTTAAACTCAGAATCTTGTTGAAATCAATGTTGTAAACTAAATATAAACACTTTTTTCTTTTAAAAAAGTGGAACAGGAAGGACAGAACAAGAGGGGAGGAGCAGAAAGGAGCAGAGCAGATAAAAGCTTGTACATGAGCTGGGACCAAGCAGAACTAAGAGAAAGAATGTTTGTGATGTCAGCATTCTGTCTTTTGTTCAGTCTATTGTTCTGTGTTGGTTTTACTTTGTCAGACAGAAACACTCTGTCTATTGGATTGTATTACTTTGTCAGACAGAGGTATTCTGTCTGCTGATTTGTGTTGATTTTTTAGACAGAAAGTGAATTGAGATGATAATGTCAGCAATGTGTGCTATTATTGCTATAGCTTTGTTGAGCTTTGTTTTCCTAGAATCAGAAACTGTGAAGAGCTTGCTGTGGACCAGCTCCTGTGAGCTGTGATATGGAACAGAAGTAGAAAGCTGTCTACTTATAAATCCCAACAGTAGTCAGGTGAATCCAGGCAAGAGTTGGGAGGATGGAAGAAGAGCCATTGGATTGGGAAGCTAGTTTTGAGCCAAATCTATTGGATTGTATTACTTTGTCAGACAGAGGTATTCTGTTGTTAGTGCCTCCTATCCCAGTGCATTTTGTGGAGATTCTATTTCTTTATCTACAACTAGAGCTACACCAGTATATATGACCTATCTCTCTCATTTATCTATATTGTCTATATGTATATCTTTATATATGCACATATGTGTGTATATTTGTTGTTCAGTTACACTATATCTGACTTATAGGTCCTATGTCTATAGCATGCCAATATTGGCTATAGGTTTTTCTCCACAATGATACCAGAAAGGGTTGCCATTTCCTTCTCCAATGGATTAAGTCAAACAGGTGAAGTCACTTGTCTAGGGTCACACAACCAGTAAGTGTTGGAGGCCTGATTTTAATTCAGGTTTTTCTGACTCCAGGCCCAGAGCTCTATCCCCCAAACCATCTAGATGCCTTTATGTGTATATTTCCAATGTATTTACTGGCTTATCATATGAATATACCACACACCCTTTTAGTGTGGTATAGTAGTCCTAGAGGACATGTACTGTTTAATTATTTAAGAATTGGACTAGGTAGAAGACTACAAGTCAAACCCCTTGAGAGAAGGGAACATTTTGTAGTTGTATTTGTATACTAAATAACTTTTATCAAGTCCACCTTCAATGCCTTTTTAGCCTTTGACTATCCTTCCACATAAACCCTATATGTACAGTTTAGTCTTCCTGTTCTTCTAGCATTCTAGATAACAGGTGATAGAAATGGAAGGAAAATCAAAATTCGGGAGTTCAGGCAAATTATGGAGGACCCCAAAATGTTAAAACTGTAACCAATTGAGATCTATCATGTCCCATGGGGAGCTGAATATATGAGAAATTTCATTAAGTTCCAAGGACAGGGATACAGCAACTTTTCTACTAGTATGATTTCAGTTGACCTGCTATTCTCACTTTCCCTACTGTTCAGCTGACCTGAGTTTGATCTTTTCCCCTTACTTGCTGATTTTTGAAAAGCATGAAGCTCAAAGGATTGTTGTTAATTATTTTTGGTGTTTCCCATGAATGAGATCTTGTACTTCTTATATGTTCAAGAGTGCCAGAAAATAGAGGTTCTTGATAAGGCACTAGGTCAGCTATAAGCTGCCTAGAGTTATTAACAACTACCTTGGCCACAGGTAGGCATCATTGTTTCTGCCAGATACACCTTCATATATTCTAGCCTTTGAATCCATCATCTACTACCATATTGAGGTTATAAATTAGCTCTAATGGGACTAGTCAGTTCAGTGGGTGGAGTGTCGGACTTTGATTCAGAAAGATCTGAGCTTGAATTCTGCCTTAAACTCTCTCTAGCTGTGTGACGCTGTCAATTCACATAAGCCTTGATTTTCATCATCTATGAAGTGAAGATATTAAAATCAACCACTTTACATGGCTATTGTATGGATTAAAAAAGATTCACTTTGCAAACCTTAAAGCATTATATAAAAGCTAGCTTTTATTACTTTATTATGTACTCAACATATGATTTATAAGAATCTGAGAGTTGGTGTCAGCAAAATTCTTTTAAACTTCCTATTTTTTAATATGAAAAAATTGTAGTTTTTTATTATTTTAATTTACAGATGAAGAAGCTGGAAGCTGAAGTTCAGAGATTTCGTGATTTGCCTAATTTTATATAGGTAGAAGTTACTGGAAATGGAATCATAATCCAGGGTTCTGGTGCTTCAATTCCATCTCTTTTTCTGATACAACTTGTTCCCTCTCTCACTTGCAACTGCAGATTTCCACTTGGACAAACCATAATAGTTTGAATCTCAACACACCTAACAGTAAATCCACATTCTTTTTTAATGTATCTTCCTTCCCAGGCCTTCCTTTCTTTTGCCACTTCATTATAATCTTTGCATTTTTTCATATTAATTTATTATTTTTCAAATCTGAACCATCAGCTAATAAAAGAAACTGGGGAGAAGAATATAATGAAGTGCCACCCCCACACACACAATAAGTCCTTTCTAAGATGTGTCCTTAGGGATAGTAAAAATTATTAATGATCATAAACAAATTTTGATGTATTTGACTTTGCATAGTTTTTTTCAATAATTACAATAGTGAACTATGCTAAGTCAACACGTTAAGTAATGAAACCTGTGATCATGATAAAGAAGCATCTTGTGTAAGCTAATAAATCATTGTCTTTTGTGATAGAAGTACAAAGAGAATCCTGACTCATGAATCTTCTAATTGTGCATCTCTGCTGACACATTATTCAGTATCTTGTCATTAGGCCTAATATACTTGCAAAAGAGATGATATAATTCAATGGTAAGAAGAGTAAAAATTACCTAAAGATTGAAGCAAACAACTGTTTATTTCAGAAGTCTGTTAATCTCCTGATTATTTATATTTATATATATATGTGCACTCACACATATATGTATATGCATTATGTATGTGTGTATGTATGCATATATATATGTGTGTGTGTGTGTGTGTGTGTGTGTGTGTGTGTATACTTAGAGTAGGCTCTAAAAACTTTGAGTTTGATCTTTCCTTAGACATCAACCAACCTCCAAATTTTATGTGAAAAAACCTGAGCCCAAGAGATATAAAAAGATTTGTGTCTGACAAAATAATTGGTCAAAAATAGAATTTGTCTTAAATTCAGATCTTTTTGTTTCCCATTCTGTGAGCTTCCTAATATTAAAATGGTGCCATTCCTCTAAATATCCTTTTTGGAAACCAGCATAACCACTAATTGACAAACATTGGGAGGTTTGTGAATCCTAAGGTGGGAAGCTCAGGCATTAGTTAACTTGGATGATATTCAGCAAATAACTTTATTTCTGACCTTCATTTCTCTTATAATTAAAATAAATAAGGTGAAAAAATATTATAGACTAGATGGCTTCTGAGGTCTTTTCTAGATCTTTGCTCCTACGATTTGAAAAGAGATTTCTACAATGTGCAGCTAATGATGTATCCCTTTGGTGTCACTCAATACAGCATATTTGTAGTTTGATATGATTTTAAAATATCATCAAAAATTTGTTAGAACTGAAGAGCCAAATTCCAGTTAGCTCAAATAAAAAGGGTGAAACTGGCAAAGAAACACAGCAAGGAGGCGTTGTCTGATTCACAGAGGCCCTAAGAGGGAGTTGCCATGAAACACATATAAGAGTTCAAGATACCTATATGCCTTTTTCTGTTACTTGATCAACTGTAAATGGAAACAATTCTAGAAAATTAAATTTAAGTGTAATTTTCAGATTTTTTTTTATCTTGATTTTTTTCTCATGAAAGTTAAAATAACCCTTTAAAATAGGAGTTATAGGCGCGGCTAGGTGGCACAGTGAATAGAGCACCAGCCCTGGAGTCAGGAGGACCTGGTTTCGGATCTGGCCTCAGACACTTAACACACACACACACACACACACACACACACACACATACACACACACACCCCTACAACCTAGCCATGTGACCTTAGGCAAGTCACTTAACCCGAATTGCCCTCCAAAAAAAAAAAGCTAAAAAAATGTAAAAAAAAAAATAGGAGTTATGACAACTACAAAAATTCCTCTGGTACTCTTATTCAAGAGCAAGGAAACATTGCTAGTGGTTGGCAGATTAAGGAAATTATGAATTGAACACACCTTCATATAATGGGATGAAAGTATGCGAATAAGCCTCAAGGTCTGCCCTATAAAGATGAGTGTGTCCTCAAAATATTTTGATATCAGGCAGCCTGTCATTTAATCTTTCCCAACTCTGTGGGAAGCCTCTAAACACATTTCCTACTTTTATCTTGCATATTTTAAAAAATGCCTGTGTATATGTGAGCAGTATCTTCACAGAAAAACAATAATAAAAATAACAATAACAACTGAAAACAATCTTATATCTGGAAGGAAACTCAAAGGCCATCTGCTCTAAACCATATTTGTAAAACAATCCTCTCTAACCATGCCAAAAGGTCATTCAGACTTTGCCTGGATGCCTCTAGTAAAAGTAAATCCACAATGTCATGGGCCAGCTTATTCCACTTTTAGATTGATCAAATTATAATAATATTGCTGTTGTTTTTTCTTCTTCCTCAAATCAAGTCTAAATCTTTCTCTTCTTATTTTCTACCTATTGCCTATATTTTGTTCTTTCTCTCTAATCCCTCTTGTATATTACATCCTTTCAAATTCTTGTATCAACAATTGTTTTCACAATGCCTAAGGTAACTATAAATAATGTTGGTATGGTTAGAAGTCACAAAATGTAACAGGTTCTCTATATGGGGGACATAGCTAGAACATTTATGCAAATACCAGAAAAATGAGTCCCTAAAAGAGAAAGCCAAAGTCATCACAGTAGCCACAGACTTTGCCCACATAGTTAATGCAGTAAACACCCACATTCTCAAGCCTTCAAAACAAAACAGGCTACCTCAGGCAAAGATCTTCCTTTCCTCATTCATGGTAACTGCTCAGTCTCCATACAGCATGCTCCCAGCATCTCCAGCCCCCTTCAGTTCCCATCCCCAGTAGTCCTCAGCAGGGGTCCTTAGCAGAAGTTCTGGCTGGCTCAAAGAAAAAAGAATTTTGTGCCACAGCTGCCACTTACAGTTAGCACACTGGCTCCAGCTTGGCTCCTACTTGGCTTCATCTTCTTCCTGCCCCACCCCTTCCTTCTAAATCAGCAAGTTCAAGGGGCATGGGAGATCTTCAAATCCCATTACCATTACAATTCTTAAAAATTGTTGCCACATCCCAACCAAATCTTCTCTAGGCTAAAATCTTCCATTATCTTCATATAATCCTTATGTGTCAATAATTTCAGGCCCTTCACTATTTTGATAATTATCCTTGGGACCCTATATGTTACCAATGTCCTACTGAAAATCTGGTGCTGACAATGAAATACAGTATTCTAGCTGTGCTGTGACCAAATTGGAATATAGAGTATCATTTCCCTAGTCTAACTTTTCCCCCAGTACTACCTTTCATATTGTAGCCTAAGAAAATAATCTTTATCTCTCATACTATACTGTTGACTCATGTTGAATTTACACTTCAGTAAAACTCCCAGATCTTTTTGTTGTTGTTCAGATGAACTACTGTTTGACCTAATTTTTATATCAACTTCGTTCCTTAGTCTTCATCCTTCTTGACATTTCTGCAAATTTTGACACTGTTGATCTCTCTCTTATCCTTGACATGCTTTTTTTTCCTCTAGATTTTTGTGACAGTGCTCTCTCCTGGTTCTCTACCTATGCATCTGATCCCCCTTTCTCACTCCCTTTGCTGGGTTAATTGTTACACCCTCTAACATTGGGTAACCCACAGAGTTCTGTCTTGTGTCATTTTTTTTCTTTCTTCAGTAGGATTTCACTTGGTGATTTCTTCAGCTCCTGTGGATTCAATTACCATCTCTATGCTGATGACTCACAAATCTGCTTATCCAACACTAAACTCTGCTCACATTTAGTCTTGAATCTCTATCTTCTATTGAACATCTTGAATTGTACACCCTACAGATATCTTAAACTTAACATGTTCAAAACTACACTCATTGCCCTTCCCCCACTCCAATTCTCTCCATTTCTAAACTTTTCTAATATTGCTGAGGATACTACCATCCTCCCAGTCACCAAGGCTCATAAAATAGGAGTCATTCTTGATGCCGCAAGCTCTTTTGTCCCCTCCCCTATGTCTCATTTATTGTCAAGGTCTGTTGATTTCATCTTAAAAACAGTTTTTGCATATGCCCGTTCTCTCCAATGGCAGTGCCACCATTTTGATGCAAGACCACATCACCTCAATCCTGGAATTCTATAATGGTCTGGTGATTTGTCAACATACTACACATCTCTGACCACTCCAGTCCATCCTTCATTCAGCTGTCAAAGTGATTTTTCTAAAATGCAGGTCTGACCATGTCTCTCCTACTCAATAAAATGCATAGACTCTCTATTACCTCAAGGATCAAACATAAAGTCATTTTTGGTATTCACTAATAAAAGATATGGAGTATTTTACAGTTTACACTCCTCAATGTATTCTAAAACCCAGTAACATGACCTCCTTGCTGTTTCTACAGCAAGATTCTACATCTCCTAAATTCAGCCATTTTTACTGTCTTTTCCCCATGTGTGGAATAAAACAAAGAGTCACCTACCCAGCAAAACTGAGTATAATGCTTCAGGGGAAAATATGGTCACTCAGTGAAATAGAGTATTTTCAAGCATTCTTGATGAAAAATCCAGAGCTGAACAGAAAATTGGACTTTCAAATACAAGAAACAAGAGAAGCATGAGAAGGTAAATGGGGAAAAGAAATCATAAGGAACTTGTTAAAGTTGAACTATTTACATTCCTACATGGAAAAATGATAATCATAACTCATAAGAGTTTTCTCAGAATGAGGACAGTTGAAAGGAATATATATGTATGTATATATATATTTGTATGCATATACATACATGTAAACATATGTAGAGGAGGGTGCAGGCATATATAAATATATATGTGAGGGTGTGCATATGTATGTATATGTATGTATAGACTGAGGGCACAGAAGGAGTTAAATATGAAGGGATGATATCTAAAAGATAAAATTAAGAGGTGAGAGGAATATATTGGGAGAAGGAGAAAGGGATAGATAAATTAGAGTAAATTATCTCATATAAAAGAGGCAAGGGAAAACCATTACAATGGAGGGGAAGAGCAGGAAGGTAAAAGGGAATGGGCCAATCTTATTATCCTTGAATTTGCCTTAAGGAGGGAATAACATACACACTCAATTGGGTATCTTGCCCTATAGGAAAATAGGGGGGAAGGGGATAAGAGGGGGGATGATAGAAGGAAGGAGAAGGGGGAGAAGGTAGTTAGAAGCAAACACTTTGAAAAGGGACAGGGTCAAAGGACACAATAGAATAAGTGAGGGGCAGGATAGAATGGAGGGAAATATAGTTAGTCTTTCAAAATATACCTACTATGGAAATCTTTTGTGTAAGAAGACATGTACAACCTATATTGAGTTGCTTATCTGCTTATCTTCCCAGTAGGGGTGGATGACGAGGGAAGAAGGGAAAGAATCTGGAAATAAAAGTTTTAAAATCATATATATATATATATATATATATATATATATATATATACACACACATATGTATATGCATATATATGATATATATGTATATGTGTGTGTGTGTATATATATATATATATATATATGCAACTGGGAAATAAGATATATAGGCACTGGAGTATAGAAATCCATCTTTCATTACTAAAAAATTAGGATGTGATGGGGGAGGATATAAGAGAGGACAGATTTGGGACAGGGATATTCTGTTCGCTAGCTATTTTGGGGTGGGGGCAGGGGAAAGATGGGGAGAAAAATGTGTAACTCAAAATCTTGTGGAAATGAATGTTGAAAACTAAAAATAAATAAATAAATTGGGAAAAAATTTTAAAATTAAAAAATAATAAAGAGTTGGATAAGAAAAAATAATAAAAGTAAAGCTCCCTGGTTAGTAGTGTGTGGATCCTCTCTTTAATTTTTTCTTTCATTTCCCTCCTTCTTTTTCTTCTTCTCTTCCTCTTCTATTTCAGGAACTTTCAAAGACCACCAAAAGTTGCTTAGCAAACACATTTACCAGTTCTTTTAGTACTCTTAATTATAGCTTGCTTATATTTGGTGACTGGACCCCAAAGCAGCCAGATTATCTCTTGTTGTATCTCAGCCAACCTTGACCATCATGTTCCTATTGGCCACCTTTTGTTCTCACACTTCCATTCCAAGTATAAGGCTCCTTGGCAGAAAACAAACAAACAAATAAACAAAAAACAAAAGTAAAACCAGAGTTGAGAAGATCCTCTTTTTATTTTCTTTCTTTTCCTTTTAAATTCAAGTTTTAATTGGCATAACTGAAATTACTCTGGGTAGAAATAGAAAAAGCTTAATCCTAAAATCACTGGGCAAGGCTGTTAAAACTTTAACATCCAATTATGTCTTGGTCAATGTCTTTCTTTTTATTATACTTAACTCCTTTGTCCTCATCTGTGAATCTTTTAGATAGTAAGGTGCTAGAAGTCAGACTCTCTGTGTAATTTTTCTTTATTCGAGTCTCAGAAACCAGGTAGCAATCAAAAAGCACTCAGCAAAAGGGAATTCTCAGGTTTTGGAGATAAAAGAGATTCATTTAATGACAACATACCTGTGAATGCTATTTCAAATAATGAGCGGCAGTAAATATGTAAAGTGCTACCACCATCATCAATTATTACAACAATTTTTAAACATTCCCTATTTATTGTTTTTTCTTGAACCTTATTCTGGATTCCCTCTAATTCTAACAGGAAAGCTATAAGAAATTTCTAGCTGAATAAGAATTTTGTCCTGGCTTCTCCTCATGTGCTTTTTTTCTATTTCTTTTTGAATAGCTCCACCTGTTCTTGAGAATCTTTTAGTTTGTGTCACTTTCTTTTATTTATTTTTAACCTATGAGTGGCCCTGGCTTCTACTTATCTGTCTTTTAAACAGAATCTACTCTTTTGTCTCTACTCATATATACTCACCTTCTTAAACTTCCTTCCTCTCCAGTTTACCTTAACTAGTCAGTACCTTCCAGATTCTTTCCCTGATCTGACCTCCTTTCATAAGGTATTGTTGCTTTGGCTCAAAACTCTCTGGACTACTCACTCACAGCTATCCATAAACTACTGCTACCTCTTTTCCCCATAGCAACAAATTCCCCCCCATTGCCTGGAATTCCTTCCTTGCTCCTTTTACTACTCAACATCAGGAAATTTAGAGTAGAGTCAGAAGGAGAAGAACTAAATAGATATCAGAATTAATAGTGGAAAGAAAATTTCTAAATGTGAATAAATAAGAACTTCACTTAGAAAAAATATAACAAGATGTAATAGTGAACACTAGATTTATAAGTTTGAATCCTGACTTTGGAACTAAGAATCTCTGTGTCATTGACCTGGTTATTTAATGTCTTTTTAACTCAACTTCCTTATCTGTAAAATGAGGTTCTTTCATCAGATAAGAATCATTTTAAGTCTAAACTTATAATCTAAATCACACTCATTCTTCAGAGCTCAACTCAAGATCCACCTCCTCCATTAAAGTCTTTCTGACTACTTCAGTCCACACGTATGTGACCCATCCCTTAATTCTTACACTTAGAACCCAAAATTTAGCACTTACTTGATTCATGTTTGTCAGATTTGTTTCCAGACAAAAAAAAATGGGAACAAGCAGCATTCAAATAACTTTGGCAAGAAAAAAATATACCTAATTATAAAGCTCCCTCATATACTGTTGGTGGAGGGATAGATTCCTCTGTTTTGGATATAAATTTAACATGAGGAAAAATTGTGAATAAATGTCTCATACTCTTTGACCTATCAGGTATTCTACTGGGTATATATATGTGTATGTGTATGTGTGTGTGTGTGTGTGTGTGCGCGTGTGTGTGTGTGTGTGTGTGTGTGTGTGTGTGTATGTGTGTGTGTATACCCCAAAGAGTTTATAGACAAACAATCAGGTCAAATATGTGCTGAAAATTCATAGCATCACTTTGTTTTGCAGAAAAGAATGGTAACTAAAGTAGGTGACCACAAATTGAGGGATGGCTGAATAAATGGTGGTATATAAATGTAAAGGAATACTGTTTTAAAATAAGAGATGAGAACAGTGTGCAATGCAGATAAACAAAGGAAGACTTATGTGAACAGACGCAAAGTAAAGTAAGCAGAAACCAAAAAAAAGTTATACATAACAACTACAACATTATGAATTTAAAATATGACTAATGGAAAATTTAACTGCAACTGAAAAACTAGTAATTAACCCAGAGATCAGAGAATGAAGCTTATCTCATTCACCTCAGCAGAGAGTTACGGGATTAATAGTATATTATGTGGAATATATTGAGAGATAGGCATTAAATATTTTTGCTTCTTTGTTTTTCTTTCATGAAAGAAAGGAGAATTTCAGAAGGAGAATATGGGGCAAGAGTGTGAAAGTTTCCATAAATTACTGTGATGTAAAATCAAATGGCATCATGAAAATATACTTTAGTATTATATTATAAAAACACACTGAAAGTATAACCATTGGATAAGGCAACATTTTTTATGATTTTTTAAAAAGAAATACATGTCTTAGAATTACATATAAAAAGAACCTTTTATGTATTTCCTTCAGCTGTTAGCCTCATAAATCTAGGCCTTGAAGGAGCCTAAGAATGCACTGAATCAAACTTCAACTTATACATGAGAAAACTGAGGCCCGTGTGATTTCTTTTATTCTGCAGATGAATGGAGCCAGAATTTAAAGTAAACAAATATGCTAATTGATTGTCAAAATAATATTTAGTTTCCAAATATGCAAATGTACATTGTTCATACCATAAGTTCTTCCTAACATCTTTATTCTGATCCTCACTGAAACTTATGTGGAAGATGGTCCAGAAAACAAAGTTTTCTAGTGACTTAATGTGAATGAAAAAGTGAGGAGGGGAGGAACAGGAGGAGGAAGAAAAAGAGGAGGAGAAGGATCAAAGATAGTAATTGATTAGTCCAAGCTATTAGCAAAAGGACAGTCCAAAGTTTCCACATTAGATCAAGTCAGAGGTCATGAAGAAAACAAGATAGAAAAAGGTAAAATAGTTTAGAGGGAACAGTAGAAAGATGCCAGAGGTGAGTGGAGGTGGAGTGGATGGTCAACACATAGTAAGTCAAATCATACTATGAGGAAAGTATCTTGAGCACAGCCATTCTATTCTGAAAATATCATGGACAGCTAAGTTTCCAGTAAGTAAGAACAACGCATAACTATGCTTAGACTAAGTGTGATTTGTAAGTGACAGTTTTTCTGCTGCAATGATGGAGTCATCATAAGGCACTGTTGAGCTAAACACACCTCTTCCTCATTCTTTACCAATGTGATTCTGGAGAATCTAGACTATCATGAAACTATATTTTGTATTCCTTAGGGATTAGTGCTGGAAACAGTCTTACTTAACATTTTTGTAAGTGATCTGAAAAAGGGAACACACAGGGAAATCATCAGATTTGCACATAGCTCAAAGCTTGTACAGATAGTTAAATGTCAAGCTAATGAGGTTTAAGTGCAGGAAGATCTCAAGAGGCTGTGTGACTGGACAGAAAAATAGATGAGCTTCAGTGTAAGGTAGCAAAAATAATCCACACCAAATTCATGAGATAATTAATTGTGAGCTTTCAATTATGACCTAGGAAAGGTACTTAGGATTCATTGTAGAATATTTCCTGAAGACACCACATTGAGGTCTGCTATAATCAAAATTCTGGGTCTCTAAGGAACGAGGAAGAATAAAAACAAAAACATTATCCTTCCCTTTTATGCAGCTAGGTTCCACCTGGAATGCTATGTGCATCATTGGTGACTATATTTCCAGAAATGTACAAACAAGTCTAGAGAAATGCAATTAAATGAATTAAGGTGACTTCTGGCTGACACTGTAGGTTGGAGTTACTGGGAATAGAGAATTGACTTATAATTGCAGATTAAAAAATAATAAGACTTCAATATGGAAAGAAATGTCAGAGAATGAATTCATATTATCATGAGGTTCTTTTTTTTTCTTTCAAATTGTACTTTCTGACTTCTAGAAACCCAAGAGAGCCAAAGGGCCATTTCTTCTTCATGGTGATTCATATTTCCAATATTGTTTGGATGAAAGGACTTCTAGTAACAATTTAATAAATGCTTGTTGATTTGATGCCTATAGATCAATTCTAAGATGCTGGAGTCAATGAGAATACCTTTATAACTTACAAGAGTAAGTAATCCCTTCATTCAAGGACAGGCCTATTCTTCATAAAGAAACAATGTGTTATAAGGGAAAAAATAAAAGTTTTGATCCTTTTGTGTGGGGGAGTTTCTCTGATTTGATTTCCTTGCTGATGGTGTCCCATGAGAGAAAATGGTGTAAAGGGCCCCTTTCTTTCTGAGGCCATGTGGATTTGTGAATGCATGCCTCTGTTTTATATATAAATGCCTTATCATTTGTCCATTCATTTTAAGTGAAAATCTAGATGATCTGACCTTCTGAATTTAGAAAAAAGAGCATGTCTAAGAATGCAGGGGCCATTCAAGGTCTTGAATTTGGGGAGTATGAGTCTAGGTCAGGTTTTATAGTCTGCCCATCATTAATGCCTGGAGGAGAAAGGAGTCCCCTGTGAGATGCAAGTGCTGAGGAAAAAAAGAAAGGTAAAATAAAAGTTCTTGCTTTCAAAGAATTCAATGGGGGAGACATGGATGCAATCACGCATAAAGAAGTCACATCCAAAATGAATTGGGCAGCCTCCAAGGGAAGGCGTTAATAATAAGGAAGACTGCAAAATATGTCTTAAAGAAGATTGAAATATAACTGAGACTTGGAAAATTAAAAAAAAAAACAGGGAAGGTAGAAGATGTGAGTTGAGAAGGGAAAGAGTTCTAGGTAAGAGAGGCAACTAGTGAAATATTCATATATGTATATATATATGTGTGTGTGTGTGTGTATGTATATATGCATGTATGAGGGTTGGAGGAGAGGGGAGATTATCTGTGATTGTTGAAGAATTGTATCTCCAACAGTCATTCACAGGTGTAAATTAACAGATAAAATAGAAAACTTTTCTATATATGCTAGGGCCTTGGCTTGACAATGTTTCAGTCCATTCCCTCTCTTGTCATATCTGACCTCAGATGATGAATATTCACTAATGCCTAGCAGAGGCAAAAGGCAATTTCACCTGTCGAAAGAGGTAATAAAGAAGGGGATCATCTTCTCAAGCCTTGCCTTTAGTCTACAGTAAATCAAGTGTGTCATTTGCCTTATTGCACCTCACCTAGTCCTTGGCCAAATGTTATCTGCCTTGCCCTTGGCTTTCATGGTCCCACTATCTGTTTATTTAAGTAATAAGTTTCAATAATGGGACCAAAAACAGCTAGTTTTGCTCAGGCATCTTATCTCTTAAGACATTTCGCTCCTCTGACCTTATGCAAGGTAGAGAGAATGATACATAACACTGATACATCTCATTATTTGTTATTACATGGTAGAGACAGTCTTTCCAAACACTGGGAGAAGTACATGAGCAAAATAGACTAAATTTAAATTAAACTGCGGGTGGGGAGGACGGGCCATCAAGTCTGTATTTTTGGAAGAAAGTAAACTTTTGAGAACTTTAGCAGCTGCTGTGTAGAGAAAGGATAGACTGCATGATTATTCATTCGTGTGGCCTTGACAAGGTCAGTGACCATCTTTTGTCAAATCATAGTAATTATAATTTATAAAACACTTTCTTTGAGCCAGAAAGATATTATTTTTTTTTCATTTGGTCCTACCAACAATCTTGAGAGGTAAGTGCCATCTTAATCTCCATTTTTCAATTGAGGAACCTTGGGCAAAAAGAGGTCAAATGACTTGCCCAAAGTCACATAGCTACTAAGTGGCTGATACCAGATTAGGAGGCATATTTTCCTGACTTCAAGCCCAGTATGCTATATGATGTACCACTCAGATGCCTCTGCAAAGTTAAGGGGGAAAAACAGGGTCCTCAGAAGTTCTGGAAGGGCCAAAGATGCCTTAGAAAAATATTGCTCATCTGAACAAACCAAGGCAACTATATATATGTGTATGTATATATGTACATATACACATATTTAATATATAAAATGTTTGTTTATATGTATTATGCATAACATACACATATATTCTCTCTGTATATACACATCTATATACACAAATGCACACACATATATAATATACTATATGTATTCATATAAGTACATACATGTGAACATGTACATGCAAACTGTGTGTATATATGCATGCACATACACACATGCATGCATAATACAATATCCCCACCCATCCAAGAGAAATGTACTGCAGAGGAAGATAAAAAGTCTAGGTAAAATTGATAAAAGTTTACTAGTTCAGAAACCTCTTAGTGAGGGAAATTCCATTTAATGAGTATTTATTGCTGTCTTTGTAAGTGCAGGGCACTCTGCTAGCAGACTAGGGAGATAGAAATGTGCATATTTCAATATCTCTTGCCCTTAAGGAGTTTACAATCTGGAAGAAATCATAGCTCATAATGAATATGCAATTGGCCTCAATGATAGGTATCTGACAATAGTGGTGATGTGGGCTCTAAATAATAAAAATAATAATGAGTTGACATTTATATTGCACTTTAAGGTGTACAAAACATTTTCTATGGAGTATCTCATTTGATTCTCCCAACAACCTTTTATACTATATTTTATCACAGAAGAAGTTACTGACTCTAAGGTTAAATGATTTCATCCGTAGCTCCATTATCATGATATTCAATTTAGAACTTAACGGGTTCTCTCAAGCCATTTAGTCCAATCTTGCCATTTTACAGATAAGGAAATTGAGGCTTAAATGATGTAAATTACTTTCCCCACAGGTATCTAAGTAGTAAAGACATGATTTGAATCCATGTACTGTATAGTAAATCTAGTGCTCTTAACTCTACCATGCTGCCCATGGTTGTCCAGCTAGTGATTATTCAAGGTGGGATTCAAACCCACAACTTCCTGACTCCATCCAATATTTATTGATTATTTCTAGCTGACTATTAAAGGATCAGTCATGGTACAAATACTGGAATTCACCTGAGGATGTGTGGGGCCAAGCCAAGAAGGGAAGGCTGTCCCCAAATTAATATAAAAGGCCTGACAACAGAGATTAAACACGACTTTGCTTACTGCATCTGAGAGGGATGCTTCCCATTTCTGGTTCCCCCTTTTTACCTCTTCATTATACTTTAAAGAAAACAAAAATGTTTCCTTCTGGAGGGTCTATGGCACACCCAGATGTTTTCCCTCTGTATTGGCAGAATCATTTAAGAAGCCTAACTATGCGTGTTCATGGATAGCAATCATTACTTCTCTAATTGCATTGTTTCTGAGTGCTTTGTTCTAGGGAAAATGGAAGCTGACGCCAGGGGTGATAGCCATATTTCTCAGGCAGTAAACAGCTGGCCAATGTACATCTTTTGTGCCATGTTTCCCTAAGATGTGGCAACCCCCCCCCCCAATTCAACTTCACAACACTAGAGGAAAAAAATACTACAGAACAGGGGAATGGCATTCAGCATAGGGAGCTCCTCATGCACACCTGTAACACAGCCGGCAAGCACTTTCCCAGAACCAAAGAGGATATTTTCTCCCTAGTAGTAAAAGCAGTGCAAAATGGCCAATTGACTCTGCCAGTTTTTCAGAAGGTGCAATGTTTCTCAGATATCCTTTGAAACTGCCAAACTGGGAAAATTTAAAAGGAAACGATTCTATTTTGTAATCCAGCTACTTAGACAGTCAGCTGAAAATCACTGAGTAGCTTCTGGGCTCTGCCTGTTCCTGCTGCTGCTTTCAAATTCACCAGGCCTGAAGAGAAGAGGGGCATCAGCAAGCTGCTTGCAAAATGTTTTACATGATGTGGGGGAGAGGAAATCACTTTGTTCTAGGAAAGTGGAAAACCTCCTAATCAGTTGGAAAAACACAGTGAGGGGACCTGGGGAGGGTAGGTGGGAAATTCTTTGCATTTCAGCTACACAGGCAGAATATTGGCTCTAAAAAAAATCTAAGCTCAATTGAGTAAGCCAAATATTGATTGGACCTGTGTGCAGGGCACTAGGCTAGGCACAGTAGGAGCTACTGAATGAATAAGATATTATCTTTGACCCTAGGGAGAACAGTAGAAAAAATCAGAAATGTAATAAAAATTACTAGCTATGGTCTGGTATATAAGAAAATGCAATAAGAGGAAGAATAGTGTTATGGAAATTCAGAGATATAAAAAATAATATCTGGCTATTGGGAGTATTAGAGAGGGTTGCAGGGAAAAGGTTATGTGCCAGTGTTTCAACTCACTCCTCTAGTGACTTTAGGCAATTCACTTCAGCTCTATATTTGAATTTCTGCATGTTGGATTTGCTTAAGTGATATTCAAGGGTTCCTTAGCTCTATAATTGAATATGTTTATGAGGAATTTAAGGATAGATAGGAAATTAAGAATAAATGTGCTGGGTGGAGTCAAGATGGCTGAGTAAAGGCAGGGACTCCCCCAATTTCCCCCTAATTAACTTTAAATGACTCAAAATGAATTCAGGAGCAGCAAAACTCATCTAGACCGAGCAACTTAGAAGGTTGGCTAGAAAGCTGTGGCTCACTGGGGCATAAGAGAGGAACGAAGTCTAGTGCACATGGTGCCTAGCAAGTCAGCAGCACAATCCCAAGCCATGGTGCCAGCAAGGAGCCAATCACAAGCCAGCAACAAGGCCCCAAGGCCCTTTGCAAGCCAGCAGCAAGACCCTGAGCCCCAGTGAAAGCAAGCAACAGGCCTTGGCAGCAACTAAATCTGTGGCAGTGACTTCTCAAACTCTTAGCACATAGAAGGTAAGGGGTTTGGACAACTGGTCACAAGTAGAATAGAAGGAATCCTTAGTTGGCATTGGGCTTAGTTGCATCGCCCATATGTGGATCCTGGTCAGAGTTATAGGGAAGAAAAATGTGTCTGTCTCAGCTCACAGACCAGGAGAACAGTGACCAAACCAATTATTATAATATCATAGTAGAAAACTGAAAACTTACAGAACCCCCAAACTAGCTATGAAAGTTACAAAACAAAAAACGTGAAGCTTTGGAGAGCACACCCTTTACTTTGGGAGAAGAGCCCAAATTTATCATAAAGTTGGTGATAAAGAAATTGGCTGGAAGAAAAAAAAGAACAGGCAACAACAACGACAAAAAAACCTGACCATAGAAAGTTACTATGGTGACAGAAAAGATCAAAACACAAATACAAAAACAAAAGCACAACAATGTCAAAACAGTCATACATAAACCCTGGAGGGAGGGGGAAGGAAATGGTCTCAGCCCTCACACCCCAATTAACTGGAAGAGATAAAAAAATTTAAATCAAATATGAGAGATAGAAGAAAAATTTGGGAAAGACTTGAAAGTGATGTGAAAGAATCATGAAAAAAAAGCATCAACAATTTGGTAAAAAAAAAAACAAAACGGAAAAAGATATAGAAAAATTCACTAATGAAATAACTTTTTTTTGCCTTTTTTTTGGAGGGCAATTGGGGTTAAGTGATTTGCCCAAGGTCACATGTCTAGTAAGTGTTAAGTGTCTGAGGCCAAATTTGAAATCAGGTCCTCCTGACTCCAGGGCCAATGTTCTATTCACCTAGCCACCCCAAAATGACTTCTTAAAAAGTAAAATCTACCAAATGGAAAAAAGACATACAAAAGCTCATGAAATACAACAATTCCTTTAAAATGTTAATTGGATAGGTGTAAGTTAATGACTCCATGAGGCATCCAGAAAAAATTTTAAAAAATCAAAGTAATTTAAAAATAGAAGAAAATGTGACATGTCTCACTGGAAAACCAACTGACATAGAAAATATATTGAGAGATAATTTAAAAATTATTTTATTACCTGAAATACCTGATTAAAAAAAAAGATCCTAGACATCATATTGCAAGAAATTAAGGAAAACTGACTTGGTATCTTAGAACCAGAAGATAAAATACAAATAAAAATAATTCATTGATCAATTCCTGAAAGAGATTTCAAAATAAAAACTCCCAGAATATTATACCCAAATTATAGAGATCCCAGGTAAAAGCCATGCAAGCAGCCAGAAAGAAACCACTCAAATACTGGGGAGCCACAGTCAGGATAGGACTAGACTTAGCAGCTTCTAGATTAAAGAATCAGAGGGGTTAGAAAATAGTATTGTAAAAGGCAAAGAAACTAGGATAAAGTAAAAAACACTTACTGAGTTAAATTGAATATAATCCTTCAGATGAAAAATAAAAACAATGGATATTTAATGAAATAGAAGACTTTCAAGTATTCCTGATGAAAAAAAAAATCCCCATTAAATAGAAAATTTGATTTACAAATATGATTCAAGAAGTATAAAAAGGCAAATAGGAAAAACAAATCACAAGGATCCCAATGGAGTTAAAATGTCTACATTCCTATAGGGGATGATAATATAAATAATTCTTAAGAACTTATATAAACAGAGGACATGGGTATGAGTTGACAATAATAGGATGATACAGAAAAAAATCAAGGGATGAGAAAAAGGAGCACAATGGGAGAAAGGAGAGGTAAGATGAATTAATTATCTCATATAATCGATTCATGAAAGACCTTTAATAGGGAGAAGAAGATGGGGAGATGGCAGGTAACCCTTGATCCTTACTCTTATTGGAATAGGCTAAAGGAGGGAATAATATTAACACATAAATGGGTATAGAAATCTAAATTACCGTACAGAGAAGTAGGAGGGGAGGAAGTTAAGAGAAGGCAGAAAGCTGATAGAAGGAAGAGTGGATTGGGGGAAGTCATGATAAGAAATAAAACCCTTTTGAAAGGAAACAGAGTGAAGGGAGAAAGAGAATGATAGACAGAGGAAAAATAGGATAGAGTTCAATATACAGTTAATAATCTCTAACTTTGAATGTGAATGGGATGAATGCACCCATAACACAGGTAGATTAAAAACCAGAATCCTACAATATGTTGTTTACAAGAAAAACACTTGAAGCAGAAAGATACACAAAAATAAATGTAAGGGGCTAGAACAGAATATATGCTTTAGTTGAAGTTTAAAAACACAGGAGAGGGGTAGGAATCATGACCTCAAACAAAGCAAAAGCAAAAAAACATAGAAGTGCAAATTAAGGAAACTCCATCTTGCTAAAAGGTAGCACAGTCAATAAAGTAATATCAATACTAAGCATGTATGCACCAAATAATATAGCATCTAAATTCTTAAAATGAAAAGTTAAATGATTTACAGGAGGAAATACACAATAAAACTATACTAATGACGGGCCTTCAACTTTCCCGTCTCAGAACTAGATAAATCTATCCTCCCTCCCAAAAACAAACAAAAACAAACAAAAAAAAATAAAAACCAAGAAAGAAGTTAAGGGCAATGACAATTTTAGAAAAGTGAGATACAAAAGACTTCAGAAGAAAATTGAATAGGAACAAAAAGGAATATAACACTTTCTTAGCAGTACCTGGCACTTATACAAATCCTATGTATTGGGGCATAACAAACTCACAACCAAATGCAAAAAGGGAAAAATGTTAAATGCATCCTTTTCAGATCATATTGTAATAAAAATTCTATTCAACAAAGGGCTACACACAGTAGATAAAAATAAACTAAATAACTTACTCCTAAAGAATGAATGGGTCAAAGAACAAATCATGGAAATTATCAATAATAATTAATTAAAGAGAATGGCAACGATGAGATAATATACCAAAATTTTTGTGATGCATCCAAAACAGTACATAAAGGAAAATGTATACCTCTAAACATGTCAATTAAATAGAGAAAGAGCAGATCAATGGATTGGGAGTGCAACTAAAAAAAAAATTCAATAAACTAGAAAAAGAACAAATTTAAAATTCCCAATTATACACCAAATTGGAAATCCTGAAAAGGAAAAGAGGTTAATAAAACTGAAAGAAAATCATTGAACTAATAAATAAAACTAAGAGCTGATTTTTTGAAGTTCCCTGCCCCCACCAATAGATGTCATTAGTTAATTTGATTTTAAAAAGAAGAAAACCAAATTATCAGTATCAAAAATGAAAATTATGAATCTACCATGAATGAAAAATCAATTAAAGCAATTATTAAGTTATTTTGCCCAATTATATGTTAATAAATCCGACAATCTTAATATAAGTGAAATGAATGTATACTTACAAAAATATAAATTGTCCAGATTAACAGAAGAGAAGCCAGAATACTTAAATTACCCTATTTTAGAAAAAAAATAAATTTAATAAGTCATTAATGAATTCTCTTAGAAAAATTTCCCAGGATCAGATGGATTCACAGGTGAAATCTACAAAACTTTTACAGAAAAATTAATTCTAATACAAAGTAAGGTATTTGGGAAAATATGCAAAGAAGGAGTTTTTCCATATACTTTTTATGACAAAAATATGGTGCTGATACCTAAATCAGGCAGAGGCAATATAGAGAGAAAACTGTAGACCAATTTCCCTAAAGAATATTGATATAACAATATTAAATAAAATACTATGAAAAAGATTATGATGATATATCACAAGAATCATATGAGCTGGTAGGATTTATACTAGGAATGCAATTCTATTTCAGTATTAGGCAATCTTTTTTCATGATTAACCATATTAATAACACAACCAACAAAAGTCCTGATTATCTCAATAGATTTGTAGAAAGCATATAACAAAAAAAATACAACACTCATTCATTTGAAAACTCTAGAAAGCATAGAAATAAATGGAGTTTTCTTTACAATGACATGCAGTATTTATCTAAAACAAGTAACAAATATTAAGCTAGATAAGCTAGAGCTTGACCAATAACATTAGGGGTAAAACAAGGATGCCCATTATTTCCACTATTAGAGAGGATTCTGGGAAGATGGAGGAGTAGGTGAGAAAATTCCAAGCTTTTGAGATCTTCCCCCACAAAAGAGTTAAAATAGCATTTTAGGACAAAGTGTGGGTGGAGAAATACAAGAACGGGGGCATAAGCAAGGTCCTCCTAGAACTGAAGGTCTGAAGAAGAATACCAGGAGGACTTTTGGTCCATGAAGAGTAAACACCTCCTGGCTAGGTTCCCTTTTAACAGCAAGCAGCTAGCTTCTTAAATAACAAGTGGCAAGCCCTAGGGTTAGTTGGTTTGAGAGGCTGCCTCAGCCCCAGCCACTAGGACTTTTACCCCTGAGATAGTGAGAAGAGTTGGGTGTTTGAGCCCAGAAACACTGAGGGAAATTCTATTGATCAGGAACACCAGACCAAGCTGTGTTGAGAAGAGTAACAGGGGCAAGAAGGAAGCAGCATACACCCACCCAATGAGGGTGGAAGCAGTGGGGCAGAAAGACCCTGGCTGTGGGGCTTACAGGAGGCTGGATGTTTGGCTTTGGTTTCAGGCTAAAGGGAAGAACTGAAGTTCTGGGGCAAGAGGCACCATTCCCTATAAAACCCAGGATTAAAAGTGACTTCAAATAAATAAGGTATCAACACACAAAAAAATGCACAGGCAAAAGACAAAGAATCCAATTATAGAAACCTATTATGGGAATAGGGATGACCCAGGTTCATCTTCAGAGGAGGAAAATGAAGTAAAGAAACCTCCAAAGAGTAACATTAAATGGTCACATGGCCAAAATGAATTTATAGAAGACCTTAAAAAAGATTTTAAAAATCAAATGACAGAGATGGAGGAAAAACTAAAAAAGGAAATATGAATAATCCAAGAAAAACTGGAAGAGTATGAAAGGAAATTCAACCAATTAGAAAAGGAGATTCAGAATCTTTTGCTTTTTGGAAGGCAATTGGGGGTAAGTGACTTGCCCAAAGTCACACAGTAAGTGTGTCAATTGTCTGAGGCTGGATTTGAACTCAAGTCCTCCTCACTCTAGGGCCAGTGCTCTATTCACTGTGCCACCTTGCCTCCCCAAGATCCAGAATCTTAAGGGAAAAAAAATCACATCTTGAAAATTAGAATTGGGCAAAGTGAAGCAAGTGAAATTATAAGAGATCAAGAAATGATTAATCAAAATGAGAATAATGAAGAAATATAAGAGAAAGTGAAACATCTTATAAGAAAAACAACAGATTTGGAGAATAGATAAAGAAGAGAAAATATAAAAATAATTGGAGTAACTGAGAGTTAAAATTTAAAAAAGAATCTCGATGAAATAATTAAAGAAAATTGTCCTGAAGCATTAGAACAAGGGGGGAAAGTAGAAATAGAAAAAAATCCATTGATCACCATTTAATAGAGATCCTATGAGGAAAACTCATAAGAATATCATAGTCAAATTCTGAAATACCCAGCTCAAGGAAAAAGTTATTAAAAGCATTATTACCACTATTATTAAATGTTGTAGTAGAAATGCAAATTATAGTAATAAAATAAAAGTAAATTGAAGGAATTCTAATAGGTAATGAGGAAACAAAACTATCAATCTTTACAGATGATATAATTATATAACTAGTTGAAATAATTAACTACTTTAGCAAAGGATATAAAGTAAATACATACAAATCATCAGCACTTCCATATATATTACCAATAAAGTCCAGCACAAAGAGACAGAAAGTGAATGCTAAAAGCAGGATTTGAACTCGGATCTTTGACTCCATTTATAATATTCTATGTACCACCTTGGGTAGATTGTGTTATTAGGCATATGTGTTTTCTCTGTGTGACTATGGACCCTTCCATGTAGGCCTTATATAGTAGCCATACTCCCATTCTTCCTCTCTGGCAGGGAGACTGGATGGGGGAAAGAGAAGTGAAGAGGGAGATTTTCAAAGAATATATTACTATAATATCTGTATCACACTGGTATTCTTTCCATTTATACAAAATCAATCACAATTATCCTACCAACTGTCAAATACAAAACATTTTCTAAACAATAAGACACATGCTGAAGTAATCATAATTTTTATTCAAAAAAAGGAAAAATCAAAGAATAACAATTCACCTATATACCTGTGCTACACACTCTCATCAATGTATGCAATTCTATGAGAATAGAGTGGGCACACATAAAAACCTAGAAGGGAGGCATATGAGTAGGGAAGCCCAAGTGCCTAGAAGAGCTTACTGCCCTGGGGAGTACAGACTTTAGCCCATACTGTTGAGGCTATGGGATTCAGCACTGGACCCCTGAAAAGTAAAGACCCCTGAAAAGAAATATCTTTGAACCCAGCACAGCCCCTGAACTTCCCCATCCATTTCAGCAGCCCAGATGCCTGGATGTGATGTGATTTGGGGTTGCTGGGAACCCCAAAATGCAAGGGTACAGGGTGGGTCTGACAGAAAAGAATTTGACCACTCAAGATTTCCAGTCAAAGTATTGAGGTTTTATTGTACACCAGTTGGGCCGGCAAGATTTTTAGTGAGTCTACTGCAATTTAATGAGGGTAAGATTGGTCCTTTTATATAAGAAAAGACCAGAAGAAGATCTGGATGGGGTTAAGGAGTGGCAAATTTCCTGGGGTGGTCCAGGTGCAGACAATGAATGGAGGTAAGTGGTAGGAGAGCCACAGTGAAAAGACAGTTAAAAGGCTTATTGTGTACTGGGATGGACCAGATGCCTCAAGTGGATGCCAGGGATCTGGGCTGCTGAAATGGACGGGAAAGTTCAGAGGTTGGCTTTCATTCAAAGACATGGTCTTTTCCTTTTAGGGGTCCAAGCAAGAATCCCATAACACCATCAAAACCACCTATTGAGCAAAACTATCCTACTATCTGGTCTCCTTCTTGTCTTCCCAATATTCTTTTTTTAGAGGGCAATTAGGGTTAAGTAACTTGCCCAAGGTTACAGGGCTAGGTTTTTGTTTGTGTGGGTTAAGTGTCTGAGGTCGGATCCAAACTCAGGTCCTTCTGACTCCAGGGCCTGCACTCTACTAACTGCGCCACCTAGCTGCTCCTCTTCCCAATACTCTTGTTGGGCAAATCTACTTTTATCTATGATGAGGTGGAGGCTCTGGGAACCCCCTTGAACAAGCCTTTCATTATAGCTAGGCCCAAATCTCTTACTCTTATTAGCCTAGCATTCCATTGTCCATCTACTTCCCACCCTTGAGCCTATCAAAATATCTATACCCAAATCAACTGTTACACCTTTGAACTGGCTTAGCCCACCAGTTAGCCTCCAGCAAGTTCACTCATTTACTGGAGTCTGACCTCATTTGACTCCTTATGAAGACCCTCCCCAAACTCCTCCTCTAGACAACCCCTAGAGTCCTCCCATAATCTTTCTGTATATAAGACCCCATCTTGCCTCCTTGTGGTATGAGAGCACCATAGAATTTTCTAGCACAGACTTGCTCTGCGTCTAATACAAGCCCACTTATCCAATACAAGCCTTACAGGTACCAAGGTTCCTTAAGAGCCTGCCCAATATGGCAAACTTTTAATAATTTTTTTTTTTTTTTTTTTTTGCTTGAGAGAAGACTTGAGTTGAATTCATTGAATTCATTCAGCAGGACCTGGCCTGTTGGTATTTTGGGGTCTTGAGCACCCCTCACCCTATACCTCTTCATTTTATGATGACCCTCTTCAGCTATTCTTGGGCCATTAAACAATTTAAAACAACAGCAACAAAAATCTCTTTCAGCACACATGTCCTTTCAGAAGTGTGCCAGGAAAGCATCTTGTCCTTTCAGTAACAAGTGGTTTCCTTAAACTCAAATCAAACTCCCCAGACATGATATTCAGCTCCCGGGCTCTCTCCCTCTTAAGCAATAGGGTCATGTAGCCTTTTACAAAGCAACTCTTCAAAATTCAGCTTTTAAGGAGGCTAGTCCTCTTTTTACTCATAGATCTTTTCTACTATTTTTCTTTCTCATACTAGAGGGCAGCAAAGAGCAGTTCAGGAAAACCTTTATGGACCCTGGTGCCTTCCCTCCTTAAGTCCTTAATTCAGCCTCCTTTCCTGCTACTTTCTTCATCTTATACCTCTCTCTCAAAATGCTAGTGCTCTGAAAGAGAGCCTCTTCCTAAGAGTGATTCGCTTCTGACTTACGACAGTCTGACATCCTAGGGGCTCAGTGGTAGAGCTCTAGACTGAGTCAGGAAGACCTGAATTCGCAAGTCTTACCTCAGATATTTACTAGCTGTGTGATGCCGGGTCAGAAACTTAACCTCTTCTAGCCTCAGTTGCTTCATCTATAAAATTATAATTTTGATAATGACCTCCCAGGATTGATATTGGGATCAAATCAGATAACACATACAAAGTACCTTTCAAAACTTAAAAAGCACCACATAAATGCTAGCTGTGATGATAAACTGAAAAAATAGCAGCTTTCTACCTGGTATAACTCCAGGCAATTGTAAACTTCCCTATGCAATGACCTAATTGTCCATAACACATTATAGCTATTTTTTTTTTCATTTTAGCAGTATGCTCTGTCTTCAAACATTTCTTCTAAGTATCTGTATGTGCTAGGCTATTCTCTCTGTCCCTCAGAACAGTCTAGGTCTATTCTGAACATCTTAATCCAAAGGCTGTGTTTTGACTCAGGCAAGTTTGATTTCAAAAGTGTTCATTCCCTTTCTTACACCTCTTTCAGCAAACAAAGTGTTCAAACAAAGGGCCAGTACCTTACACTTGTACAGTTGTCCAAATCACAATTAATGGATATAAGCTCTATTACTGCCAAGTGGTTGGAACATTCCATGGAAGATAGCATGGGCATGTGTTAATGACTGGGCAAAACCCTGGGGGGGGAGGAGGGTAATCTCTGCCTAGGAATGAGGAGAATTAAATTTGAAAAACTAAGAATAATTCAAAAGGGATTTATGGCTGAGATGAACAGGAAGACTGATTATTGAGAAAGACTGAAAAAACAGATTGAGAGGCATACCAAGTAGCTAACAGTGTGACTTAATCTGACTCTATGAAAATTTTCACTCCTTATTGGAACTATTATGTCCCAGCATGTTTTTTGTCAGGGTTCAGCATGCTTCCTCACTTAGCCACCCCTCTGGCATCATGGGCATATCCATTACTGGAGAATTTGCATGTCCAGAAATTTCATCACTGGTACAATATATTTCAAAGTCTATGTTCTGTTTTTCAGTTCTATAATTCTTCACACTGTGTGTGTGTGTGTGTGTGTGTGTGTGTGTGTGTGTGTTGATGGGAGAGTAAGGGGTGGACAGAATAATTCATATTCTCTTCATTTCCCCTTCTGTAGTGGGCTAAAGGCAGAATGCCAGCACTAACTTTGTTCTCTGTTTTGTCACCAAAGCAAGAAGAGCATTTACATTTTTGTGCATTTATAGCTTACAATATGTTTGGTTTTAGACACAAAGAGCCAACAAACATCCTATGTTACTCCTGTTTTTATTACTCATCATTTTTATAGTTTCATATGAAGAGAAGGACGTGGGAATCTAGGGCTGTCATTTTAATTGCAATAGAAGAATTTGTATAGCACCTTAAAAACTATTGAGTAAAATGATATCATTGCCTTAAAGGTATTTCAGTATACATATACATATAAGCATTTATACTTGTACATGTTTACATATACATGTGTTATATAGAACATGCGTCACATGTGAAACTTGAAAGTTAGCATCCTTACTATAGAAGCATGTGAAATATAAAATATAAATATTCTTTTCACTTTATCATTGATAATTATAAGATTAAGACTGAGAGCTAGAATGGATATTAAATATCATATAATTGATCATGCTAATTTTATAGATAATGAAATCAAGGCTTACAAGTACTCAATAACTGTTTATCATTGTATTACATATCTTCATCTCTATCTTTATCATCTATCCCCTGATTTTTCTATTAATGCCTCATATTTTATTTATCTCTGAATCTATCTTCTACCTCCTATCTATGTCTTATATTTATATGTAAATCTATCATAAATTAATCACTTTATGCATAGCAGAGCTGGCATTTAAACTCAAGACTTTATTTTGGAGTTATATGGAAGGCTATCATGAAAAGGAACTCATCCACTAGATAGGGTGGTGAAAATAGGCAGGAAAAATGACTAAAGAAAAATATAAAACAAAAAATAGAACTAGGCTAAAGTGTCATAGTTTATAGGCTGAAAAAATATGATCAGACTGGATTTGTGTTAAATGATAGGTCTGATTTCATCGAATTGCTAAAGTTCAAATCACTAGGCCATCTAGTCCAGCCTCCACTCAGTGAGAATCTCCCTCCACAAAATGCATGAAAGACAAGCAACAAGAATTTCTTAAGTTCCTAACATGAATTAGACACTACAATGGGTGCTGAAGACAGAAAGGAAATGTGAGTTACATTCTCATCCATTAGCATTACCTTGAGAACTTTTGCCATTTTTACAGGGCTTTAACTGTGTCTTTCCTAAAATTTGGTACACAGAATGGCACACTCTAGAGATGGTCTGAACAAGACAGAGTACAGCAAGAAACTCATCTCCCTGGTTATACATTTGTGGAATTCCTTCATGCAGCCTACAATCACTTTAGTTTTCAGGGTTCTTATATCAAAAATATAGACTCATATTGAGCTCCAAGTCCACTAAAATGTTCACTTGGCTTCTCCACATTTGTAGTTACAAAAATGATTCTTTGAACCAATGTTTAAGGTGTTAGCATACCTTTTCAAAATTAAGTTTTATTTGATTTTGTCCTAATTCTAGCTTATAAGAACTAGTACAAAATGATCTCTTTGAGGCAGGGATTACTTAATTTTGGTACTTTTATCCCCAAGAATTTGCTCAATATCTTCCACATACTTAATAAATATTGCTCAACTGAATCTTGGGCATAGCATAGGATAATACTTTTTACTTTGTTATCATCTGTAAATTTGATAAGTGCATTATACTTATATCCAAGCCATTGAAAAACTGGTCTAGAACAGTGAAGAGGAAAACACAGATTCTGGACACTTATTACATTGAAAAACTTCTTTCAAGGAAACGTTTATAATTAGCTAATTATTGTATAATCAATTATTAATTCTATATAATATACAAATTTATTAATATGTTAATTAATTATTTATAATTAATTATAAACCTATATTAACTATTCTATATTCAGATATTTGTTCATTTCTGAATTCAAATAACTCTACCATTGTCTAGACAACATTTTCAACCTTGTCACCAAAAAGAGAGTTATATTTAATAGATAAAGAAAGGTCATACAGCTAGTGAGTGTCTGAAGTTGGATTTAAACAGACCTCTTGAACCTCAGTGCCATATCTGTTACTCCATGCTGCCTTTTCTCATTGGAAGTGTCTATTTCCTCATTTGTCAAATAGTTTTCTTATAGGGCTGTCTTGAGGAAACAATTTTACATAACACACACATAAATACCCCTAAAATCTTAGTGCAATTTTAAGCCATGAGGTATATGTGAGACACATGTCTATTATTACTTCTAAATCCCTCTCTTTCTAAATGTATATATGTACATATATATGTACATATATGTATATGTATTATATAGAGAGAGAGAGAAAGAGAGAGTTCTATATCTGTTTCTCTATGTGTCAAACATCTATAATTATATGATATAACTATATAGATATAGGGATATATAAAATATATTATGTGTATTTGTGTGAATGATTCATAGAGATAGATATGTAATTTTGTAATGATTATTAAATCACAGAATATTAGAATTGGAAGGTTACTGGGCAGTCATTTCATTGAAATTTCACAAAGAATGAGGAAACTGAGGCTAAGAGCACTGAACTGGGTGTCAACTTGGGTGTTAACTGCTCTAGATGTCCCATGGCTGGTTACTGGGAGAGCCAATAATCAAATCAAAATCTTTAGACTCAAAGTCCAATCTTCTTTCTGTTATTCCAAAATAAATTACTTGAATTTTACTTTTAACTCTCTTTCAAATAAATTAGTCAATGAGAGAAAGAGAAAAGGAAAGAGAAGAAGAGAGAAAGTATTCTTTCTTATGAGTGACCATGTCAGTCATAAAATAAATAAATAAAAATTTATAATATAATTTCTACAATATATAATGATTTATATTTATAAAGGTAAATAAAATTTATAAATAAAATTTTATAAGAATAAATTTAAAAATTATTAAATTTCTACTAAGTGCGAAATGATAGCACTTTATAAAGTGTCCACGATCACTATCTTTATGATTTTATTCATTGAGAATTCCCTTCCTGTTATAATCTCATTTTCCTCCCTCTCCCTCATTAGATTGAAAATTCCTTGAGGGTAGTGATTGTTTTTTTGACTCTTTTTGTGTTCCAGTGTTTAGTACAGTGGAATATAGTGAGCACTTAATAAATATTTACTGATAAATGAAATAGACTAAATATGGGCAACACCACTAATATTTTGTGGGAATTTGTTTTGCTTGACTATACATATCTGTTACAAGAGTTTTGTAGGATCCCCCCTCCCCAGTGGAGATAAAGCAGGGATGTTGGGAATGAGAGGAAATATGTTTCTATTAGTTGAAAAAAAAAAGATAAACCTTTGTTTTAAGCAAAGGTTGACAGGAGTAAAAAGTAAATAAATCCTTCCTTTGTATAATACAGACTACATTTTACAGCAGAATGATCAACAACAACAAAATGAAGCATCCTCCCAAAACCTTACTAGGATGATTCATCTTGAATTTAACATATAGATACAGCTGTGCTCGGGGCTAAAGGCCTGGATTTGAATATGGCTTTCTATTTTGTATAACCCTGACAAAATCATTTAACCTTTCTGAGATGGAGTCCTCATTAAAACACACACACACACACACACACACACACACACACACACACACACAGAACAACAACACCACCACCACAAACAACAACAATGGTAATTGTACATATAATATCAAATGCAAACTTTAAAGCACTGTATAAATGTGTTAACTATCACTTTTTTGACATATGGAATCTCCCTTGCCTAAATACAGAGGCAATCACTCAATTCAAATTTCAACAAGCATTAATTAAACAAAATTATAATGCCATCCTGATATAATAGAACAAATTCTGGGCTTGGAGTAAAGAGCTTAGTTTAAATTGCTAATCCAAACCATTGCTTCATTCTTGTTTTTGTAAGCCTAGTGCCTCGAAGAGTTCCTGACACATAGTGATATAGACTTATTGACGGATTACCACCTATGTGACCATGGAAAAGTCATTTCACTTTCTAAAGGACTCAGGTAAATATGTAGGATTTACTTTTTAAGTCATAGAGAGATTGTGGAGGTATTTTAGTAGAAGACATTCCCTATCCTAAGAAAATCAAAGATTCATGACCTGTTGGATATGTACAAAAAAACTAGAACAAGCAAATGCTAGATTTCAGTCCCTGGTTCTCTTCCTACCTCTCTGACTACACTTTTTCAGTCTCCATTGATGGATCCTCATCCAGATCACTTTAATCACAGGGGTCCTAAAAGGCTCTGCCCTGGGCCTTTCTGTTTTCTTACTTCTTGCTACTTCACTAGGTAATCTCATTAGCTCCCATGGACTTAATTTCCATCAAAGTTTTCCAGCAGATAATTCTCAAATCCACAATTCTATTCCTGACTTCTCTACTGATCTCTAATCTCAGATTTCCAGTTGCCTTTCAGCCTGCTGGAATTTGAGCCTAGTTAGTAAAACAAATGTACCCCAAACTTAATTCGTTTCTGTTGTCACCCACCCCAATTTTAATCCTCCCCTCTCCTAATATCTCCATTACTCTACTATCTTCTCAGTCTCTCAGGCTTACCTGCCATTTTTGCCTCTTCTCTCTTATCTTCTCCATTCAATGTATAACCCAGATCTGCAAATTCACTTTTGGAACATCTTACATCTTTTGAATATGTCCCTTTATCTCTTCCAACAATGCCACCACTCTGGTGCAGTTGCTTATATCTTCACAACTAGATTATTACAATGGCCTGCTGGTGGGTCTGCCTGTTTCAGGTCTTTCCCCAGTCCAATTGCTCTTACATTAAGGGATCAAAATAATTTTCCTAAAGCACAGCTCTGACCATGTCACCTTTCTCATACACACACTCAATAAACTTTATTGGTTACCTATTGCTTCCGGCATTAAATACAAAATGCTTTCTTTGGCATCCAAAGTCATATCCCAGTCCCCTCCTACCTTTCCAGTCTTCTCACCCCTTGTTCCACCATACAAACTTTTCAGTCCAGTGACGCTGGATTTCTGGTGATTCCAGGAACAAGACATTCCATCTCATCCCTCCACCCATTTTCTCTGATCATCCCCAATGCCTGGAATGTTCTTCCTCTTCTGCTTCAATGATTGACCTCCCCTGCTTCCTTTAAGTTCCTCCCAAGATTCCATCTTCTACAGAAAGACTTCCCTCTTAATTACAGTGTCTTCCCTTGATTATTTCTTATATAACTTGGATTGTAAGCAACTTGAGGGTAAGGACTTGGAACATTTTGTAAACCCAATGCTTTGCACAGTGCCTGACATATAGTAGTTGTTTAATAAACATTTACGGAACACTACCTGGCTGACCTTGTACAAATCTTTTAATCTCTCCTGGACTCTGGGTTCTGTGATCTTTTGAATATTCAAATAGATCTGTGATCTCACTGATATTATTATTATTGCATCCCATAATGCAGATTATGACCCATCTGTGCCTACCTATGTGCAGGCCATTTTTTTACCCATTTCCTTCTTTAGATTCACCACAAGCAGTCCCCTAAACATACTAGAGGTCTTGCTTCCTTTCTCTTGATGATTGTTAGACTATTACAGTAGTATGTGGCCTTCCAATGTTTATTCCTATTTCCCAAATTGTGTCCTATCCTTTGGGTGCGATCCTTAATTCTTTTGTTGCTTCTTGTCCATGGTGTACTGCAGCCTGCTCATCTCTGCCCTACTCTACCCCAGCTCCTTCATTGCCCTCTAGGCGATAACCTATTTTCAATTCTTTAGAGACTATAGTGTTCTGTGACTCACAGCCATACAACATTAATCTTTCTAAGACCTCACAAATCATTGGTCATACAGTTTAAATGAACATTAAGCTCGCCTTTATCTCTGTAAGAACCACATGAGGAGTTTTCATATTTCCCATTCTCCAATTCAACAATTAAATTATCTCATGTCCCAGTTTGTTGCAGCTGCAACTGGAGGACTCAGAAATTTTCACAAAAGACATAGATTGGACCAATCATGTTACAAACAATAGGGCTTTATTCCCCATATTTTAAATCGTGAAAGGCAAGGACAGTGTTTAACGTGAATGGAGAAATCCATGGGCATCAAAAGGAGGAAGAAGAGAAGGATGAGCAGAGATAGGAGGCTACAAAAATGTTTAGAGGTCACTAATTAAACCTCCTCATTTTTATGGTTTAAACTGAGGACCAAAGAGCTTAAGTGGTTGCTTGAAACCTCTGGGTCTCAGTTTTCTCATTTGTAAAGAGAAAAGGGGATAGAATAGATGGTTTCTAAATTTGCTTATAGCTCTAAATCTTATGACCTTTGGACATTGTTAATTCATGAAACTAAAATTAATACACGATTCCCACCAAATAAAAATATTAAACATAATTTCATCTGAAACATAATATATCTGACTGATACAAAGTTTTAAGGGCTCAAAAGTGATAATAACATAATAATAAACTGTAGCATGTATATATCAATTTATAGTTTGCAAATTGCTTTATATGGCCCAAAGCAGTGAATCAATATGGCTTTATTAAACACAATGAGTGTGTGCTTATTCAGGTCTGTTCATTCACCTTTGGTGTCCATCTATCACAAAATTCTCAACTATTGCATGAGGAGGCTATAGCATGCACAGTAACCACAACCAGGTAAACCATTGTGGTAGATGATCTATGCCAGGTTGAGAGTAAGTAATAGACGTCAAACCCATTAGTGACTAAGGGGGATGTCTATTCCATGAATGTGAACACTTCACTGGTGGAATGGGAGGATAAGAACAATTTGTTATAATAGCCATGAAGATACTGGAGTAGGAACTGTGGTGCACTTAAAGCTTGGTCAGGCATTAGAAGTTACAAGGTCATCCACTGAATCCTGGGCCATCTCTGTCACCTTCACTTTTGTCTTACCACTGGATTTTGATGATTCTGGAAGAGAGAGCAGGGCTAATAACTTTGTGTAACTGCTTCATTTAAATTAAATTCATGAACAACTCAAGATGTCATTGATCCTCCTTGAAAATGAGGGATGGGAGGGGGCAGAGCCAAGGTGGCAGTGTAGAGGCAGAGACTTGCCTGAGCTCTCCCCTGACCCATTAAAATGCCTTTAAAACATGACTGAACAAATTTTGGAGTGGTAGAATGCACAAAAAGAGAGTGAAACAAATTTCCACACAGGATAACCTGGAAGGTCAACAGGAAGGGTCAGTACCAGGTTGAGAAAGGAGTACAGTTGAGCACAGGGCACCAACAAAATCAGATCAGGCCTTATGAGACTGAATAATCAGAGAATATTAATTGGAAGAGAATAATAATGTTTGAAAGTCACTTATTTTGACTTCCAGGAGAAAAGATGGCAGAGTAAGCAGTAAGTCACTCTCATCGTCCCTTATTGATGTTGAAAAACCCCAAAACTATATCCCCAGGAAAAATCCTAGTATAGTAGAGCCAGATAAAAGACAAAGCACATTCTTATAGTTCTGGAGGCTAAGAGAATCAATAGGAAAATCTCTTTGGTTGTGGTAAGCCAGTAGAAAACCATACCTCAGCAAACCAGTGGGAGATCATGAGGCCCAGAGTAGTGGAGCAAGAAAGCACCAACCCCATGACCCCTGTGTGCTTTGGAACAGCCAGGGAAACCAGCACTTGCCAGAATAGAAAACCACCATATTCACCAGTGGACAGGTGTCCACCAGAAACTGAACCTACCCGGGCTCTAGCACATTCCTTTTAAGGAATGATTTTATTCAGTGTTCATTTTTTTCCCATTTTGTCAATTGTATTTTAAAAGGAATTGTTCAATTTCTACCTCTCTTATTCGTATTTGAAATCCTTCTGAGGTTTTCCAAGAAGGCTTTTTGGGCTTGAGGTCAGTACATATTCCCCTTTGGGGTTTCAGGTGTGAGTATATTAACAATTCTGTTCTCTCCTGAATTTGTGTTTTGATCTTCCCTGTCACAATAATAATTCTCTGTGGTCATTTTTTTGTTGTCGTTGTTTTTGCTCATGTTCTTTACCTTTTTCCTGGCATTTAAAGTTCATCTCTGTTTCTGGGGCACAAGGGGGCATTGCCAACACTTCTTGTGCAGGGAGCTAGGTACTTAGTTACTAATTTTGTTTGCTGGGGCCCCAGGTGATGGCAGCTGGAGGTTGTAGGGGTCTGGTAGCTTACATAGCAATGGGCTGGAGCTGGTGGATGTGGCTGGTATTTGCTGAAGCCAGGTGGAGTTTGTTTGCATTTCCCTGGGTTTACACTGAAGCTTGCAGGGTAGGGGTTGAGGTTGGAGGTGGTCTGGCCACTGGAGGTCACTTCCTCACCAGGGGCTGTGCTAGAGACTGGGTAGGTTCAGTTTCTGAGGTACAGTTTTCTATTGGCTTGCCTGGATAAATCTGGCCGTCTATTGGTCCCCTTCAGCCACAATAAGCATTTCTATATGTTACTAGCAAAGCCTAACAGCAAGAGATAGAAAGAGATATTCCATTTAAAGTTACTGTGGACATTATAAAACATTTGGGAGTCTACCTGCCAAAACATGCACAGGATCTATATGAACACAAATACAAAACACTTTTCACAGAAATAGAGTCAGATTTAAATAATGGAAAAACAAACAAACAAAGCTAATATAATAAAAATTACATTCTTACCTAAATTAATTTACTTATTCAGTGCCATACCAATCAAACTACAAAAAATATTTTTAGAGCTAAAAAAAATAATAAAATTCATCTGGAAGAACAAAAAGTTCGAGTATCTCAAGGAAATTAATGCAGGGGAAGGTGGCCTAGTCATAGCAGATCTTAAATGGTATTATTATAAAGGAGCAATCATCAAAACTACTTGGTACTGGACAAGAAATAAGAGTGGTAGATCAGTAGAATAGGTTAGGTACAAAAGACACAGTGGTCATTGTCCATAATAATCTACTGTTTGATAAACCCAAAGACTCCAGCTTCTGGGATAAGAAATCTATTTGACAAAAACTGCTGGGAACACTGGAAAATACTATGGCAGAAACTAGGCATAGACTAACATCTTTCACCATATACCAAAATAAAGTCAAAATGGGTACATGATTAAGACATAAAGGCTGACACTATAAGCAAACTGGGAGAATAGGGAATAGTTTACCTGTCAGATAAATGGAGAACAGAAACAATTATCACTAAATAAGGTATAGAGAACATTATTAAATGCAAAATGGATAATATTGATTGCATTAACTTGAAAAGTTTTTTCACAATGCCAATTTGACAAAGATTAGGAGGGAAGCAGAAAATTGGGAAACAATTTTTATAACCAGTGTCTCTGATAAAGGCCTCATTTCTAAAATACATATAGAACTTAGTCAAATATATAAGAATACAAGTTATTCCCCAATTGATAAATGGTTAAAGGATATGAACATGAAATTTTCACATGAAAAAATTACAGCTATCAATAGTTGCATGAAAAATGCTCTTAATCACTATTGATTAGAGAAATGCAAATCAAAACATCTCTGAGCTGTCTATCACATCAAACCAATCAGATTGGCTAATATGACAAAACAGGAAACTTGTAAATGCTGGAGAAGATGTGGTAAAATTGGAACAGTGATGCATTATTGGTGAAGTTGTGACTTGATTCAACCATTCTGAAGAGCAATTTGGAACTATGCAACCAAAGGGCAACCAAACTGTGCATATCCTTTAATCTAGTGATACTACTACCAGGTCTATATCCCAAAGAGTTCATACAAATGGGAAAAGTATTCATATGTACAAAAATATTTATAGCAAGGGACGGCTAGGTGGTGCAGTGAATAGAATGCCGGCCCTGGAGTCTATATAAAGGCTTGGTGATGGGAGCTGAGATAAACAAATGTGTGCAATAGCAGAGTAAATTTAAGGGGTTAAACCAGTTCAGCTGAGCATCTTTCATTTTATGCTATATATGATAGATAGCCCCTGAAGATTTTTTAGCAGAGGAATGGCATGGTCAAATATTAATTTGGAGCTGTGTAAGGGGACTAATTGGAACAAAGAAATCTCAGAGGTCATCCGATCCAACTTTCATGTTACAAATGAATAAACTATGATTCAAAGTAATTTGCCCAATGCCATATGCATGATATGGAGCAGAGTTGGGTTTCTGAACAGTATATTCTGAATTTAAATCTATCCCTCCTTTCATTGTACCAAGTACACAAGGGAAATGAGGAACACAGAAAAATCAATATAACTTCTAGCTTGTGAATCTGTGTGATTGAAATTACATTGCTCCCAACAGAAATAAGCACATTTGGAGATGTATTTTGGAAAGAAAATGTTGAGTTCTGTTTTGAACATCTTTATCTTAAAATGCTAATGGAACCACCAATTAGAGGTAACCAAAGAACTGTTGTTGATGTAGAAATATACTCAGGAGAGATATTAGGGTGGTATATATGTAAGTAGTGATAATAAGGAAATCAATGTTAGTTGAACAGATATTAATCAGTACAGAAGAGTTTTGAATTGTGAAAAAGGAACTCATGGCAGATGATTTCAATTATTTGACTTAAGTAGGAAATGAGGTCTTCTACTGAGATGGTCAGATGGTATCACAAGAGACTTTACAAAAGATAAAAAAGTTTGAAAGTGTGACAGAAGATAAATCAGAAAAGAATAAAAGTAATATTGTGTGGCAGTGAGAATCAAGTTGAGATTAGATGAAAATAAACTTGCACTGAACTCAATTGACATGGTTTCATAACTTACTTCATAAGCAATCAGCAACATGGGAGAGAGGTGAAAAAGAGAAATGGTGGTAGTAATTCATAGCTTGACTTTGGAAATACATGAACTTTAGTCTAATAAAGGAGTCAGGATTGGTGCATGTTTTAATTGGTTAATCATAAGTTTAAGATAGGAAGATAGAGGTTTTTTCAGGGGAATAGATTCATGGAACAGGGAAGGCTGGAGAAATTGGAGGTCATGGTGTGGCCAAAAGAAAAGTCTATGGAGAGTGAGGCAAAAGATGTAGATATAGGAGTTAGGATCAGGAGATATATATGGGATAGGAGAATATTAGAGATGGAGATTATTGAGGCTGCAAAGTTATGGGTGATAGTGAGATTGAAGACATTGGCTAGCCATTATTGCGTGGCTGAAGTTGAAAATTCTCTTGGGGAAGAGGGTGATGATTTCACAGTCTAGGGTGTGTGAAAAGATATCATTATGCATATCATCCTTTTTATACTTTTCTCAATTATCAGAGAATCCTGGAGAATGGGTATTGTATTTCAATGTTTTATCATGTTTCACTCACTCTGACTTTCACCTTGATCCCTCCAAGAGACATAAAAATGTTCACCACCCTCTTCAGCCCTGAAGATTGCTTGTATTTTGCCACTAGATAGCTGAAACTAGAGGAGATTACTCCCTATTCCCTAGTACCACTTCCAGACCACTCCTTGTCACCATCACAGAAACCTTTTGTTCTTTGAGTTTTACTCCCACCATATATATCATAAGCTCCAGAGACCTGTTAAATCATCTACCAGTATAAAAGACCAGTCACCTGCCTTCTTTTCTCAAATTGCTAGGCACCTCTACCTAAAGCCATGATTAACAATATTTTTACATTGGGTAAGCAGCAGTGGGGGAAGATGGAAGGGACTTTATCCACTATTTACCTGGGATTCAGCTTGAGAAGGTAGAGGTAAATCCCAGGAAGTTTTGAATTTTTTACCCTGTAAATTCAAAGAGATTATTGTGGTTGATCACTAGCAGCCAGAGAATCAGGAATGGTTTATTATGTAGCTTTAGCTGAACTTTGAAGGAAGATAAATAGTCTAAGAGGTGATGAGAAGGCATTCTAGAAGTGGTGGAAAGTCTGAACAAAGAGAACCCATCAAAAATAGAATTTCATATATAGGGAAAATCAAGTAAGTCATATTGGGTATGACATAGAGGGCTTTTTGGGTAATGTGCAATCTAACTGGAAAGAAAGTATGGAACTAGCTTTTGAAGGACATTGAATGCTGAAAAGAATGATTTGTATTATATCATAGTCACTGAAACTTTTTGAGAAAGGATGTAATGTAGGTCTGACCTGTATTTTAGGAATACAAATTTGGCAACTGTGTGGAGGATTAGAGAGGGGAGAGGATGGATGTAGAGAAATCAGCTTCTGTTTTAACAGAAGCCTTAGTGCCCATTCTAATTAAGCAACACATTAGATATGGGGATTAAGAGAGAATAAAGTAATCTTGTCAAATATAAAATTTGTTGTGCTTTCAGATAAAATAAAGGGAGAAAAAGAGGGCTTGATTTATACTGTTCTGGAAAAGGAATAGGAAATAATGGATCCTTTAAAAAATGTTGAGTTAGCAATATTTAAGAGACCTCCAGTTGGAAATATGCAATATGAAGTAATGTTTGATTGAAGATCAGAAAATAGGATAGGATTGGATATATACATCTGGCAGTTTTTTCCATAGAGATGATATTTGAAACCCCGGGAGCTGTTGAGACCAAGAGAAACAGTGAAGAGAAGAGGACTTGTATGTACATCAAGTTAGGGGGTGGATCTTGGACAATAATCTAGTAAGGATACTTCCATAAAAATAGGCAGGAGAAGAACCTTCAAGAAAGTAATTATGCTGCCCTCTCAAAAAACCTTGTCATTCAGAGAAACAAAGGCACATATCCCCCACTCTGTTATGAATCTCTCTAAATCAGTTTTTTGCTTTGTATTTCAACTCTACCCCCTCATACTTTGCAGATTCCCTATACACAGTTATGTCCTCCCAGCCCCCCTGGCTAGTTAGATCATCATTTTTCTCAACTCATATAATCTCCATCTTCTCTCAACCTCAGGCACTCACAATGAGGTCCACCAATATCTTAAATCTCACTTTAATTCTTAACCATTCAGCCTCCATTTCCTCAAAATATAATATGTCCCCATTTGCCTGTAACTCCCTATATTTACATTTCTCTTTTTTTCCTCACTCTTCATGGACTTCTGCTGCTATCAGTCCTTCCTGACATTACAAATTGGAGCACTTGAAGATCTAATACGGCAGATATCGAAGGCAGCAATTTCTACCAAAGCATATCAGTCAACATGGATCATGATGGACTCATCTTATTTCTTTCTTTTTTCTTTTTGACAGGTTACTTAACTGATAGTTTAGCTAAATAATATACATGTTGTGCCTAGATTTCAGCAAAAGACAATAACAAACAAAGACAAATTTTTATATATTTCCAATTTAAATGTAAAGTTCTATTGATGAGTTAAAAAAAACTGGACAAGTATAAAATAATAATAATAATAATAATAGCATTTTTATAATGATTTAAGGTCTTCAAAGCACCTTACAAATATTATCTTATTAGGACAGGGATATGAGTAGCTAAAAGTGAGGAGAAAGTCTTGGAACTCTTAGAGGACTGCAAACTCATTATGATTCAGCAGTGTTTTGTAGAAGCCAACAAAGCTAATTTGATCTTAGGCTTCATTAGTAGATGCATGGCACTTGTATTCTGCCCTGGTCAGACCACATCTGGAATATTTTATTAATTTTCTGGCATTAAAGTTTAGAAAGAACATTTCCAGAAATGTAGGCCCAAGATAGAGAGGGGAATGCAGAACAGATGATTTTGCAGAATGTGTTGGGCCTAGGAATCAGGAGAGACTCGGTTTTGAATTCTGCTTCTAATATTCTTTAAGTATACAAAGAGATACATTCCACTCATACTCTCTGGGTCTCAGTTTCCGTCTTTGTAAAATGAAGATGAATAGGATTGTTTTAAATCTCAAATACTCAGTGCAGAAGAGTAGCCTAGGTGGGGGTGGGATTTAGTGGTTACCATATTCTATTATTTAAGGGCTGCCATGTACAAGATGGATCACACTTGCTTTTCTTTTTCCCTGACTGTAGAACTAATAGTGATTGGTAAAAAATCTAGAAGAGCAAATTTTGGCTTGAAATCAGTTTCTTTAACCATCAGAATAGTCCCAAAATGGAACGGCCTACTTCCAATGGTAGTCGATTCCTACTTACTCAAGCAAAGTCTGGAGAACAGTTTGCTGTTGATATTGTAGAGAGCATTCTTATTCAGGTAAATATTGGACTAGTCTTCTGAGGTCTATTTCTAAGATTTGGTTATTGTAGACTTTGTGTTAAAATAGTGGGGGAGTCACACAAAAAAACGGTTTAAGGTTTTCAATCATCTATTGGTTCAAATAGAATTTACATAAGTGCTACAGACAGTAATGAGCTGGGCTCAACACTGATAGGAAAAGTAAAGTAGATCAGATTCTGTCTGGGAAACTTCATGGCCCTTTCAATAATCTAAAACCTTTTTTTCCCCATAAATATCAGTATTCTCCTAGTGATGCTACATGGCTGTGAAACACCATGAAACACCACTCTCTCATAAGAATAGCCTTTATAACAAGTCCAAAGCATAATAGAAAGGCACAGTTGGTATAAGCAGACTATCACACATTGCCAATAATTATTTGCATTGAAGAAGTGGAATTAAAAAGATAAGCAAGGATATGAATGGAAAAGGACATGGCTGCCTATGCAGTGAGGGTTAGGGATAAGAGAGGGGTAAACAGAGTATCACACTAGTATTTACAAGTTGTTCAAAAAACCAGAAGAAAATTGCTATTGGACAGATTATTTATAAAGGATTTAGAAAAAGACATTGGCAAGAAATGCATAGAATGGGATGTCATCTGCACTGATGGAGAGAATACCTACTCTAAAGAGATCACAAATTTCTTGAAATACAAGCTACTTCCTTCAAAAAGTCTTAATGACTTAATTTAATAATTTAATAACTTTTGAAGATGAAGTAAGTACGTAGCATATGTTATCCCTCTAGGACCTTATAATAGCCCTGGGAAGTAGGGATTATAGGTTCTATTATAATACCCATTTTATAGATTGGGAAGATGATTATGAGAGAATCATAAGCAAGGTAGTACAATTAAATATTTAGCAACCAGCCTCTGAAAACACATAGCACATTCTTAAGTGTAATCTGCATTATTTTTTTTTCTTTTTTGAACAAATACTTTATTAACTTCTGTTTTACATCATTCATTTCCGCCAGATTTTGAGTTACAATCATTTTCCCCCCATTATTCCCCTACCCAACCTCCCAGAATAGCAGTCCCACAAGATATCGCTTCCTCCAATCTGCTCTCTCCCATACCTTCTCCCATACCCCCATCGACTTTTCCATTAGAGGAAGATGAATCTTTGTATCCCAATGCCTGCACATCTTATCTCCCAATTATAAGCAAAAGAGTATTAATAATAGTATTTATATATATTTGAAACCTTTAATGTTAAGACCTCGACTTTCAGATCCATTTCCTTCTTCCCTTGTCACCCATTCCCTCTGGGGAGATAAGTAATTCAGTATATGTTGTACATGTCTAGTTATGCAAAACATTATCATAGTAGATATATTGTACAAGGCTGCTTATAATTCCCTCCCACTCATCCCACCCCCACCTGGTCCATTCCCTATATGATCCTGTCCCTCTTCTATAGTGGGTACTTCCAATCTCCCCTCCCCCCAAGGATGCCCTCCCATCCATCATCCCTCCTCTCATCCCCCTTCCCCCTATCCTGCTGCAGGTTGAGATATCCCATTTAGTATGTATGTCATTTTCTCCCTGAACCAGATTCAATGTGAATGTGGTTTTGCCTTTTTAGCCTTCCTTATTCTCCCCCTCCTTTGCACCCCCTTCCCCTACATGAGATAGTTTACCCTACCATGTCTCTCCCCATCTCCTCTTGCCACTTTCCTCTCTCACCTCATAATTTCATCCCTTGAGTACTCTCCCTTCCCAACAAAATCAAACTATGCCCTCTATCCATATATAACTGTAACCATATACACACACATTCACATATGTATTCGTATGACCACGCCCCCTTCTTCCATTATTTTCATAGTGGGAAAGATATCATCAGTCACAGATATTGCTTTTCCATATAGGAATGTAAATAGTTCAACTTTGATAAGTTCCTTTTGATTTCTTTTCCCTGATTATCTTCTCAGGCATCTCTTGCTTCTTGTGTCTGGATGTCAAATTTTCTATTCAACTCTGGTTTTTTCCTCAAGAATGCTTGAAAGTCCTCTATTCCACTGAATGACCATGTTTTCCCCTGAAACAAAATACTCAGTTTTGCTGGGTAGGTGACCCTTGAGTTCATTCCCAGTTCTTTTGCCCTCTGGAATATCATATTCCATGCCCTTCTATCCCGCAGTGTAGAGGCTGCCAGGTCCTGGGCTATTCTGATTGTGTTTCCACAATATTGAAATTGTTTCTTCCTGGCCGCTTGTAGTATTTTCTCCTTTATCTGGGGATTCTGGAACCTGGCTATGATATTTCTGGGAGTTTTCTTTTTGGGATCTTTTTCAGGAGGTGATCTGTGGATTCTTTCAACCTCTATTTTGCCCTCTGGATCTAAAACATCAGGGCAGTTTTCCTTGAGAATTTCTTGAAGGGTGATTTCTAGGTTCTTTCCTTGATCATGGATTTCAGGTAGTCCAATAATTTTTAAATTGTCTCTCCTGGATCTATTCTCCAGGTCAGTAGTTTTTCCCATGAGATATTTCACATTGCCTTCTAATCTTTCGTTTGTTTGGATTTGCTTAACAGCATCTTGATTTCTCATAAAGTCACTAGCTTCCATTTGCTCCAGTCTAACTCTGAAGGAATGAATCTTCTCAGTGAACTTTTGAGATTCTTTTTCCATCTGGCAAATTCAACTTTTTAAGGCATTCTTCTCCTCATTGCCCTTTTAGGCCTCCTTTGCCATTTGAGCTAGTCTATTTTTTAAGGTGTTGTTTTCCTCAGTCAGGCTGTTGACCCTCATTTCATACTTTTCCTGCATCCTTCTCATTTCTCTTTCTAATTTTTCCTCCACTTCTCTTATTTGATTTTTAAAGTCCTTCTTAAGGTCCTCTATGGCCTACAACCCACTCATGTTTTCCCCTGGGGCTTTTGGAGCAGGACTTCTGACCTCACAGTCCTTTTCCCACTCTATGCCCCCAAAATAGGAGTCTAGGGTTGCATTTTTCTGTTTTCTTTGCCTTGGCATGTTGCCACTTAATTGCTTGACTTTTGGGCTTGTTGCCACACTATGGCTTTAAGGCCAGATAGAGGAATTTTCATCCCGAACGTGTGGGGGGCAACTTCCGTTTCTGGCAAGCTGTAAACTCACCCACAACTTCCACCCTAGATCACAATCCAGATCCAGGGAGGTTAAAGCAAGAGCGATTACCCCCCAAGACTGATCGCTGGATCTCCCCACAATTTGTAGGCTGGGAGCCGGAAATGCCTCTGAAAACTACACAGTGGCGTGTCTCCTCAGCAGCTTCTAGCCCCTAGGGGAGGGAGCTGACGCATTCCCCAAATACAGGTCCCAAAGTCCATAGGACACTGACCTCTTACTTTGTCCTAGGCAAGTCTATGTTGATAATTCTGGAATCTCCACAGTTCCTGGTGTTCTGGGGTTCCTCCAGCAGGCTGCTGGCCCTGCCGCCCTGGGGCTAAAACCTCGGCTCACGTGGACCTGGGCTCGGCTCTGCTCCTGCGCTCTGCGCGCTGCCGGCTCCCAGACCACTGCGCTGGTCCTTCCTGCAGGGTGCTGGGCTGTCCTCAGTGGGAGGTTAGCTTCTCTGTGTCATTCTGTGGGTGGTGGGGCTCCAGAAGATTTTCAGAGTCCTTTTTTACATAGTTTGTGGAGAATCTGGGGGCAGAGAGGCTTGGATGAGCTGTTTCTACTCAGCCATCTTGGCTCCGCCCCCTGTAATCTGCATTATTAACATTTCATTCATCACTTTCACAAATCTAGACAATCAGCAGAACAAGTCTAGGACTAATTTCAAAGCATTTGCTCACTTCTGAGGTGCACCTGGCTCCAATACACTCCTGGTCATGAGTGACATGCCCGTCCGTGTTCACATGGCTAGCAAGTACCGAAGACAAGATTCACATCAGAGTGTCTCCTGATTCCATGTCCAGTATTATTTTTTCTCTACCACACTTCCCTTCACACTGTTCTTCCCAGTTGGTAATAGCATTTCTTTTCAGACATCAGACATCAGTTTTGTTAATTCTCAAGTGTACTAATCATATAAGTGTGTATTGTATCTTTCTTTTGTTGTGTTTAATCGATTTTAAATTCCATGAGAGGAGAAACCATATCTTATATGGACTTTCTATCTTGCCTAGCTCCTACCATGGCATTCTGCATTCAGTAGATACTTTGTCATATTAAATAACATTATCATTTACTGGAGTTCCTCAGGGGCCTATCTTTGGCTCTAGGCTGAACTTTTACCATTTTTTTCCCCAGAAAACCTTTCTGTGTCTTTCAAATTAGTCTTCTTCTTGGTGAAATTGTTTCCTACTTATTGTGGATTTACTTTAGTCACTGACCATTGCAAGATTGACCATGACAGGATAAATATATATGCCAATGATAGACTTGAATATCATTTATTAAGCTTAGGACCTGCATTAGTGGAAGAAGCACACACATGAATGTAATGGCAGATCACTGAAGTGCTTAAGGGTAGAATATTTGTTTTGATATAAAATTTAATCTCAGGGGAGATTATGACTATGTCTATGTGGATGTATACACATGCATACACAGAGGGATTAATCCCTATATAAAGTTCAACTGTCAGAAATTTCAATAGAGGACTGAATTTTTAAAACTGTGATATTAGTGTTTTCTTATATTTATTTAGGCTCTATCCTTCTATCTGCTAACCTAATATTACTTCAGTGACTGGATAGGAATTTATCTATACTTAAATTTGCAATGTCATCCCTGGAAGGTGTAGCAGCAAGCACCCCAATATCCCCAGGGTGACTGCCAACACAGGTTCTTAGATCTGCTTTTCAAAAGGAAAGCAACTCAAAATGGGTTAACAAGCTTACTTTAATCAAACAAACATACATTACCTAGTTCAGGGGAAAAAGGTCAGCACCCCAAACTTCAGTTACAGAACTTACAGATCAAACAGACAGGCTTCCAAACTGTCCTACCATTATATCAATACCAAATCCCAGTTACCAGAGAGGGAAGCATCAACATCTGGGTTTTCAAAGCCGGGGGGCTCTCAACAACGGCTTCCCAGAGTCTCATCTGGTCAAATCACATAACACTTCTCAAAGTGAGCCCCAAAGCAAAGCCTCTCCTCAGGGTTTATATAGCCTTCTCCTGGCTCAGAGAATGTAACAACCTTCTGGACCCACTGCCCAATCACAAAGTATCAAGGTGTGGGCTTTCCTGAAAAAACAAGCCTCCCACCACAGGCTCCAGGTGCACTTAAGCTAGGGGCAGGGAAGATCTTTAAATCTGCATTTCCATTACAGAAGGCCATGCCAGATTTATCATTGTCAATATCGCATTTTCACTAATTCTTTCACCAAAGCAACTTTCTTGTAACATCTGTGATATTTCTTCTTGATTGGTCTAGTATTTCTCCTCATTCTCCTACCCCCATATCTTCAGTTAAGATCTGTACCTGGATTCTTTCATTTAGCATATCATATTGTGCATCTGTCTATCTATGGATATCTGCAATCACAACTTATTGTCATATAGTACAGAATAGCAGCACTAGAATGGAATTAAATGGCAGTTTGCCCAACCTCCTCATGTTACAGATAAGGAAACTGAGGATCAGTGAGGTTAAACCATTTTCCCCAAGGCTCCATAGCTAGTTAGCAGTAGAAGTAAAGGAACCCAGGTCCTTTCTCAGTCAGGTCAGTGGTCTTTCCAAAATACAATGAAAATTCTCTAACTTCAGATTTAAAATCGACTTTTCATACACATGCTTTCATGCATTACTATAGATCTCTTAATGCTAATCTGTCCCATTAGGCAAACATAAGCTCCCTGGTGCTGTGATCTGCCCTACCTTTTTATGGTGAATGACTCAAGTTTAAGTAGAAACTAATTTTCTTTAATGGTCTAGGAATATGTAAATTCCTTCACTGGTGCTTGAAAGAAAATCTTAGGTAGGATAAATGCTTCTGGCCTATAAAAGCTTATAAATTGTAAACTTTTCACACTCGTAAAACAGCATGATGTCAGACTTACCTATCATTCTAATTATATCTTCTAGAAACAAACACCCAAATTTCAAAACAATCCTAATAAGTTTCTTTCATGTTACTGATCTAAAATTGCTCATGGGAAATGATTAATCAACACCAGGAAGAAAGGGATCCTACCTTGATTCAATAAAGAAAGAACATGAATTATACATTAAAAAATAAAATGCATAGCCATATGACCAAAACTGAATCACTGCAAAGATAGATATTACTGCTTCATCTCTCACTAACATTTATTTCTGGTCTTTCATTAATGAAAATAAGTCAAAATTTTGATGTTTCTGGTACAATGATGTCTTCTGGAAGGCAGACATTGGGTAAAACATTGGACATGGAATCAAATGTATTTGAGTTCAGGCACTTACTAGTTCTGTGACCTTGGATAAGTCTTTGCCTTATTTTCCTCAATTTCAAAATGGGAAAAATAAGAGCAACTACTTTCCAGGATTGTTGTGAGAATCAAATGATATAATATTTGTAAAGCATCGCTTCTGGCATGTAATAGGCACTATTTAAATGCTAGTTGTTGTTGCTCCTGCTGTTGTAGTAATTAATGATTAAATATACCTCCCCTTTGGAAACTACTATTGACACAAGTATGAGGGATGGAAAAGGATGCTCTTGTGATCTGTTTTATGATCTGTGCCTCTAGAGGTATCGAGTATAATGCTTAGAAAGTCAGACATGAAGCTAGGAAAATCTAGGATTGAATCCCACTTCTGACATATACTAGGTTGTGACCTTGAGTAAGTCACTTAATGCCTCAGTGTTCTAGGCAGTTCTCTGCTATAAATTGCGAGAAAGTGCTGACTTGAATTGTTGTCTCTTTCAGGGGTTCTCTATACCGATGAGAACATAGCTCTGGTCCTTAACCCAGTCCCTATAGATGAATTTGCTGTTCTTTAGAGTCTTATACCAGGGTGTCAAAAACAGTTCATTGACAGAACTCACAATGTTCCAATGGTAGAGAAACTAAAACGGCTTAGCATATAGAAAGCAAAAATTATTATTTGAAACGAAAACTACCAGATGCTAGAAGGAGCTATCCCAGTCACTGCCTCTCTGTTCTGTACACAAACTTCTTCATCAGTGGTCTTGCATTGCTTTTCTGGAGTCTTTGCTACCTCTGGCACGTATACGAATGCCCACTCCCTCAGTAAGGGCACCATTCCTTTAACGTGTTCTCTTTGTGTATTTTGTGTTTGCTCCTACTGGAAAATTCCCAGTTTCTACTCTCAAGACATTGTTGCAAGTTGCCATGGGTACCATGTTCCCTGCATCTCAGCCTCACTATCACTGTATTATAAGGTTATACCTATTCTCACCTGATGAGAGATTGTCTCACACCATGAGACATTATGTGATACTACTTGTAAGGCACTTCGCACAGAATGTGACACATAATAATACATGTTTCTCCCCATTCTTTACTCGTTGCAGACTATGTGCATGCCTGTGAGGGAATATACTGCAAGTATCGGGGAGAAAGGTTTTGTAATGGCTGCTTTTGCCATGGAAATTGATTAAAGGCCTTTTCCAATAACTGAACCTACATTCCTCTCTTCCATGGAACCTTTGGCAGAGTCCATATTGTTTTTGGGTTGTTCCTCACACTGAGCACTACATATTCCATCGTATGCCATTATAATGGTTATCCTGTATTCTGGAATGCTCTTCCTCTTCATTTTTGCCTCACATCACCGGTTTCTAAAAATCTTAGTTAAAGTACCGCCTTCTCTATGGGGCCTTTCCCTTCTACCACAGATGCTGGTGCCTTTCCCTCCCATCATCTCCTCTCTCATCTATGTGTTTCGTTTGTACCTATAAATGCACATTCTGTTTCTCTGGTGGGAATGTAGGCTCTTTAAAGGCAAGAACTATTTTGACTTTTGGCTTTCTATTCATAACATCTAGCAAAGGGCCTGGCACATAATTGCCTCTTAATCTGTAGTGCCAATGTAGATCTTGAGGAAATAGTACATAGAACACTATGCCTGTAGTCATGAAGACCTGAGTTCAAATTCAGTCTTACATACTTCTCAGACATGTGTTATTGTTGTTTGGTTATGTCAGCCACGTCTAACTCTCCATGACCTCATTTGGGGAATTTTCTTGGCAAAGATACTAGAGCAATTTGCCATTTCCTTTTCCAGCTAATTTTACAAATGAAAAACTGAGGCAAATAAGGTTAAGTGACTTGTCCAGGGTCACACAGCTAGAAAGTATGTGGGGCTAGATTTGAACACATGATGAGTCTTCTTGATTCCAAACCCAGCGTTCTATCCATTGTGCCACCTAGATGACTTGGGGCAAATACTCAACTCCTGATTGTCTTAGTTTTCTGAATAGTAAAATAGGGATGATAAAAGCACCTCCTTTGCAGAGAAAATATTTGTAATGCACTTAGCATAGTGCCTAGCACATAGTAGGCACTGTGTAAATGCTGGCTATTGTTATTAATTTATGCTTCTTGATTATCTATAAAAGTTCAGGAAGGAAAGCAGAGATGTAGCTAATGGGGCATAAATAAATAAGTAAAAATGAATTTAAATGCAAAAAGAATGAGTCAACATGATTTGGACTCCTTAGAGCCGTGGTCATATCCCATATTCTTGGAATCAGGTAGTACAGCTAGGTCTACACAATATTGGTTTAACTGAATTATTTATACAGTCTTGATGACCTCAGCAATGTTTCCGGTTTGTCAGCATTCCAAATTTTCTATAGAAGGAAATGGAACTTGATTTGTCTCCCAGGAGCTGTCTCAAGAAGCATATGCCTAAAAGCTTTAAACATGCCAAGCTTACTTTATATTGGAGGCATTTGCTAATTTGGAAAAGGGTGCCTCATTCAATCTTACTGCACAAACTACTTATTACTTAATGTAAATGAATATCACTATTTGTTATGATGTGATGGCCTTGATGACATCAGGCACCTTTTCAGATACATTAGGAATGTCATTAACTTTCAACATTATATATTTTAAATATCTGAAATCTTCTTCCAAAAATATTTCAGAGGATTTCTGATTTTATACATTATTTTCTATATAGCATTTGATGCATGGGATGCTTTTTTATTTCTTAAATATATTTCTATTTATTACATTAAGTTTTCCAATTACATGTAAAATTAATCATTTGTTTTAAATTTTGAGTTCTGAATTCTCTTTCATTTCTCCCCACTCCTTTGAATGGCAAGGAATTTGTTATTGATTACACATGTGAAATAATGCAAAATATATTTTCATATTAGCCATGTTACAAATGAAAATATTACAAAAACCAATAAAAATAAAATTAAGAAACGTAAGTTTCAATCTATATTCAGAATTCATCAGTACTGTCTCTGAAGGTGAATATCATTATTTGTCAATGGAACTATGGAACTGTCTCGGATCATTGTCCTGATTAAAATAACAAAGTTTTTCATAGTTACAATATTGCTATTATTGTGTACAATGCTTTCCTGGTTAGGCTTGCTTCACCTTGCATGATTTCATATGTTTTCCCAGACTTTTCTCAAACCAATCTGCTCATCATTTCTTATAACACAATATGACCCTGTCACAATCATGTACCAGAATTTGTTCAGCCAAATCCTCATTGATAGGCATCCCCTCAATTGGTAATTCTTTGCCACCACCGAAAGAGCTGCTATAAATATTTTTTGGTACAAATGGGTGCTTTAACCTTTTCTTTGATCTCTTTCAGATAGAGACCGTAGTAGTGGCATCACTGGGTCAAAGGGTATGTACAGTTTTATAGTTCTTTGAACATAGTTCAAATTATTCTCCAGGATGGTTTGACTAGGTCACAACTCTACCAACAGTAAATCATTGCCCCTATTTTTTCCACATCCCCTCCATCATTTGTCATTTTTCATTTTCAATCATGTTAGGCAATCTGGCAGATGCAAGGAAGTACATCAGAGCTGTTTTAATTTTTTCCCTAATCACTAGTGATTTAGATAATTTTCTCATGTGACTATTGATAACTTCAATTTCTTCTTTGGAATACTGTCTCTTTATATACTTTGACCATTTGTCATTTGGGGAAAGGTTTTTATTTTTATAAATTCAGGTGACCTCCCTACAAATTCAAGAAATGAAGTCTTTATAAGAGAAACTTGCTATAAATATTTGTCCCACTTTCCTGTTTTCCATCTAATTTTGTTCACATTAGTTTTGTTTGTGCAAAAGCATTTTAATTTCTTGTAATCAAAATTGTCTATTTTACTTCCTGTTATCCTCTCAATCATTTGTTTAGTCATAAACTCTTCCCTTATCCATATATCTTACAGACACATTTTCCCATGCTACTCTGATTTACTAATATCATCCTTTATGAGAAATCATTTAACAAAAAAAATAAAAATAAATAATTTATTGGTTTTGACCTTATCTTGGTATTATGGTGAGATGTAGGTCTATGCCTAAATTTGTGGAATGTTTTTGAAGCAAACATAAAATGTACATATGATATATGTAGCAGTGTGATTTTCAAATCTGTATAACTAGCTCTAAACTCTTTCCTGAGATCCCATCCTATACCACCAACTGTCTTTTAGTTATCTTGAAATGGATGACTCATAGACATATCAGACTCCACATGTTCAAGACAAATTTATTCATTTCCTTCCAAATCTCCCCCTCTTCCCAATTTCCCTATTACTGTTGAGGACACCATCATCCTAATTTTCTAGGATTCCACTTTCAGTTTCATCTGTAGCTCCTCTGTTATACATTACAACATATGTACAATTGGTTACCAGGTTTTGTTTCTACCTTCACAACATTCACTGTATTTGCCCCCTTCTCTTCTCTAAAACTGCCACCACCATGATACTTACCTTCATTACCTCTAACCTGGGCCATGGCAATTGTCTTCTAATTGGTTTGTTTGCGCCGATTTTCTCCCCATTCCTGTCAATCCTCCATACAGCTGTTTAAGTGATTTTCCTAAAGCAAAGGCCTGATCACACTACACCCCCTCCTCATAAGCTGAAGTGGCTCTTTTCCAAAAAATGAAATATAAATCCTTTATTTGGCTTTTAAAGCCCTTCACAACCTCCCCCCTTCCTACTTTCCCACTGTTCATAAACTTTAATCCCTTCCACATAGTTCACCCAGCTACACTAATCTACTTGTTTCTCATACATATTTCATCTCCTGAATATACCTTTTCAATGACTATCCCCATCCCTAGAGTGCTCCATCTTCACTGTCATGAATTTTAGTTTCATATGCTCCTTCAAGAATCAACTCAAATTTTACCTGCTGTAGGAGGCCTTACCTACCCCTCACTGCCAGATGCTAGTGTTTTCATATATATCTATATCAATCATTCTATTGCTATCTTTCTGTAACTCAGTCTATATCAAGTTATCAATATGAATATCTCTAAATCTATCTCTAGATAATTATATATATATATAAACACATGCATTTATCTATATATACATATTTCCATCTATTGTTATATTTATATCTTATACATTCACAATTATTAACATTTTCTCCTCCTTTAGAATATGATCTCCTTGAGTGAAGAGTGTTTTGGTCTTTCCTTCTATCCCTAGCATTTAAACACAGTGTCTGACACACAGTAAGTGCTTAACAAATGCTTGATGATTGACTGACAGATGCAATGGTATGAATAACACAACCCTTGTATCTGAGGACTAGGTTCAAATCCAGCCTCTGACACTAAATATCTGTGTTTTAAATTTGGACAAGTCGTTTAAATTTTCTGGCTTCAGATACCTCTATTATAAAATGAGTAGTTTGATTTACATGGTCTCTCTGGGCCCTTCTAGCTCTTAATCTATGATCCTATTAACATTTATTTTTAGAATCTCTATGTACAAAGAAATAATATAACTATTCTCCTTCTGTTACTAATGGACAGAAACTGAGGCAACAAGTAGTTCAGGGTATCAAAATTCACAAATTATTATGAGAAATAGAACTCAGGACTCTTCAGTTTCCTACTTGATCATTTATCTACTACACTGGAAAATGATATGTAGCTACGGGAAGAATTTTACGAGATAGATATGATACAAAGCAACCAGGTGTTCTAGTCTTGCAGAGTACAAAGGCATAGAATCCTGAAAGAGTAGTACAAACTGAAGGAATGGTATATAAGATGTGAGGACTTTATGATAGATTATGAAAGAGAGAAAACATGATGCAGTGGAAAGAGTGTGAAATTTGAAGTTATAACACCAGGGATCAAAGACCCGTTCTACAATTTGTACATGGGTGACTTTGAACAACTCACTGATGCTTCTGGTCTCATTTCCCTAGCCTATAATATGGAAGAAATGGACTAAATATCATCAAGGATCCCTTCTAGATTTAAGCCTATAAACTTAAGAAGCTTTCAAAACATGTTGGTAGCCAAGTAGGGAATGTCTTGAATGAAATAACAAAAGGTCTGGATTTTTATTTCACTTTCAAGAATTTGTGATTATGTTGTAGGCATCCTATCTGCTGATGCAGAAGCCAGCTTCTCTCTGAGGTAGGTAATGGTATTTAAGAATTACTGTGACTAGCAGTTCTTCATTGTGAGGTCCACCTGGTGATGGTACTCTCCATACTCACTCACGTTGATTCATGAATGACATATATGTAATGTCTTACTCAGTCTATACTCTAAACCTTTATAACTAGGTGGGAGCTGTCCTAGCTTACAGGTCACTGGTTTAGCCTTTGAAAACTCTGGGTTACCTCCACAGTAATAGTAGTAGCACTAATAATAGCAATAACAATAGAAATATAATATGCTATATTATACATGATAGAAAACTAATATTATAATTAATTATATATCATATATAATAAAATGTATATTAAAAGTATATTTTACTACATTATATATTATATACTATTAATACATATTAATGATTTATTAAATTAACGATATATCTTATATAATTGTTATAATACAGAATTATATTATAGTATATATTATGCCATATTATGCATTATATACTATACTGTCATATACAATTATATTTTGCATAATATACAATTTATTATATAATATATAACAATTATATATTATGCATAATATAGTATATAACACATACAATAATTACTGTTGTAATAATAGAAATAATAGACAGAATTCATATAAAACTTAAAAGCTTGCATGAGATCTCTCATTTTATCCTCAAAACAAATCTTTGATGACATTATTATCACCTATAATGAATTGCTACCATTATCCCAATTTTATGGGAAAAGAAAGTGAGCTTGACATAGGTAAAGTGACTTGTTTAGGATCATGATGTTAGCAAGGGGCTTAGGCAAGAGTCAAATTCATGTCTTCCTTTCTACAATTTCCCTCTGTCACCTAGCCGCCTACAGTAGCACTCAAAGGAGTCCCTAAAGCTTTATTTTAGTAGAAGTTATAGGAAAAAGAAAAGACACGGAACTTATGATTCTACTGGTAAATAGGAATCCCAGAGGAGGAAACTCCCTTTACCAATGCAGGGTGGCAGCTTCTCTGTAACTATTAGGCCTAGACAGTTCCCTAGAGTAGAAATATTAAATTTAAAAAGAAATGTATCCTTGAAGGCGTGTTGACTTAAAAAACCACTAATAAACATAATCTACATTGTATGTTTTTATCGATTTTGTTAAAGAATTTCCAATTATATTTTGATGTTTTTCCAGTGTGTTGCAGACAGATAGGCCACATGTTTGCTATGTCTGGCTAGAGCAATGAAATATTGAGGAACCTCTCACACCTGGTGGTTAACAGTCGCAAAAGTTTACCTAACATTATCCTGGTTTAAAGTCAGCTATCTATCCTTTCAGTGATCCCTCAGTGGAGACTATAGTTTTGCACTTATACATTCTTATAAATGTATATAGCATAGCCTCTTGGTTTTTTGATTTTATATTATTGTATAAAAATTTTCTATATTTCTTTATGTTTGTCATTTTTAGTGATGCTGTACTATTCCTTTACATTAATATACTGCTGTTGCTTCCACCAACTCCTATTCATTGGATGTTGAGTTTACTTGCCATATATCACAGTTATAAACAACACCACTATAAACATTTTTTGTACAAATAGTTCACATTTTCATTTCTTTTTTTAATACACTTACAAACTTAGGGTATTTTCTTAGTAATAAGATTATTGGTCAAAGGTTACAATCCACTTCTAAAATCTTGTGCATTCCATGGAAATTTCAATTCACCAAATATTCATCTGTATGAGGTATAAGGCACTGGGTTACATATTGGAGATCTGAAGGAAGAAAATGAAATAGCCCTGACTTCAAAGAGCTTATTGTCCTAGGAGGCAACAACATGCACACAGATAAGCATAATATAAGGGAACCTGAAATAGTAGAGAGGCCTTGTAACCAAAGGGATCAGGAAAAATTTCATAGAGGAGGTGACTCTTTGAAGGAAGACAAGTATTCTGAAGTGGAAAAAAAATAGGGAAAATATTGCAGGCAAGAAGCATATTATTTCTGAGAGGATAGAAACATTTATCTTTATAAAATTAAAAATAAAAATTAACTTAAACATTTACAAATTACATTACAAATATTATTTACATCATTACAAATATTATTAACATCCCTGTTCAATAGGTGCTATATTATCCCCATTTTACAGATGAGGACACTGAGGCAAATAGTGGTTAGGTAACTCAGTATCATCCAGTTGCTAAGTACCTAAGATTTGGGATTTGAGCTCAGCTTTCTGACTTCAGATCCTATAATCTATCCACTGTGCCACCTACAATGTAAGTTCCATGAATGCAGAGACTATTTTTGTTTTGCTCTTGTATTTCAAACACCTACCACAGTGCCTTACACATTGTAGACAATTAATAAATCTTTACTGAGTTAATGAACTGAATTGAATGTCAACTTCAGGGAGCAAAACAGTTTATTTTGATTGGAATTTAGAATTTTTCTAGGCATATGAAAGACATTTTAGAAAGTAGGTAGGAATTGGGTTTTGGAGTACCTGATATGTCAGGGTAAATTTTTCCTTATATGTCAGGATATATTTTTCCTAGATGCAATCAGGAGATATTGAAAGCTTTTGAACAGTAAATGACATGGTAAGACCTGTGTCTGAGGAAGATTGTTTTGGTCACTTTGGAGGACTGATCCTGGAGTAGAGAAACTAAAAGCATGGGGACCAATTAGGAGGCTGTAACCAGGAAGATGAAATAAGGGAATGGCTGTGTGGGTGGAAAGGAGATAAATAAAAACCATAATGTAGAGGTAGAACCTCTAAGGTCTGGTAACTGATTATGTAACAGGAGCAAGGAAAAGGGAAAAGTCAAGGATTTCCCTGACTATACGTTTTGGAAAGTTCACAATAGAAATTCTCTATGAGATCTATTGAGTTGAAGATGACTGTAGGAAAACAGCGAGCCAATATTGAATAGGAAATTGATGATGTGAGACTACAAAAATTACTCTTTTTAAAATGATACTAATTCGGAGTGCCAGAGCAAGTTGCCAGCCTCCTTCCCAAAGTTATAGGTGATAGTATTGTGGGAGCTAGGTTGGTCAATGAATAGAATGTTGTACCCAGAGTTGGGAAAACTTGAGTTTGAAATAGCTGTGATTATGTTACTTAAATTCAGTATGTCCCAGTTTTCTCATCTATAAAATGGGAATAATAATAGCGCCTCCCTCCCAGGGTTGGTGTGAGGATAAAGTGAAATGTTTGTTAAGTACTTTGCAAATGTAAGGCACTACATAAATGCTATTATCTGATAAAAAACAGTTTTAATAAAGAGGTTAGGATAGAATTCAGAAGGTAAGTGGTTAAAAGATAACTGAGTGGCAAAAAGCAGAAACATTAATCCTGAATAACGTAGATAATTATTTTAAAATTTAAGAAAAAAATTAAGCAGGAGATACTGGATGATACTATAATAGGGTAAGCATGTAAATTCAAATGTTTTGTTGTTGTTCAATAGTTTCAGTTGTGTCTGACTCTTTGTGACCCCATTTGGAGTTTTCTTGGTAAAGATACCAAAGTGATTTACCATTTCTTTCTCCAGCTTATTTTACACATGAGGAAACTGGGATGAATAGGATTAAATTATTTGCTTAGGGTCACACAACTAGTAAGGTCTGAGGCCAGATCTGAACTCAGGTCTTCTTGACTCTAGGTCCAGTGCTCTATTCATTTTATCACCTAGCCACCTCATTTTTAAAAAAGGGGACACGTAGGCATATTGATGTGTAATAGGGTAGGAATAATTTAAAAAAGATGAAGATGAAGATGAAGATGAGAGGGGTATAATTAAATCGGGAATTACCCTAAGAAGAAAAAAGGGAATGAGATTAAGGTTTGTTGCAGCAAGCACCCCAGCATCCCCAAGGTGGCTGCCAACACAGGTTCTTAGATCTGCTTTTCTAAAGGAAAGTAACTCAAAAATGGGTTAACACTCTTGCTTTAATCAATCAAACATATATCATTTACCTAGTTCAAGGGAGAAAAGTCAGCACCCCGAACTTCAGAGTATACAGAGGTTACAAGCAGAAGTTACAAGACAGAAACATTTCAGCAGACAGGCTTCCAAACTGTCCAATCATTACTTCCACCCATACCTAATCACAGTTAACAGAGAGGGAAGCATCAACATCTGGGTTTTCAAAGCCGGGGGCTCTCAACTTCCCAGAGTCTCTTCTGGACAAGTCACACAACTCTTCTCAAAGTGAGCCCCAAAGCAAAGATTTGCATCAGGGATTATATAGTCTTCTCCAGGCTCAGAGAATGTAACAACCCTCTTGACCCACTCCCCAATCACAAAGGTGAGGGCATTCCTTAAAAACAAGCCTCCCACCACAAGCTCTAGGTGCACTTAACTTAGGGGCAGGGAAGATATTAGAAATTTACATTCCCATTACAAGGTTAGAAGGGAACAAAGAAGAAAACTTCATCTCTGAGGATGGAACAAAGTAAAGGAGAGATGAAGAAATAAATTTGAGAAAAGGATTAGGAGATATGAGGGTCCTGCAAATCATGGCTTCAAAGATTCCTCCTACTTAGAAATCTATGATACTTACGATCCTCCCAATAACACAAGAGGCAAGATCATTTACTGATTCATACGTGGTTTTAGGGAATAAAAAGAGAAGAGAGAAATATTTTAGAAAAAACTGCTATAAGACATACCTTTTGGTGAGTCAAGCAGAGACGAATAAAATGATTATGGTGCAGTGGGGGTAGCTGAAGCTAGATAGCAAAAAAAACTTGTAATGGACCCAATCAAGTGAGCTTTGTAGTTTTTCTCCATCAATATCCAGTTATTTGGAAGTTACTGAAAGAGAGGATGGTTTCTAGGGTTTTCCCAAAGGAGAACTGAGTAAAAGGATTTGCCAAGGGTTGTGGTCTCAAGGTCACATGTGGCCCTTTAGGCTCTCAAATGCAGCCCTTTGATTGATGCATAAAATATACAAAAATGCATAAATATATGAGAATCAATCTTCCAAAGCTCACAAAATGCTTCAACAGATTCAATTACAATTACAATATACTCCCTGAATAATTAAGAGCAACTTAAAAAGCTGGGGAAACATTCAGTTCTCATGGTAAGGCCATACTAATATGATAAAAAATGACAATACTCTCAAAATTATTGTCAGTTTTAATGTTATGTCAATCAAATTATCAGAGGAATTCCTTAAAGAACTAAATAAAAGAAAAACAAAATTAATTTGGAACAAATACAAATATAAAATATCAAAGGAAATAATGAAGAGAGCCAGGAGGAATAGCGTCTTCAAGCCTTGAACTATATCATAAATCTGTAATCATCAAAACAATCTAGTATAAGTTAAAAAAATAAAGAAGATCAGTGAAACAGACTAGATATGGTAGAATTAGAAATGAGGGAACTCAATAATCCAGTGTTTGGTAAACCAGAAAAATAAATTGTGAAACAACTCTTTATTTGATAAAACCTGCTTGGAAAAAAAAAAAAAGCACCATAAAACAAGGTTGGCAAAAATTTGACTTAGACTTGTATGCCACAATACTTTCTAAATGGATACATGTAATGGAAATGCAGATTTAAAGATCTTCCCTGCCCCTAGCTTAAGTGCACCTGGAGCCTGTGGTGGGAGGCTTGTTTTTCAGGAAAGCCCACACCTTGATACTTTGTGATTGGGCAGTGGGTCAAGGAGGTTGTTACAATCTCTGAGCCAGGAGAAGGCTATATAAACTCTGATGAGGGGCTTTGCTTTGGGGCTCACTTTGAGAAGTGTTGTGTGATTTGACCAGATGAGACTCTGGGAAGCCGTTGTTGAGAGCCCCCCGGCTTTGAAAACCCAGATGTTGATGCTTCCCTCTCTGGTAACTGTGATTTGGTATTGATATAATGGTTGGACAGTTTGGAAGCCTGTCTGTGTGATCTGTAAGTTCTGTAACTCTGAAGTTTGGGGTGCTGACCTTTTTCCCCTGAACTAGGTAATGTATGTTTGTCTGATTAAAGTAAGCTTGTTAACCCATTCTGAGTTGCTTTCCTTTTGAAGAGCAGATCTAAGAACCTGTGTTGGCAGTCACCCTGGGGATATTGGGGTGCTTACTGCTACAATACATGACCCTAATATTATATAATTAATGATGAAAATAATGCTACAAATTAAAAATAATAAACTAAATTCAAACCAAAAAAATAGGTTTAATTTCAAACAGTAAATTTCTTGTAAAAAATGGAAAAAAAAGATAGGAAAAGTTAACATAAAAAGGGCTGTTGGACAATAGGCACATTAGTGCATTTTTTGTAAAGTTGTGAGTCAGTGCAATTATTTTGGGAAGCAATTTTGAAGCATGAAAATGAGGTGATGACAATATCCATATTCTTTGATCCATATATTTCACTAGCCTTATAAAACAAGAGGGCCATTGGTAGTAAGAAAATCTTTATATATCACAAAATATTTATAGTATCACTTATGAAAGGAAACTATTAAAAACAAAGCACATGCCCTTTTATTAGGCTTTGGCCAAACACATTTCAGCACATGAATTTAATGGAAGATTACTGTGCTTTAACAAATAATGAGTGTGATAAATACAAAGAAACATGAAAAAATCTAAATGAAATTATGAAAAATCACTACAATAATGTAAGTGTAAAGAAAACTACACAAAAAATCAAGTGAATTTTGTAAAAGTAGAAAGAATTATATGCCTGTACAAAAGAGATATGACAAAACATCACTCTGTCACTTGGCAGAGGTGGGCAGTGCACAAATAAACATTGCTCATACTTTCAGATTTTTTCCAGTGTATTAGTGACTTACACTGTTTTTGTTCTATATTCTCCTCCCTCCCCCACTCTCTGTCTCTGCTCTATTTCTGTTTTTGTCACTGTCTCTGTGTCTATCCATTTCTGTCTTTAAAAATGCCCATTTTCATATGGGATGGCTTTCTGGGAGTGGGAAGGGAAGGGATTCTGAGAGAAATTATAGTTATATAAAAATAAAATATTAATATAAATTTATCATTACAAAAAGAGGTGTAGTTTTCTAAAGAATTCAGTAGACAGAGAAAGAAGTAGAGGATTAGGGGTTGGATAAAGGTACAGCTGAATGGAATAATGATTACAATATAGAGAGAGGTACCAGGAAATGGAGATTTGCCAGGTAGAAAGCTCTGAATTACAGGTACTAAAGGAGCAGGAGGCTGTGATTTTCTACTCACAGTAGGATAAAAGTACCACATAAATTTAAATTTATAGATTCAAATCCACCTTGACATTCTAATTAGAATGGTAGTTGGATACAGCATTACATTCTCTTAGGTGGAAACAGTACAAATCAGTAAAGACTGAAACTTGTTCTATCCAAGAACATCCTGGACATTAAAGGTGGTCTTCTCTACTTACCTCTCACTGCTTAAACTTGCATTAGACCCATTTAAAATTATTGATATTTTTCAAATATTTGTTTTGCTTCCCTTTATATTAAGATTGTGCTAATCTTATTATGACTTGATTTTATCCATCATCTTTTGTTGAATTTATTACTATCATCTATATCTTTAGCAACAGGAACTTCTTTTAATTTCTCTTTTTTGTTCTTCCCAATAAAGGAATTCACAGCTAAAAATGTGCACTTGAAAATTACTTTTAATGAATATACTATAGATTTTTACAGGTAGTGTTTATATTATTGCTACTTTATATTTTATTAATTTCATTTAGGATCACTTATTTTAAAGAACTATGAGTGCATTTTAATAATTTTATTACTTAAAATTTATAAGAGCACAGTTTGTAAATAGAATATGTAAAATTTATTCCCGTTAAAAATCTATTGATGCCTTTTTTATAACCAAGTACTTCACCTCTTTTGAGATATTAATATACTTAAAAAACTATATTCCTACCTTTGTTCATTTAGTTTTCTTAAGCTATTGGTTAATGGCAACCTGTTCATCATGTATCTACTGAAGTGATTTGTCTTATTTTAAAAATTACAGAGGGAGCATGGAAGGTGAATGCACAGCTGACCTTAGAATCCAGTTCAAATTCTGTTGGTGACAATAAATTGGTTATCTGATCTTGAGTAAGTCACTCAAATTCTTAGCTCCCCAAGAAACTTTTCAATATTGCAAGTTGCATGACAGGTGCTGATCTGCACTGGTAAAGAGAGGTTTTACATCAGGCATTCTGCAGATGAATGAAAAAAGTGTCCAGTTAAAAGAGAAATTAAAGACTGCAGCCTCTTATTATTACAAATTTCTTCATGTCTGTTAGTAATGATCTAGCCTCTCTTTTATGAACTTTACCTTTATATTATTTGATTAGCTGTCAACAAAATTGGAAATGCTTTTTAAAATTGTTTTAATTCATATCTTAAAGCAGTTAGCACTCTGATAGGGCATGCGCAGTTGCATTTGGAGGACTTCTCAGTCGTCACATGCTTTCTTTGGTTTTTGTCTTTGCACTGCTGCTGTTGCTGTTGTTACTAATGTTATTGTTGCTCAAGCACCCACTTGGAATTTCTTCTTGGGTACATCAGAACTTGACTTAAGTTTGGAGTCATTGTTCCAATACAGAAAACAGGCAATTGTGTTAAAAGGGGGCAAAAATAAAACAGAATTTTCATTTCACTTAAGAAAAAATGCAAAGGATTCATATAAAAAATGCACAGTTAAGCGAATTCCCTTTGCCTCTAAAGAGGATCTTTGACCATCCAAGGAACCTGTACAATATTAGAGACTTGTAATTTTTTTTTTTTCAGTTTAAAAATGAGAATGAACTCAGGACGTCTAGAATGGCAAGTGCCCCATTCCTATTCCTATCCCCTTCTCAGCCTACTAACAATAATCTTCCAAACATGTAAGACTACCCTGAGTAGTAACAGTAGTACCTGCAAGGGCGTTGAGGAGAAATTGCTATGGAACTTGTGGTTGGTGGGTCCCTACTTTCTAGGCATTCATTCAGTTCTACTTACAGTAGAATTCTCAGGCTCCCCTTGAGGGGAAATAAATTCTTTGTTGCTAGGGAATTAATAAATCCCACTCCAATAGTGGGAACTTCTGTCTCCTAGGGGCTCTGACAATTGTGCAAGCCTTAGAGTACTACCTAGGGTTGAGACTCCCAACTAGGAAAATAATTCAATTTCAATAAAGAGTCATTTTACATGATAAAGACATATTCATCTACTAAAACCACTTCTTTTAGTCCTCTTAGTTTAGAGGCATAAATCTTAGAAGATTCTAGTCAATGCTTTTGGTACTTATTTTTGTCTCCTTTCCTCAGTGCCTCTTTCCAAGTAGCTGCCAAGACCTGCTGATTGCCCATCTACTACATAGCTTGCAAATATCCTGTTCTGTCTTCTAGCACTGTTTCCACTTAATTCAAAACATTCTACAAAAACAAAAACAAAGTTCATGTTAGACAATCAAGACTCTTTCAGTAGGTTCCCCCCCCACACTCTGTGAAGACTTTTATAGAAGACAGAAAAAAGGCAGAAAGACATGACCCCTGACCTCCATAAGTTTATAGTTAAGTCCATGAGAAAATTCATAAATCCCTTTAATTCAGGGTATTATATGAAGGTACAATAAGAAAGATATACATTTTCCAAAGGTAGAGAAATTATTTCTGGCCCAAAAGGAAAGAGCTACTTTCCTAGAGTAAATGTAATTTGAGTTATGATTTAATGAATGGTTAGAATTTGAGGAGTTAAGAACTAGGGAATAATATCCCATGTAGGGTATAGTATGAAGAAGGGATTGATTTAATTAAGAGTGTGTGTGTGTGTGTGTGTGTGTGTGTGTGTGTGTGTGTTTAGATAAACAAAAGTCGTCGTTCAGTTTTGATAGAATGTAGGATATATGAAAGTGAATAGTGGAAGGAGACTAGAAAGGTAGGTTGGAAGCAAACTGTGAAGGGTCTGACTTGGCAAGTTAAGGAATCTGAACTTTCTTCTCTAGGCAAAAAGGAGCATTAGATTTTGAGTATTAGGAAGCAGCTAAGTGGCACAGTGGATAGATAGCCAGGTCTGGAGTTAGGAAGATATGAGTTTAAATCTAGCTTCAGATACTTACTAGTTGTGTGATCTTGGGCAAGTCACTTCACTCTGTTTACCTCAGTTTCCTCATCTGTAAAATGAGATGGACATAGAAATGGCAAACTACTCCAGTATCTTTGCCAAGAAAACCCCAAATGGGATGACAAAGAGTTGGTCACAGCTGGAACCAATGAACAACAACAAATTAGGAAGCACTAGGAGGATCAACCTGTTGGTGATACATAGACTATATTGGATAGGGGAAAGATTAGAGATTGAAAAATCACTTAGGAGGATATTATGGTACAGGTTTTAGCTCTCACATACCTTGAAGGCTTTATAAGCATTTAATATGGTTTTATTGATCATTTTATGTGGAACTCATGAAAGGACAGGATACGGTATATCCGAAATTCAACTTTCTGAGTACCAGGGATAATGTGAAATAGTCAACTCCCACAAACATTACCCTATAGGCTCTTCTCTTTTTCACCCATGACCTCCACATTGATTGAAAATAGCTCACCGTTTAATACATCACATTACTTTTTCTCTTCTTCTTTTTTTTTTTTGGTGGGGGGGAACAGAAGGCAAAACAATTGGGTTTAAGTGATTTGCCCAAGGCCCCACACCTAGTTAAGTGTCAAGTGTCTGAAGGTGTATTTGAACTCAGGTCCTCCTGACTTCAGGGCCCATACTCTATTCATTCCACCACCTACCTACCCCTATATTAACTAATAACATATGCACCTTTGGGTGCATATAACATATCTACCTTTGGGCACTGAAATCTCTCATGTAGTTCTTTCCCTCACTTACTATGGTATATAATCTTCATTCCCTTTTGTCCTCTGTCTAAATTAGTATCTAGTCAGACACAGCTTCTTCTATTCTGACTTTAAGGTTTTACTCTGCAAAAGTGGAGATTAGGACTTCCAGTTAAGATGCCTAACTAAAAGTTTCTACGTTAAATAAGCTCTTCTAAGGAACACCTGTAAACAATCAAGAAGAAAACCATGTCAGGCAGAACCAAGGCGGGGAAATATTGTGGTTTCTTTCTATCCCTTAAAGAAGGGCTCAAGGAAGTGAAACCTGAGCAAAGGTGACTCCAGGGTTTTATGGAAAGGGCAAAGAATGGAATTAGTGTTTTATATAAGGTATACTATATGCTAGGCATTATTTTAAATGCTTTTACAAATATTATCTCATTTGATCCTCACAATAACCATGTGATTTGATGATGATGACGATGACAACGGCAGCGACGATGGTGGTAGTGATGGCGATGATGACCATTTAACCACTGAAAAAATTGTGGCAGAGAGAGATTCAGAGATTCATATCTAGAAAGTATCTACAGACAGATTTGAATTTAAGTCTTCCTGCCTGCAAGGCCAGCACTCTTTTCATCTATGCTACTAAGTGGCTTCCTGTAGGTGATGGTACGAGGAAAATAGGCCAAGATCAGCTTGACAGGAAGTTGAGAAAGACTCTAAGAACCCAGCAGGCCAGTAACACTATGGGGCTGTCCTGGGACTAAGTCCTGAGGACGCTGATCTACAAGAATGTGACAGAAAAGAAAATGGGGTACAAATAGGAATATGGGAATGCGTCATGTAGAAGACAAGACTGAAAATAAAGATCTCATTTGACCATTAAATTGAGTCTTTATATTTCAGTTGAGTACATATAAGCAGAGGCAGAAATTGTGATCTTGGATAAGACAGCAATCAGTCAATAAATATTGATTAACTACCTAATAGAAAAAAAAAAGATGCACAAAAAAATCACTGAAGAAAAAAAAAATACTTATAAAGTAGAATTAGCCAAATGGACAAGGACATGCAAAAACTCACTGAAGAAATTATTCCTTAAAAATTAGAATTGAGCAAATAGAAGCTAATGACTTTATAAGACATCAAGAATCAATCAAAACCAAAAGAATGGAAAAAAAAAATAGAAGATAGTGAAATTGGAAAAAACAATTGACCTCAAAAAGAGATCCAGGAGAGATAATTTAAAAATTGTTGGATTAGTCAAAAGCTATGGTCAAAAAAAAAAGAGCCTAGACATTATCTTTCAAGCTGTCATTACAGAAAACTTTCCTGGTATTCTAGAAGCAGAGGGTAAAATAGAAATTGAAAGAATATACTGATCACCTCCTGAAAGAAATCCCAAAATGAAAATTGTTTTTACATGTAACTGAAAAAAATAAAATACTAAATATATTTTTTTTAAATAGATGAATAGGGGAGGCTAGGTGGTGCAGTGAATAGAGCACCTGCCATGGAGTCAGGAGGATCTGAGTTCAAATTTGGCCTTAGACACTTAACACAAAATCTAGCCATGTGACCTTGGGAAAGTCACTTTTGCCCTCTAAAATGAAAAACAAAAATAGATGAACACTTGCAAAATAAAAAAAAAAATACCCAGATTAACAGAATAAAATAGACCATTAAAATAAATGTGTCCTTTAGTCAGTCAGTGACCATTACTCATATATGCAATGTTCTTCTGTATTAACTTAAGATATAATATTTCAATAAATATACATTCTCATCCAATTGATGTGAATTGCTTATCTACTACTTTAATTTCTTCATTTTCAAAAATGAGAAAATTAAACTAAATAACATCTAAGATCCTTTATAGATCTAAGTATATGATGAGAAGACCAGGCAGGAATTGTGACTCCATCATTTCTTTAAACTTTGAGTTTCCTTTCCCTCTACTGTACAATAGAGATAAAAATACTTGCCCTCTGCAACTGTATTACCTGTGTGACCTTGAAAAAAAACACAAAAATCTTTCTGGCTTCAATATCCTTAACTGTAATATGGGAATGTTGGACAAGAATGCCTCCAAGGACTTAAAATCTATGATCTTATGATATCATGGAAGAGGAAGTACAGTGTAGTATAAGCAGAGAGTGCAGAAAATCTGGATCAAAGTCTACCTCTTATACATATGAGCTATATGACACTGTTCAAGTCATTTAAAAGTTGCTATCCTCAACTATAAATTAACATTGATCTGCTTTAGTAAAGGATATTTTCCTTAATGGAAAGTCTTTATTCACAAAATCACAGGTAGAAGGAAAAGAAAAATTGTGACGCTAAAGTGATATTATCAGCATCAAGATTGGATAATTTATTTAAAGTGCCATATGACATAGAAATCCCCCTACAACAATACAAATTGAGGCTTAATCTAAACTCAGTTATGATATTAAAGCCCTTTGTTTGACTACAAGATATATAATCTATTCTACCAAAAGTGACAGATATTATAGGATTTAATTAAAATGGTAATAGTATTTATGAAATGATAGTTCTTGGTGACTGTAATGGAAATGCAAATTTAAAGATCTTCCCTGCCCCTAGGCCCTTTGATAGGCTTAAGAGACTCTGAGAACCTTCCTTGATTTGAAAATATACTATGCCCCCTAATAGGCTGAATGTGGTCACATGGAGCCTGTGGCAGGAGGCTTCGTTTTCAGGAATGCCCACACCTTGATGCCGTGTGATTGGGCAGTGGGTCAAGGGGGTGGTTACATTCTCTGACCCAGGAGAAGGCTATATAGCCTGATGTGAGGCTTTGTTTGGGGCTCACTTTGAGAAGTGTTGTGTGAATTGTCTAGATGAGACTCTGGGCAGCCATTGAGAACCCCCCTGGCTTTGAAAACCCACATGTTGATGCTTCCCTCTCTGGTAACTATGATTTGGTATTGATAATGGTTGGAGAGTTTGGAAGCTTGTCGGCTTGATCTGTTTGTTTCTCTGTCTTGTAACTTTGGTCTGTATACTTTGAAGTTCGGGGTGCTGACCTTTTTCCCCTGAACTAGGTAAACGATCTATGTTTGATTGATTAAAGTAAGCTTGTTAACCCATTTTGAGTTGCTTTCCTTTAGAAAAGCAGATCTAAGAACCTGTGTCGGCAGCCACCCTGGGGATATTGGGGTGCTTGCTGCTACATTGACAAGTTATATGATGAGGTGAAAGACAGAGATGAATCCATTTTAAAAGTTTAGGGTTAAATTACCAATGCAAGAATCCAGGGAAGGGGAAAGAAAGCCTCAAAAGATATTGTGAGGATGGTCTGGAATTCTGGAAATATTAATGTGTTTTTTTAAACATAATTTTAATGTTTTACATACAAATGAACAAAGCACAGATGGGTTTAACTTCCCCCAGCATTTGGAAAATTAGAGCAAACACCTTTGGGTTTTGATCCAAATCATTAAATATAAAAAGTGTAGTGAGTCCAAAATACATCTACCTTAAAGTAAAATCAGAGGATTCTACTTATTATCCTTGTGTATTTGATATACTAGATTATATGCAAATGAGAAGATTCATCTCCCTATCATCTTAGCAATAAGAATACAAATATTTAGTATTTCCCTCTTGGGCAAATTAGTGAAAAGGAATTTTCATCTAATAAATTCCTAGTTCTTCTATGGAAGTAAATGGCAATAAAAAAGTAATAATTACTTGGGAGACAAGATCTGAATGTCAGTTTTGAAAGATGAAGGTCTGATGTGGTAGTTATCATTAATGTGGAAGGAAACTTATGAGATCAAGATTGTAGTGGGTGCGTGCTATTTTGTACTGTGAGTTTAAATGTTTTATCATAGAAATGAAATTTTTTCTAAACTTAAGAATAATAATAAATTAGTGCTGCTGGTAGGGGATAAATAGGTGACTCTTAAAAAAAAAACCACCTTATTTCTGTTCATTAAATGAACATTTTTCTCTCACCTCCTCCCTAACTGAAGGAAGACAAAAGAGAGGGAAAAAAAGTAAAACATTTGCATAATTAAGCAAAATAGTTTTCTGTAATAGAAGTGGTTAGAAATGGATACTTCATTCTGCAACTTGAGTCTATCATTTCTCTGCCAAGAGATGGGTAGCCTACTTTCTCATCCCTCCTCTTGAATAAAAGCTAGTTATTACATTGATCAGAATATTTAAATCTTTCAAAATTATTTGTCTTCACAATGATGTTGTAATTGTATAAATAATTTTCCTGAATCTACTCATTTCATTTGTCCTAAACTTATTCAATATTTTGTAGGTTTCTCTGAAACCGACTATTTTTGTAATTTCTTATAGCTTGGGAGTATACCATGATTTTTGTTCAGACATTCTCCAGTTGACATCCCTTTGGTTTCCTGTCCTTTGCTACATCAAAATTAGCTTATATAAACACTTACCTGGGCACACACAGAGATATAAATAAATAGAAAGAAAGATGTAGATATGCAAGTATACACTTAGATATAGATATAATATATAGATTGATGATATCTAAATATCTATATATAAGAGAGAAAGAAAGAGTATTTTTCCTGTTTATTTGATATCTTTGTAGTATAAGTTAAATAGTAGTAACACTTCTGAGTGAAAGGATGGGTATAGTTTAGTGATATTTTAAGTATCGTTCCAAATTTATAGGTTTACCAGTTCACAGCTCCACTAACCTTTTGCCTTAATGTTACCATTTCCCTACAGCCTGTCCAATATTTGTCATTTCCCTTTTTTCTTTTTGGCTATGTTTGCCAACCTAGTTGGTGTCAGATAGAACTTCAGAGTTGTTTTCATTTGCATTTATCTAATTATTAGTGATTTGAAATACTTTTTTTTTCTACTTTATGACTATTAATATATTAGGCTTCTTCATTTGAAATTTGAATCTCTTAACTTTAAGGGTTGTTCTAATACTAAGATTCTATGATGCTATTCTATGATTCTGTGAATTAGAAGACTATCTAAACCCAGAATTTGGAGTATAATTCTGTGAAGTTTATTTTTCTCTCTTTATACCAAAGAATATTTTCATTTATAAACAAGCCAGGAGTGGAACATGTTTCAAAAGGAAGAATAGAGTCAAAGAGTTGGGGGACTGCATACCAGTTCTGACACTTATTACATGTATTTTACATATAATTTGTATTTATCTGTCTCTTGTTTCTGTTAACAAAATGTAAAGTCACTGAGTATAGGAGACATTCAACTTTTGTATTCCTATTGTCTAGCATAGTATGTGACTTATAGTAGGTGTTGTAAATGCTTAATGATTTAAATGGAATATCTCAAAAGTAATCCAATGTTGTTTTGCTCTAAGTAGATTTCACTCTAAATATCTCCAGACTGGAGGACATGAAATTCATCTGTCTTTGACTGTTTTGCATATAAAACATTAAAATGTTATTGTGAAAAGAAGTTTTATATTTTAAGGGGACTGCAGTACCTTTAATCTAGGTTTCTATTAAATAAAAATAAAAAAAAAAGAGTGTGAACAAGATGATCCCAAGTCCTTTTCCTACCCTCTATCTTTGATGCTCACGGCTCTAAACCTTAGTTTTCACACCTGTAAATGGGAATAATAATAGCACTTATCTCTCAGAGTTATTGAGAATCTCAAATGGTGGAATATGTGCAAAACACTTTGAAAACCTTAAATGACAGATTAATGTTAGCTATTGTTATCTTACAATCATACAAACTTTAAATGTTGCAAAGTCTCCATTAGCTATGATGAGAGGTGGCCAGTGACCTTTCTCCAGTGATCTGGATACTCCTATCATACTAATCATCAGAGTTGCATGGTCTCTGTGTATGATTATTTGCTGGGAAAAATAATGGAATTGTTTTGTTTCACTTGCCTACCACTAACTACCAAAAAGAAATAACAACAGCAACCAAAATTAAACTAAACCAAACAACAGTAAAAATATGAAAACGTTGTAAGACCAAATATTTAATTCAGTGATTTTTAGTAATAACAGGGGAGACTTTGAAAATGATACAAGATAAAGTCTTTAGCTCCTGAATTCTACCCTTACCTTGGCCCCTTACAGTGGATATATTTCTGCTTTCACTGTGCTTTGATTCATAGTTGTTTATTTTTCTTATGGATTACACTTTTTTTTAAAGAACAAATTTATTTGAATTACATGAATTGGTCCAAAAAAGGGAGAAACAATGAAAAGGGCATAAAAATTAATGTTGTATTCTTCTTTCTCATCTTGTCCAATTTCAGTCACTTTTTTTTTTTCAAGTACGTATGTGTTAAGATTCTGGAGCTTAGGGGCAGCTAGGTGGCTCAGTGAATAGAGCACTGGCCCTGTACTCAGGAGGACATGAGCTCAAATCCAGACTCAGGCAGTTAACACTTACTAGCTGTGTGACCTTGGGCAAGTCACTTAACCTCAATTGCCCTCCAAAAAGAAAAAAAAATTCTGGAGTCTAAGACTGAAAAGGTCTGCCTTGTAATCTATGTGCCATCCTACAAAGTCATTTTTTGATTAGTAATGCCACCAGTCTTTTTAGCTAGGTAGCCTATTACAAGTTTAATGATAAGGCTGGTGTTTTTTTTTTTTTCTATTTGTGAGAGTGCGTTAAAATGAGAATTGTCTTCATTCAGTTCTGGTCAAACACACTCCTAAAGAGATATGGTTTACCAAATCATAATTTTCAACTTTGCAACTAGTAATATACAGCTAAAAATGAACAGTACACAGTAAGCAAGACTATTTTTATTGCTGTGTACCCTCTTTTTTATAGTGTGTGTGTGTGTGTGTGTGTGTGTGTGTGTGTGTGTGTGTGTGTGTGTGTGTGTGTGATATGTCTGATGGAGCTTAATATGGGCTTGAATTGTTTGTTTCTGTTTTAGTGGGATGTAGGGCTTTGGGCAGATAATTGTGGATAAAGGTCCTCCTTAGTAAAAATGGGAGGGTTGCCTAAATGAACCAAATGTAGCTCTGGTACTAAGGGTGCAAATTAAGAACATGGAAGGAAGAAAGGAAACAAGCTTTTCTTAAGCACTTACTACGTGTCAGGCATTGTACTAAGTATTTTAGAGAGATTATTTCATTTGAGTCTCATAATAATATATTAATATTATTGCTATCAACATCATTATTATTATTCATATTTTTTAAGCAATTGGGGTTAAATAACTTGCTCAAGGTTACATGGCCAGTCATTTTTATGTGTTGATGCTAATTTTCCAAGGCTGGAATTGATCCCTGGTCCTCCCGACTCAGAGTCCATTGCTCTTACTCACTGTTCCAATTAGCCACCCAATTATTCGTATTATTGTACCTATTTTAGCACTGAAACTGATGCAGAAAAATATCAAGTCACTTGAGAAGAGTCATATGGCTAGTAAGTGCCATTAGTCATATTTGAACTCTGGTATTTCTGACTCTAGGCCCAGCTCTTTTCCCCTTGTTCTGCCTAGAAGAATAGAAGAGAGACTTGAAGTTCCAAAAAGGCAGTTTCAGGATTGCTTTATTTGGGGTGGGGGGTAAGAGATGAACAAAGTAACTCTCAGTAAATATTTAGAACTGGCCCAAAGTCAAATGGATGGCCTTGGGGCAGTTGGAGATTGCACTTCATCTTATTCCTTCAGGCAGAAGCTGGATAACCATTTTCCTGGTCAATTATAAAATGTAGATTGCCTTCTGGTAACGGGTCAGACTTGGAGGTCTCTGAGATTCCTCCACAATCTGTAATCCTGTGGCTCTATGATTTCCAGTATCTCTCCCAGCTCACAATTTCTCTACTGCTGCAAGTGACAGTCCACCGCCATTGTCTTGCTTAGTGCCTCTCTTGTCCTGGACATAAGTGCTGCAGACCATGACTAGGAGTACAAACTATAGACATGGAAGATTGCCAAGCTAACTGACACACAGGGGGATTGCTTCTGTGTTCATGACTTTATTCATGCTATGCTCTAATGGACTGAGCCTCTTGTTACAAAGTGGTGGGGGCTAATAGCAGGAGGTGTTACCGCGTCAAGCCACATAACTTCCTTTCTGGGGTAAAAAGGGAAGCAGAAATTACTGATTTGATAGGACAAATCCTTACCCCCAGCTGTGTCATTTCTTTCTATCTCATTGGCTTAGCACATTGAGAATTTTTTTTTCTGGATCTATATTGAAAAAAATACAAAATGAGGGTGAGAATGGTTTATATAAGGGTACCATTATGATTAGAAATGTTTTTTTAAGCTGTGCCTGTAACTATGAGGATGACATTTTTAGAGTTTTAATGGACATATTAGTAATGCCCATAAAGGAAAGAGCAACATTTCCATTTTGAGCAGTTTTGTTTTTTTTTAATCAGATCTGTGATTCTATCATTACCAGGAAATCCAACCTGCTGTGGAACTTTACTAAGCCTAGATAGATCAGCACCTTCCATAAACACATAGCATTAAGGGTCTCTCAACTTACACGTCTTATTAGAAGCACACATTTAACATTAGACTAAATCATACATGGACCAAATAATATGTAAATATAGATTTGAGGTGTGAAATAGAAATGCAATTCTGAACGTTGTGGGAAATAATAAATTTCTGTTTTTAAACATGTAATTCTTACACTTAACTCAATTATAATATTATCTAATACTAATTATCCCTTATATTTGCACAGTACTTGATAGTTTATTTTGAATGCTCCTCTTTTTTTTAATATAAAAAATGTATTTGTATTTGATTGACTCTATTTGTCTTAATCAGACTCACTTTCCTCCTTGAGGATATATTATACATTGGAAGATAGGAAAACAATGTAGCAAAATTTAGAGATTAGTGAAAATAAAATTGCATTTTTTTTTTCCATTCAAGTTATGACCCTTATACCACAACTTAAAAACCCATGGCTGGTATCAACTGTTCTAGATGTGGATTTGACCTCAGAACTGTCTGGGGAAGTGAAAACTTCTCAGGCAGTTTTGGATTGTTAACTGTTAGGGTTCTCCTCTAGGGCTGCAGTCCTGACAGGCCGACCTTACCTATAACTAGGTCTTCGGACATCTCCAGCCCCGTCGTAGATCCAGCTACGGGAAAATGCACAACAGAACGCCAGGACTCAGGATCAGGCTCAACAGGTTTATTTGATGGCTGCTACATGACTCCTCTGCTATCTGAATACCCGAATTCCTTCCTTCTGCTCTTCTGGGAGTTTGCTCTATATATACACCTCTGGCTGGGGGCGGAGGAGACCATTCCAGTTGGATGAAGCACTCTCAATGCACAGCAAAAGTTAATCTGCTAATTTGCAGAAAGCACCTCTGGGAATCTCGGGCCTTTCAAGGCCCTGCACTCCCTCACGCCAAATCCAGGGCTCAGGCCTTAGTAATTAGGCCCTAACAGTTAACTACTTTCCTCCCTCCATTACTGTTGCCAATCAGCAGCAAGCCCTTTCAGGAGTCTTTTGACCTCCACCCTTCTTTACTATTATCATGGTGACCTTTCTCCCTCCCCCTCCCTTGCTTTGGGACCCTTTCCCCTTTCCCTTGCTGTCAGTCAGCATCCTTGTTCTTTGTAAGCCTCTTTTTCAGCCACTGAGGGAAAGTGGTGGGCTTCCTTGTTATTTGCCATTGGGGAAGATATTCATGATGAGATAGAGCTCACCTCTCAGCCAATGGGAGAAGGGCCGGGGGAGGGGTGGGGGGGAGGAGAGTGTTTGCATTAGAGTATAAATTCTTGTTCTGCCTTTTGTTAACTTGCCTCTTCTTCACGTGAACCACTCACAGGGAAGACCACCCTCTTCTCCCCAGGGAAGAGGAGAAATTCCTGTTCTTATCCTAAGGGATCTCCATGTTCTTGATTAAATTTTGGATGAGGTTTTTTCATCCCAAACAGAACTCCCCTTATTTTACAGATGAGGAAAATGAAGTTCAGAAGGCAATTCAAATCAATTAGTTCCTACACCAATGAAATCACAGATTATTAGAATGCTGAAGTGTGACAGAAATTTTTTTTGTTTATTTTTTTACCAAGATCAAATATTTATTCAGTTTAGAGAATGTATATGAGCATTTATATAGGAGGAATTCAGAATGCTCATTATATGTAAAGGTAGAAAGATAATGAGGTCCAGAGTTAACATGACTTGAACAAGGCCACATTGATTATTAGCAGAAATCCAGGAGTAGGACTTAACCTATTCTTTCCAAGTCTACTCTATGATAAATTAGAAACAATACATTCTCTATATACAAATCTCAAGGTTTTCAAAAATTTCCATGATCAAAATGGACAGGTCTCAGCAAAGTCCTTCAGTGGTTGCTTGATTTATTTTATCCAATTCAAACATATTAGAGGCAGCATTTTACAATCAGAAAAATGCTAGACCAGGAGTCAGGTGATCAGAAGGATAGTATTAAACTCAGCTCTATCACTACCTAGTTGTGTAGTCTCAGGAATGTCACTTTATTCCTTTTATATATATATATATAAACTAATATACATTAGTTTTCCTAATCTGTAAAATGAAGTAAACTAGATGACCTTAAAAAGTGATCTTCCTCTAAAATTCTTTGGTTTAAGCTTATCTCTTTCATTTTGGATCCTAAACATCTGAAAATTTAAAGTCTAGGAAGTGTTTTTGACTTATAATGTGAAGACTCCTGCCTTCACTTTTCCATACATCTCTGATTGCCTCACTGAGGGCACCAAGGAAGGACCGAGATATTCTGAAGCAATGCTGATCTGGTTCAATATATTCTGTTCAATTACTAAATTTTTCTCTCAAGTTATATAAATGTGTTGGAAGGTATAATAGACCTAACATTTGTTTACTAATTCATTTGACCTTTAAAAATATCTAGCACATTGGCATTCTTTGAATTTCCATTGAATAACATCTATAAAGGGTGTTAGCAAAGATCAATGGGAAATATAATGCTTCATTTCATGAAAACACAAAGCTTTCATCACCTTTGTTGGCTTGGATGGCAACATGAGTTATTGCATCATCCTTTACTTTATAGATATTGTGTCACATTGTACTCTTCCCTGTCCCAAATGTGGAGGTGGAAGCCATTACTGCCCACAGTACAACTTGGTCCAGTGATAGTCATTATACAACCCCAGAGAAGCCACATTTCACAAAACAGGTCATCTTACTGGGTTGAAATAGTTTTCTTTGCTAAAATCACCCTAGTGTTTTGCGTCCAGTCTGCTTATAAGCAGATGGGACTGTACATATGGATGAAGTCATTAATTAAGACTGAATCTGTAAAATGCACTACACGTTCCATCTTTTTTGCAATTAAAAGAGATTTAACTTTAAACAAAAGAAGTACAAATCCCACCAAAGACAAATGCAAAAGAATGCTTATTTATGATCAAAATATTTACAAAATCAACTGGATATGCATTAGTTTGTAAGCACTAAAGATACCAAGAAGCAGCTAGTTGCCACATTGTATAGAGAGCTAGCTGGGTCTAGAATCAGGAAGACCAGTATTCAAATCTAGTTTTAGATACTTACTAGCTGTATGACCTTGAGCAAGTCATAACCTCTAGAGGCCCATTTCTTCATTTGTAAATTGAGGATAGATGATGTTTTGCCAAGTATTTTGAAAATCTAACACCTCTATGTACATGCTAGATCTTAGGTTGTTCGTTTCCCTAAGTCATTCTTTCTCTTCTTTTACAGCCCTTACTGTGCTCTCAAAATGCCTGAGCCGGCTAAGTCTGCCCCCACCCCTAAAAAGGGCTCCAGGAAAGCCTGGACCAAGACCCAGAAGAAAGGAAGCACAAGCACAACCGAAAGGAGAGCCATTCCAGCTACGTCTATGGGGTGCTGAAGCAGGTCCACCCTGATACTGATATCTCCCCCAAGGCCATGGGCATCATGATCTCCTTCATCAACGACATCTTTGAGCGCATTGCTGGAGATGCTTCCTGACTGGCACACTACAACAAGCGCTCCACCATCACTTTCTGGGAGATCCAGATGGCCTCGCTCCTGCTGCTGCCCAAGGAGCTGGCCAAAAGAGAAGCATGAGAAGGTAGTCAGGCAAAAGGAATCATAAAGAACTTATATACATATACACACACACACACATATATATATATATATATATGTATATATATATGTATATATATATATATTTTTTTTAATGCAATTGGGGTTAAGTAACCTGCTCAAGGTTACATGGCCAGTCATTATTTATGTGTGGGTGCTCATTTTCTGAGGCAGGGACCCATCCCGGGTCATCCCGACACCGGGCTGGCACTCTTACTCACTGTGCCACCTAGCCACCCCTCATAAGGAATTTATGAAAGTTGAACTACTTACATTCCTACATGGAAAAACGACAATTGTAACTTATGAAATGTTTCTCAGTATGAGAATAGTTGAAGGGAATAGAAATTCATATATGTATGTGTGTATACATACATATGTATATCTATATAGGAAGGTGTATGGCCATATGAATACATATGTGAATATATGCATATATGTGTACAGATATACATAGACAGAGGGCACAGGAACAGTTGAATATGAAGGGATGATACTTAGAAGGTCAAATTAAGAGGTGAGAGAGGAATACAATGAGAGAAGATGGGGAGAGATAAAATGGGGTAAATTATCTCCAACAGAATAGGCAAGGGAAAACTGTTACAATGGAGGGGAAGAACAGGAAGGCAAAGGGGAATGAGTCAACCTTATTCACATTGAATTTGGCTCAGGGAGGGAATTACATACACACTAAATAGGGTATCTCACCCAACAGGAGAGTAGGGGGGAAGGAGATGAGAGGAGGGATGATGGAAGAGAGGACATGGTGTGGGGGAGGGAAGTTGGAAGCACCCACTTTTGAAAAGGGACAGGATCAAATTAGAGAATAGAACAAGTATGGGGGTGTGGGATAGGAGGGAGGGAAATTCAGTCTTTCACAATATATCTACTATGGAAATGTTTTACATAGCTACACATGTACAACCTATATTGAATTGCTTATCTTCCCAGTAAGGGTGGGTGACAAGGGAGGTAGGGAAAGAATCTGGAATTCCAAGTTTTAAAATGAAATGTTTAAAAATATATGCATATAATTATTATTATTTTACATGTAACTGGGAAATAAGATATACAGGCACTGGGGCATAGAGATCCATCGTGCCCTATTGGAAAGTCATACGGGGGATGGTGGAAGATATGGGAAAGAGCAGATTGGAGGAGGGGATATTCAGTGGGATTGCTGTTGGGTAGGGGAAAAATGGGGAGAAAATTTGTACTCAAAATCTTATGGAAATGAATGATGTAAATTTAAAAAAATAAAAAAGAACTATGCCCTGAAAAAAATGCTAGATTTTATTGCTATTATGTTAATGCTTTAAGCTAAATAGTGATATCACCCATAAATAACCTATTATTAATATAACTCCCATTTCCCCCAAATGTTTATGAGTTTTGCATTTAGACTCCATAAGCTAAATAATTAACATGCACAACAGCATTATAGATTGACTTTTTAACCAGTCAGGATTTTTAACCAAACTAAATAAAAACAGTTCTACTGGAATACCATCTGGGCAACTTTAAGTTTTAAGGAATAGAAAATAAGTTGGTGGGTATTTAACATTTTCAGAGCTTTTAGCAGCAATTGAAAAGATTGAGACAAAGGTTAAATAGCATTAAAATGTGGAACAATGAAGTGATTAACATCTGTTCTTCCATAAATCTTTTTTTTTACTCAAATATGAAATAGGTACTTCCATTTTCAAATTGCTAATTGCTTCCTTGATTGCCCTTGTTTTAGGATATGGTTAATGAGTAATTAATCTTCCTTTTCATAGTGAGTCACATAGGTATATACAATTATATTGATAAAATGAGATAGAAATAATATCAAGACTCAGTGAAAAAGAATAACTAAGGTATAATATTCATAGAAGCAAAAAAAAAGTTGATACATGGAATTTTTGCATCAGTGAATTTGATATTGTTCTAGAAAGACCTCTAAGAAAATAACAAATAATTATCTAAATTCCAGCACCAGAGAAGTGTTTCCAATCTTGTGGTATTCAATTCACCAATCACAATTGTATACAATATAGTTCTTTATTATTCACTCAGCAGCCATCTCACCCCAGTAGAACACTCTTCTGTAGACATTGACTCTGAATGTCAATTCTTCCTGTAATCTCCATTTTAGAGGAAGTGGCCAGACTAGGCATGTTTACTCTTTTATTCTTTTCTTGAACTTGGTTCTTAACTCTTCAGAATTGTTCTCCAACATTCCCTATGCCAATAGCTTCTCAACTCCCTATTTGTTTTTCATTACTCATTTAGGTGTTATTTTCCCTGCATTAAAATGTAAGCTGTTTGAGGGTAACTACTATTTTTCTTTTTTTCTGCCACATATTAAGGGCTTAATAAATTATTGTTGATGACTTGCTTCTATAGAAAATGTTAGGCAGGCACGTATTATTTCTTGCCTTCAATACTCTCATGATTCCAATTATTCTCCTATGCTGCTTTCTGACGTAGTGAACAACATCTCTTCTCAACAGTCTGAGTAGATTCTCCTAGTTAGGAAGAAATACGAATAGAGACAGAGAAAGGGACTATATCTATGATTTCAAGGATACTTTTTTGTCAGTTTTTGTCAGTTTTGTCAAACTCAAAGAGGAATGGGACAATTAAATCATTTACAAGGATCATTGTAAAGTACATGTTGATTTAGAAAACCACATATCAACATTATCTATGTTCTATTATATTTTTAATTATTTTGATAAATATTTCTCAATTACATTTTAATCTGGTTTAAGCCATACTCTGGAGCAGGAGTAGGGAATCTATGGCCTCGAGGCCACATGTGGCCCTCTAGTTCATCGAGTGTGATCCTTCAACTGAATCAAAACTTCACAGAACAAATAACCTTAATAAAAGGATTTGTTCTATAAAACAGACTTAATCAAAAGGCAGTAGCAGCCAAGGACATAGAAGTGGCCTTGAAGCTGCAGATTCCCTACCCCTGTGCTGGAGTATTACTGACTACATGTATGTTTGATATTTTTGCTATAAGGTAGTCTGAAATGAAAAAATTCCTTCTACCGATGAAAGCAGGCACCTTCTATGAAACTTATGAACAGTCTACGGAATAGCAAAGGGAACTTTTCCATACATATAGGGTTTTTGTTTGTTTCTTTGTTTTGGGTATATTGTGTGTGTGTGTATGTATGTGTGTTTTTGTCAAAGATGAGTCTTAAACTAATTTCTTCCTGGCTTTGAAGACAACTTTCTATTTATTATGCTATACCCTGTTGCCTTTAAAAAGAATAGTGTGGATTTAAAAAAATTACCCTATATATCAAAACATATTTCTGTAGGGAAGAATAAATTTTAAATGAGAAGACAGAGAGATAAAATGAGAGGAGAGGGCAGGGAAGAAAGAAGAGGCAAGTTTAAAGAAAAGAAATAAAGAGGAAAAAAAGAAAGAGAACACGATAGGACCAAAAAGAAAGCAAAGGGAAGAGGTACATAGAGAGAAAGGGACAACCATGTTTTATTCAATTATCTTGAGTGAAACAAAATTATATTATTATGTGGTAAGTGAGAGAATAGAGAAAAAATTACCTGGGACTTTACAATAATTCTTTCAGAGTAAACTAATTTATTAACCCATAATCCCTTTTCCACCTCCTCTTTCCAAGGGCGGAGATGGCAGAATCATAACTGAAGAATCAGTTCTAAAGTCCGAGTTCTGGGAATCAGAATTATTGGAGTTCTTTTAAGAACAATTGATTGGAGGGACAAAAACATGCCAAGAAAAATGACAAAATCTGTTGCAGAAAAGTTCTTACATAGAAAAGGACCATTTCTTTCATGAAGGAGGAAAGGAAAATAATGTGAAAGGTGAAAATAAGAGATGGAATATGGATCCTAAGAAGAACATAATATATCTTTATCAAATACATTGGAAGGTAGTACAGAAACTGAGGGATTCTTTCACAAGAAAAAGAAAGGTAAAAACACTTATTTTTGAAACATGGAATTTAAATTTTTACAAGTACTAAAGAAAACCTAAGATTATCCACCCCCAAACCTAGTTTTCAATGGTCATTGCTGAGGAGATACGAGGTCCCTGTTTTTAAGGTGGTTCCTGAATTATCATAAACATTTTGCATCAATAAGAAGAAGTGAGATCAAGATGAACTTGACACATATTAGGGGGTACAGATTCATGGCTATTTGTTTCCCTTCTCTTTTTCATTTTAAAATAGAGAGCTTCTGTTCTACTTACCTCTTTATCCTTTACAACTTCAAAAGATTCATTATGTCCTCAGCCTGGTTCTTCTCTACTGATGTACATTTCTATCCTCCACATGATTTGGTTTGGATTCTTCATGAGTTTCTATTGCAAGAAAAAAAATCATTACCTGGTTACTAATCTTGTTGGTTCTTTATTTATCTAGATTGGTTAAGACAATAGAAACAATATCTGTCATCAGACACACATGCCAAATCTTTTCTAGATTAACAGGATTAGTAGGAATTTATGCTCTCCTAACATAGTATTTTCAATCATTGTCACAAAACAAAATCTATTTTTAGGAGTTCAATAATACATTTACCAGTTATTGCGTCAATTCTTCAGGATTCTCTGGTTTTCTTGAAAAAAGTTCATCATTCTACTAATGAAGATTATAGCCCTTCTAGGACTTAGTACATATTTTTTCAAGAGGTGCTGCAAGCAAAAATAGTAATTACCCTGTAAACAAGTGGGTAATGATTTTCACTTAGGTAAGTTAGGTTAGTCCTTTAATGGCAAATATGCATTCTTTCAACAGACTCATATTCAATGCCTATTTAGTGTGGATTTGAGAAATCAGGGTTAACTCTGCACTAGTGTGAGACATTAGAGTAGGTCTAGGGAAAATTTGATTTGATCAATCCAAATTTAAAATGTTATGTTCATTCCAGGGCACAGCATTTTAGAAAAGACATGGGTAATCTGGAAATTGTGAAAAGGACATGTGTGAGGAAGGACCTTGGGCTTATGTCACATAAAGATCGGTTGAAGAAACTGATGATATTCGGTTTGATGAAGACTGAATGGGTAACATGCTGTATTCAAGTATTTGAAGGGCTGACACCTAGAAGTGTGGTTAAACTTGTTTTAGTTTATTGACCATAGAGGTAAGAACCAATGGAAAATGGTGGGAGCTGCAAAGAGGTAAAGTTAAGTTTAATGTCAAGAACCACTTTTAATAATTAGAGATATCCTAACATAGAATAAAATATCTTATTTAGGATAAGATTCCCCCAAACTTGAGGTCTTTAAGCAAAGACTAGATGACTACTTTTGAGATATATTTTAGAACACATTTTTTGTACAAGTAGTCCCGGAAGTAACTTTCAGCTCTGAGACTTTGTGAACATCTCTGTGCCCACATGAACAACCCCTTTGCTCTTCACTAATCCTTTACCTTTGACTAAAGGAATAGATGGCCTAGGGATTGATCTGGGGAAAAGAACTTCCCTACAGACAAGGATTGAAGATACTGTCATTCTCAAACACATCTTACCATACCTATATTACATATAGGATAATAAGTGCATCACAGTACATGCTATCAAGTAGGTATATTTTATTGATTGCACTAACGCTCAACATATTTATTTCAGAGACCTCTTAAGGAAAATCATACTTGTTTGAAAGAGGTCAACCTAACAATATACATAGGAAAAATAAAATTGATGAAAAATCTCTATCATCAAGATGAATGGACATTCTATTGAATTTGTAATTGAAAGCACTATTCATCATAATAAACCTCAGAATTGAACTAGAATTGGATTATGATGATCATAGTAATAATAACATTTCTACAAAGCACTTAAAAGTTTGCAAAAATCTTTAAAATATTAATTTATTTAATTATGACAATATCACTGGAAGGTAGATATTATCACCATTTTATATTTTAAATTGTATTTTGGACTCAAACACCAGAACACAAATACAAAATAGAAAAACGAAACAAAAACATATAAACTTAAATACTGAAACAAATACAAAATAAGGAAAGAGAAAAAGCATGTCACATTGTAATAGTAATGGAATTTAGAGATCCCCCTGTATTGCCTTGGTTTTCAGGTTGAGTGTTAAAACTCAGAGCTTGTGAATCCCACTTGTGGGATGGACATGTTGAAGTGAAAAGAGGTGGCTGAACTGGAAGGAACTGGTACCATGGATTTAGAGAAGCACAAACAGAGGAAGAAAGGCAAAATAATTTTTGGAAGCAGCATCCTGGAGGCCGAGAGAGAGAGAATTGCTGAGGGCCAGTTGGAGCTGCCCAGGACTTTTGAGAGCTTGCCACCTCAGCCAATGACTGAGGAGACATGGCTATGAAGCTAGTACTTTGTTTCGATATTGTTTTGCCAGATTCGTCTGATGTTGAAGGACAGTGCTGTTGTTGCAGAGGTTCTGGAATCTTGCTGTTGGTTCAGAAGCCCTGAAGAAGGATTTTCTTGTTGTTTGTTTACAGAAATCCTGGAAGAGGTTCTTGCTGATGTTTTCAAGGGTCCTAGGACTGTTCTGCAGACAGAGAATGAATTAATGAGGATACTGGCTATGTATCTTGTGGCCTTGTTAAGCTTTGTCTCCCTAGGAACAGAGATTGCTGAGAACTTGCCTCGAGTCAAGATGAAGAAATGACCTCTTTTTGGGTATTAAATGCTGTGATGATATCTTAACATTGTTGTAACTCAGGGGTAGATGGCCTTTGTGATCTTTACTGCTCCTTTTGAGAAGGTTCTTGGGGTTAACTGATGATAATTTTGTAATTCAGTTGTCATCCAGGGGTGGGAAACTTTTGACTTTTTTGTGCTCTGTAACTAACTAAATGAATGTTCTTTATTTATGATTGGAAACTAATATTAATCTCCATTTGAGAAGAAAGACTTTGTGATTGACTAAATGAAGGTACTGCCCAGGGGTAGAGTAGTACTTGGAAATTATTGAATTACACTTGGTGAATGCTGTATTTTGATTTTCTCTGTTCTTAATTTGTCACTAAATAAAATGGAGGGCTGCTATGCTGGTATTTTGAAACTTGGGAGCTGCCTTTGCTTGGCATTACACACATGCATAGCAGAAAATAAGAAAATATTCAAAATATGTAACAATAAATTTTCATTTCAGAAAAGCACATATGATAAATAATATTCCTTGTATTGGGAATTTACATCTTTTCTTTGCTTCCTTGTAAGTTTTCTTTTATTCTCTGCTGTGCACTTTTTTATTTTGTTCTCTCATCCCCCAGAAGGCTACAAGCAACTTTGTATGTGTTTCCCCATAGCTACAGATATATACATACACATATACATACATACATACATATATATACTTTCCCAAATTCTACTCCTGATCATTGTTTTTTTTTTAATGTTTGTTTATATCTCTTGTTTCCTATGCTTCCTGCCTCTTCTACTTTACTTTTACCCACTACCTTGCCCTCCCATTACTTGCCAACTCCCCTGCAATGATTCCTCCCCTATCCTCCCATTCTCATTAATCTAAATACTCTTCTATAACTCCCTTTTACCTATTCCCTCACCCTGCCCTCTAAAGATACCTACCTTGTCCACTCACCCCTCCCTATTCCCTTAACATTTTATTTCTTCTGAATTTAGAAGACTTTTATACTCTTCTAAATATATATGCATTGTTTCTTCTTAAACCTGTTCCCGATGAAAGTAGGTTACCAGAACTACCAGCCCTCCTCCCCCACCTAATTCCTCTGTATTGATTCTTTCTCTTGTACCTCATTTGTATAAAAGAATTGCTCTTTTTAGCTGTCCTAGAGGGTTTTACTTTTTAAATTCACATCATACCCAGGTTTACTACAATGTTTCTTATGAGCTACACAATTATTAATAAAAATCTTAGACATGTTTTACATTTTATGTATATAAAAAGTAAAAGATCTGTCCTTACTGAATCACTTTTAATCAGTCTTTGGTATGTACCTTATATTCTCTTGGCTCTTATATATCAAGTATTTTATTAAGTTCAGTTTTTTTTAACAAAGTCTTGAAAGTCTAACAGTTACTGAAATACCATTTTTTTCATTCAGAATTATGCCTAACTTTATGCTGGGTATGATATTTTCAGCTGGAGTATCAGTTCATTTGCTCTTCCATATATGGTGTTCCAAGACCTGCAGCCCTTTCATATTTCCACCACTATGTCTTGTGTGATTCTAATTGTGGTGGCCTCATATTTAAATTGCTTTTATTTTCTTGTTGCTCATAATATTTTGTCCTTGCAAAGGAGGTTTCAGGATTTAACTGTAATATTCCTGTGAATTTTCCTTGTAGGATCTCTTTCAGGTGGTGAGAAGTGCATTTTTTTTCCTACTTCCCCCCTTGTTCTAATGTTTCAGGACAAGTTTCTTTAAGTATTTCTTATATTATTGTATGAATTTTTTATCTTAACTTTTACTGTCTGATTATTTTTATAGTTTTGTTCTTCTTATAAGCTGTTTCACATTTTCTTCTTTTTCATTATTCATATTTTGTTCAATTATTTCTTGATCTCTTATAATTTCATTGGCTTCAGGTTGCCCAATTCTAATTTTCAATGTGTCATTTTCTTCTTTAAGATTCTGGATCTCCTTTTCTAATTGGTTGACTTTCCTTTCATAGTCTTCTAGTTTGGGTTGGATTATTCTATTTTTATTTTTTTAGTTTTTCCTCCATCTCTGTCATTTGATTTTTAAAGTCTTTTAAGATCTTCTATGAATTCTTTTTGGGCAGGTGAAAATTCAGCAATACTCTTTGGTGGTTTCTTTACTTCAATATCTTCCTGGGAAGGTGAAGCCCATTTTCTCTCTTCCCATCATACCTTTTCTTTTTTCTTTCCTTGTGCATTTTTGGGGTAACATCTTAATTTTGGTAATCACCTGTAGCCCTAGGATATGAAGAATGTTGGCTCTTGCCCCAGATCTTCAGTCCTCCCCAGCAAGCCTGAATCCAAAGTCAAACCTCCAACCTCCTGAAAGTACCCACAGTCAGGAGCTTTCTACCCCACTGCTTCTATACTCACCCAGCATACTCTTTCCATATTGCCCATACTTCTCTTCACAGAACAGCTATGTTCCTTCTCAGCAGAGTTTCCCTTGATCATCCTCAACTCAGATGCCCAACTCCCCTCAGTAGCCCTGGTGTAAAAGCTCCTTTAACTGGGGCCCAGGCAGTCTCCCAAACCAACTAACACCAGGGCTTGCTGCTTGTTGTTTAAGCAGCTTGCTGCTTGTTAAAGCAGATACTATTCTCTGGGGGACCAAACTTGGTACTAGGATTTTTCTTCTGATCCCCTCAAATTGTCCCAGGAAGAGCCCTTTTATGCTCCTATTCTCATTTATTTTTACCCATACTTTGTTTACCCTAAGGTGCTATTTTATCTCTTTTTTTTTGGGGGGGTGTCTTGAAAGCTTTGGATTTTCTTACCTACTCCACCATCTTCCCAGAACCTTCTCACTATTATCACCATTTTAAAGATGAGGTAATGGATGCAGAGAGCAGCTAAGTGGCTTTCTCAGTGTCACACAGCTAGTAAGTTTCTGAGGCACAATTTGAACTCAGGTTTTCCTGAGCACTTTATTCTATAACACTTAGTTGCCCCTCATTTAGAGTTAATTGCATTTGAGAAGCTGTGTGATTATTTTAGTAATGACAATGTACTCCCTGATGGAAAGAACCAAATATTTAAAAATAAATGAGTTAAAGCAATACCATAATGGAAGGTAATTCTGAATGACTCATGATGAAAAATGTTATCTACCTCTGGAGGGGGAAAATGATGGTCTCTGAATGCAGATCAAAGCATGCTATTTTTCATTTATTTCTTGTGGTTTTTTTTTTTTGTTTGTCTTGTTTTGTTTTTGGTTTTGGTCTGTGTTTTCTTTCATAACATGACTAAACTGAAAATGTTTTGTATGAATACACAATGTATTACCTTTGTCAAATTGCTTACTATCTTAGGGAGGGGACAGCAGATGGAGGAACAACAAGAATTTGGAACTCAAAATTTTAAAAATGGAATGTCAATTTTATGTGTAATTGGGGAAAATAAAATATTATTATAAATAAATGAGTTCCCTATGATGATTTCTATGGTTGCAAATCTTGGAACACAAACATTTTTGATGAATCAAAGTTGCAACTAACTGAAATGGCAGTGGAGAGAGTCTAACTAGTCACAAATCAACTGTAGAACATTCCTAATCATGAAACACATGCAAGAATTTTAGTAAGCAAATATATGCATTCAAGAAATATTTTTCAGAAAAATAGATGGGCATGTCACAAAATCAAGAATAAAAAAATTTCAAAGTGGGAAGTAACTTCAGTAGCCATCTAAGAAATCCTACTCTAATTAAAAATAAAAATCTCTTCTAAAGAAAGGAAGTGAATTAGTAGAAAAGTTGATATTATATTAAGTTTTGCCACTTACTTTCAGTGTGACCTTTGGCAGATTACAAACTCTCTAGGCCTTAGGTTCTTCACTTGAAGTATAAGGAACTGTTCTGATCTGTCAACTTCTAAGATCCCTTCTAAGTATTAATCTGTATGACCTTATAATCTTAACATACCTGATAAAATGTCTACCATTCATTTAAAGACCTTCAGTAACTGGGAATCTATTATTTCCAGAAGCAGCCCATTCTATTATGCAATGGCCTTGTTTTGTAATTTATACCCATTTTTTTCCTAGATTTTCTGCTTTTGTTAGGTGAAATGAATTTTAGAAAATAAAAAAAAATGTGTGTGTATATATATATATACATATATGTATGTATATATATATACACACACACAAATAAAATTGTAAAACCTTGAACCTCCTCAATATTCTTTCTTTGACACCCTCCGAGAAATCCATAACTTGTAATAAATAATTTATAACAACTGGAAGGAAAAAAATGGTCAACACATGTAATCATATTCAAAGTCTGACTTAGGTACCATCTTCCATAACCATGATCTCTCACCTTTCCAGAGAAACAGTGAAGATATTCAGTTATATTACTAGTAGGTCTATAGCTTAAAAAAAAAATCAAAGAAAGATAAAACAGGACCTATATGTAAGAAAACCTGTTGGGGAATGGCTAAAAAAAAATTATAGTGTGTGAATGCAGTGGAATATCTTTGTACGTTAAGGAATGACAAAATTAACAATCTCAGAGGCAACTGGAAAGACCTCTGTGAACTAATGCAGAACAAAGTGAGCAGAAATAGAAAAATAATTTACAAATGATAACATTATAGAAACAATTTAAAAGTTTTTATAATATTGATCAATGCAATGATAAATCAAACATGCAAAAAATGAAAATGAAATATGGCATTGACATCCTATTCATTTAAAATCCCCTGATTTCATCCCTTGATCTCCTTTCTTTCATTCCAGTCTTTGATACTGAATTTGCCATTGCCTCACCAAAGTCATCTCCTCTATAGGTACTACTGATCTCATCTCTTCTGACTTCTCCAACAGATTTCCCCCTTAATGATCTCCCATCTTTAATCTTTAATGTCTCAATTATTAATTTCTTCTTTGTTGCCTATGAACATACTTTCTCCTACTATTAAAAAAGCTTCCTCTACTCATTATTTTGCCTTCTGTTTATTGTTTTATATTTTACTTTCCTTTCTCTGCTAGAAAAAAAAAGCAACTGATTTTTTTCCTATACTCCCTCTTCTATTTCTTCTCAAACATCGTAAATGTGGCTAACATTAATCCTCAACTAAAACTACTCTCTCCAATTTATAATTATTCCATAATTGCCAGGTATAATGGTCTATTTTCAAGCCTCTTTCTTCTTTAACTCTCTGCATCATTCACATTTGATTGCTCTTTCCTCCTGCTTACTCTTTTCTCTGAAAATATGGTTATCTCCTCATTCTTTTCCCATATATATAGCATTTCCATTTTATAGTCTCCTTAAGTGGTACATCATTAATACTATGACCTTAGTTGTATATGTATGTAAAGAACCTGTTATAGACCCTTCTTTTCTTCTCACACTCAAATCTTTTCTCTTAGGGACCTTGCCCGTTCCTAAAGGTTCAATGGAAATTTATGCATCTATATGTATGTGTATGTTTATTTTTGTATGTGTGTGTGTGTGTAGAAATCCTACTCAATTCTTGATTTCACATATCGATTTCACATATTCTTCTCTTCAATGAATACCTCTCTTGTCCCCAGTCTAAAGACTTATTTTCCTCCTTTGAACTCTCCATGACACTGAATTCACATTATGTATAAGGGATTGCTCACATCCTGTTTTGCACTGAATTTATGTATATGTGTTTCATATGTCCCTTGCTTAGTTATTATAACATCCAGATTAGGGACTGGATTTTGTACCTTCATATAAATTCATCTCTCCATTTCCCCTAAAAGTCAGTCAAAAAATATTGAGTAGTATTTCTATAGGAAGAGCCTTCATGATTAAGAGGAACTTAACACAAATCAGAGCCCCTACATTACTTAGCGTAAAATCTTTGATGGTTGCTACATGTAGTAATAATGATCTGCCATGCACGCTAAGGCAGTCTTTCTTTAAAACGTGTAGAAGGAGTACTTGAGAAGTAATTATCACAGAGAACAAAACTTGCAGTTATTGATGTAACTCCCTGTTACTTTAAGTACAAAAGCTAGGCCATAAGGGGCAGCTAGGTGGTGCAGTGAGTAGAGCATCGGCCCTGGAGTCAGAAGGACCTGAGTTTGGATCCGGCCTCAGACACTTAATGCACACACAAATAAAAAACCTAGCTGTGTGACACTGGGCAAGTTACTTAACCCCAATTGCCCTCCAAAAAGCAAAAAAACAAAGCTAGGCCATAAAGGGTCAGTAATTATTCTTCCATCAGAGTCTTTTTTCCCTTTTTCTAGAAAATCAACATGGCTAACAAAGAGGCAGGGAAGATATAACCACCTGAATTAATGCCAAATATTTGCTGAATATCTTGAACTGTAATGGTTAACAAAACTTTTCAACCAATGCTAACCCTAAAAACCCAGGTATTGTAATCTTTCTTCATTAAGGGAATTGCTAAAGTAATAAACTTATTAATGAATATGAATACATTTTAGTTTTTATTTTGAAATTCTAAATATGAATCTTCTTTAACATGGGAATATCATGCCTTTCTATAGTATATAGCTTTCCTTATGGAAAGAATAAAAATATTCCTTTTGGGGACAATAAGAAAATATTTAATGAAAGAGGAAAGAAAAAACCTTTCATTTCAAGCCATTTTGATAGGCATAAACAAAAGACTGGAATGAAACTGACCAGCAAAAGTCTGTACAAATAGTATAGTCTATACAATACTCTATGTTAAATCAATCTAACTTACATGTCAGTCAACAAACATTTATATACCGCATGGTATGCATCAAATACTAGAGTAGTGAATATGATTATCACTTTTTGAGGTTTAAAGAATTAATATAGATTCTTAGGGGGGGTGGTGCAGAAAAGACAACAACTTGCCTGAAATCTCCTTTACACCCATCCTAATACTTTTAAATAGTGCAAAAAAGCAATTCTTGGAGTAGCAGAACCCACGAAAGTATGAGGCAAAATGATTTTCTAGCCAAAGACAACTTAGAAGGTCAACAGGAAAGGTCTCTGTCACACATGGAGTACATTCCAGCACAAGACCCATCAATAAAGATCTAGGGGGAGGCTAGGTGGCACAGTGAGTAGAGTATTGGCCCTGGAGTCAGAAGGACCTGAGTTCAGATCTGGCCTCAGACACTTTACACAGAAATAAAAACCTAGCTGTGTGACCTTGGGCAAGTTACTTAATCCCAATTGCCCTCCAAAAGGCAAAAAACAAACAAACAAAACAATAAACAAAGATCTAAGGCAAACAAACAAGGAGCAGGCTTTGGGGGCTACTGAATCAACAGTGGCAGTGGTTACTTCTGGAGTTTTCAGCCCAAAGACAGAAAGGGGGTCAAGCAACTGGTCAGAAGGAGATTAGAGGAATCTCTTTGCTAGTACTGAGGCAGGACACTGTTGCTTTGTTCATACTTGGATCTGGGTCACAGTCCTGGGTGCCAGTCCCAGGGCAAGGAGGAGCACTAGTACACCATAACTTGGGGTCACAGTGGAGCAATCCCTGCTCACAATTCCAGGGCAGAACAGAGTTGCTGTGGGCAGAACAGTGTTGCTGTGGTCATAGGCCAAATGGTAAGAGAGGTTAAAAAAAAAAAAGGTCAATAAGGAGAGGAATGCCTCAAAAAGAAGAACTAACCAAATTTAAAAAAGAGACACAAAAAATCACTGAAGAAAAGTACTCCTTACAAAATAGAATTGGCCAAATGGAAAAGGAGGTATAAAAGCTCACTGAAGAAAATCCTTAAAAATTAGAATTGAGCAAATAGAAGCTAATGACGTTATGAGAAATTGAGGAATAATTAAAAAAAAAGAAAAAATAGAGGGCAATGTGAAATATCTCATTTGGAAAAAGAATTGACCTGGAAAATAAAGCTAGGAGAAATAATTTTAAAATAGTTGGACTACCTGAAAGCTATGATTTTTTTTTTAAAGAACCTAGACAACATGTTTCAAGATATTATCAAGGAAAATTGCTGTGATAATTTAGAATCACAGGGTAAAAATATAAATTGACAAAATTTACCGATCACCTCCTGAAAGACATCCCAAAATGAAAACTCCCAGGAATATTACAGTCAAATTTCAGAATTCTCAGGTCAAGAAGAAAATATTGCAAGCAGCCAGAAAGAAACAATTCAAGAATCACATGGTCACTGTCAGGATAACATAAGATTAAGCTGTTTCTATGTTAAAGGATAGAAGGGCTTGGTGTATGATATTCCAGAGAGCAAAGTAGCTAAGATTACAACCAAGCATCCCCTACCCAGGGGGAAAAATTGAGTATAATCCTTCAGGGGGGAAAATGGAAATTCAATGGAACAGAGGACTTTCAAGCATTCTTCATGAAAAGACCAGAGCTGAATAAAAATTTGACTTTCAATTACAAGACTCAAGAGAAGCATAAGATGGTAAACAGAAAAGGGAAATCAGAAGGGATGTAATAAGGTTAAACTTTTTACATTCTTACATGGGAAGATGATACTTGTAACTCAAAAGAACTATGGCAGTTAGAAGGTGTATATATAGACAGAAGGTGCAGGTGTGATATGTATATGGAGTGATATCTAAAAAAATCAAATTAAGGGCTGAGAGAGTTATATTCTAGGAGAAAGGGCTTATAGGATTGAAATGGAAAACCACAAATGTTGGAGGAGAGTGGGCAAAAATGAGGCACTGGTGCACTGTTGGTGGAGTTATTAACTGATTCAACCATTCCATAGGGAAATTTGGGACTATTGCCAAAAGGCATACCCCTTGACCTGGCAATACCACTACAAGGTCTTTATCCCAAAAGAGTTAATAAAAGCAAAAGGACCAATATGTACAAAAATATTTATAGCAGCTCTTTTCTTGTGTCAAATAATTGGGAATTTAGAGGATGTCTATCAACTGGGCTATGGTCGAACAAATTGTGCTATGTGATTATGATGAAATATTATTGTGCTATAAGAAACTATGAGCAAGATGCTCCCAGAAAAAAAAAAAAAACATGGAAAGACTTATGTGAGCTGCAGTGAAGTGAAATTTACTGTTTGTGAAGTAACATCAGTATTGTAAGATGATCAGCTGTGAATGACAGGTATATCTCCCCAGTGATATCCATCCATCCACCCCAGGGTGGATGTCTGAATACAGATTGAAACATTCTTTTTGCTGCTTTCCTTATTTTTCTTGAGGTTTTTATTTGGTCTTTTTTTCTTTCATAACATGACCATTATGGAAATGTTTTGTATTACTACGCATGTTTTGTCTCTATCAAATTACTTACCTTCTCAATGAGGGGAGAGTATATAAGGAGGCAGGAAGAGAAAGAATTTGGAACTCGCGTAAGTTTTAAAAAATGAATGTTAAAATTGTTTTTACATGTAACTGGTGAAAATAAAATATTAAATAAATTCAGAAATGATACAAAAAAGGAGTAATTTAAAATTCAAACAAGTCACATTGAATCCTGGAAATTATTACCATGCCAGTTGCATGATGTGTTCAAGATAATTATAATTATAAAGATGTGGCTCCAGTCTCGTCTACTTCCTTTTTCCCCCTCCAAATGGAAGATTTATAAGTAAAGCATTTTTCAAACCAAATAATAAAACATCCAATTAAAGATAGCAAAATAAATGTGAAGTAGTAGAAAAATATCTTGCCATAAACATATAACCTGTCCATTGGAAAGAATGATAAGCAAGACCTCGGTTAAACGTTTTACTAAATGGACCTTGGAAAGGTCACTTATCATTATTCATTCTCAATTATTTCATTTAGATAATTAGTATAGTTTTCAAATTGGTCTTTTAGGTCCTTTACAGATCAGAATGACTGATAAAATGGTTTGCCCCTGGCTATTAAGCCAGGGGATACATATACACTCCCCAGACAACTCCATATCCAAAGATTCTCTTTGATCTTTGAAGTCTTTGCAAAGAAAAAGAAAAAAACTAATAATCAATAAACATACTCCAACTTGTTTTAAAGATAGCAGTTAAGGAAGGCCTGGGTTAAGGCTGGAAGACATCTTATCTGTCCATCTAAAAAAAAATACTGTACCTTACTACTCATACATTCTGTCTACAGAGAGCCACTATTTTATCTGATTCTGAAGTTATTTTCTTTTTTTGGCTAGTTATATGACCCATCTGCTAGAGATTTCATCTGTTGCTTTTACTTCTTCCTCAAGTTCAGAATTTTCTTTCTCCTTTGTGAAACTGTCTAATAGGAGGTTGTTCAATCATTTCAGTCATGTCTGATTCTTAACAACCCCATGTGAGGTTTTCTTAGCAAAGATACTGGACTGGTTTTCCATTTCCCACTCCAGTTTATTTGACAGATGAGGAACTTGAGACAAACATGTTTAAGTGACTTGCTCAGCATCAACAAAGTTATTAAGTGTTTGAGGCTGGATTTGAACTCAGGTTCTCCTTATTCCAATCCCAGCTCTTTCTCCTTTGTGCCATTTTACATGCTTGGAAGCTAATCAAGTATTCTCAAGTTTGCTTGTTGGTTTGTTTGAGGGTTGGATATTTGGTTATGGAGTAGGAGGAAATATCCTACCCAACATTTTCTCCTTCACTGAAGTTAGGGTAAAAGAAGAGGAAGACTGAAAGTTGACACTTCAAAGTGGATTAGTGGGGTGGGGAGGGGAGTGTAATTCAGTTTGACTCCTGTCACAGTGCTGGAAGCGGTGGGCCATGCAAGTTATCTTGAAAATTTAATATATTTTACGTAGTTCTTAGGAGCACTTTGAAGGGAGAGACAAACCTGGCTATCTCTGTATAGCATTCTTGCTGCCATGGCAAAGATCCCGGTCTCCTTTCTTCTATCATCCATTTTCATGACTAGTTTTAAGGCAAGTTGAAGTATGTTTCTTGATCATTAGTTTCTTTTTCAATAAGACATAAACATCAAAGAGAATATTTGAATGAAAAATGTTTCAGACAGGTCAGTACTATTGATTTATTGATTCTTGATTTCTACAGAATTCTCAATGCTCATCCACTTCATAAAAGATAACAGATTTAGGCAATGAAAAGCATTAAGCAGATCAACAACAATATAACTCAAGCTTAACACTGAAATATTCAACTCCACAACTGCCTTGTCAGAATGGCTCAAATGTCACTTTACCAAGATATCAATAGTTTTGGAATTATCCTAAACTTGGGCTTTGTAAGAATAAATGCAGGGATTTGGAACTATGCCCAAAGGATTATAAAACTGTGCATAACCTTTGATTCAACAATACCACTACTACATGTATATTTCAAAGAGATCATAAAAGAGGGAAGAGGACCCACATGTATAAAGACATTTATAGCAGTTCTTTTTGTGGTGGCAAATAATTAAAATTTGAGGGGAGGGGATGACCATCAATTGGGGAATGGCTGAGCAAGTTGTGGTATATGGTAATGGAATACCATTGTTCTATAAGTAATGATGAACAGATTTCAGAAAAACCTGGAAAAACATATATGAACTGATGATGCATGAAATGCACAGAACCAGGAGACCATTGCACATAGTAATAGCAAAATTATATTATGGTCAGCTTTGATAGACTTTGCTCTTCTCAGCAACACAATGATCTAAGACAATTGCAAGTGGATAACTTTGGAAAATGGTATCTATATCCAGAGAAAGAACTTCAGAGTCTGAATGCAGATTACAGATGGAAGCATACTATTCTGTCTGTCTGTCTCTCTCTCTCTCTTTGTCTCTCTTTCCTCTTTCTCTATTGTTTCCCTTTTGGTTCTGAATCTTCTTTCATAATATGATTAATGTGGAAATATGTTTAATATGATTGCATAAGTATAATCTATATCAGATTGCGTGCTATCTTGAGGAGGGCAAACGGGAGTGAAGGGAAAAAAATTGGAACTCAAAATCTTATTAAAGTGAATCTTGAAAACTAAAAATAAATTTAAAAAAGAATAAATGCAGGAAGAAATCAATATGAATGTATGTTTCCATATTTACCAAGACACCGAAACGATACAGAAAAAGGAAGTATAGCTAAGATGGAATGCAAGTCAAAACTCTAACCATTTCAAGTTCTCATTCTCTTTCTTAAGTATGAACTACTTTAGGTAAGTGGTTTTACTTTCTTTTCTTTCTGTTTCCCTTTCCCTACACCTAGCATCAACTATGAATAGTTCTATTTAGTTTTTAGAACCCTATAAAGCCTGGCCCCAACCTACCTCTTCAGTCACGTTGCATATTGCACTCACTATCCTGCACTCTTTAGTTGACCAAATTGAACTTTGTGCTATTCCTCACAAATGGGTTGCCAAGTACCATATCCATAACTTTACACTGGCCATCCTTCAATTCTTTTTATGTGCTTCCTCCTCAGCACTTGTTTAATGTATCTTATATGTATTTAAAAACTCAGTTCAATTACCACCTTCTACATAAAACCTTCCTGATCTTTCCAATTGTTAGTAACCCTATCTGAAATTAATTTTTTAATTTATTCTCTATATTTATATATACATACACATTATCTAACCCAATCTCTTCATAGAATGTAAGTGCCTTGAAATCAGGACCTATTTCATATTACATTATTAACTTTGTATTCCCAACACCAAACAGAAAGCCTGGCACATAGTAAGTAATTAACAAGTCTTTGTTGATTTGATTTTTTGGATGAAATAATCTATGCTCTCTCCCTTGCAATGTAAATGTATGAACATTGGACTGTTAGGAGGTAGGGTTGTGAAAGGGAATCTGTAGTATCACAATTTATTTATCTGTGCTCTCTGATATAGCCCTGTTGGGACAAACAAAAGAACCATTTAAAAGGTAGAAAAGTTTAGATCAAGGGCGTGTTAGCTGCCATAGATTTACTTATTCTCTGAATTTATAGAAAAAGACTGAATGTCAAATTCAGTTCCTTAATAGCACTGATTGTTAGTTAAAGTGGTTACAGCTTCCAAATGTATACCATGTGGTAAATGTGGGAAAAATAAATCTTGCTACAAGAACCTTACCTTTGACATTTATTGGTTTTTTTGTGAAAAATATGAAATTTCAAAAATATTTGAAGTAAAGGAGAGTCTTACATTTCTTGTTTTAATAAAATAGTATTGGGGCAGCTAAGTGGCATGGTGAATAGAGCACTGCCCCTGGAGTCAGGAGGACTTGAGTTCAAATCCGACCTTGGGCAAGTCACTTAACCCCAATTTTCCAGCTTTCCCCCCTCCAAAAAGCAAAATAAAATACAAAATAAAACCAATAAAATAGTATTAAGCACTTGGTTTAATATGAAAGACTATACATTCTAAGTCATTATACATGGCATTCCCTGTGTGTATATACATTCATGCACTGAGGTCAGGGGGTCTCTCAATGAAAGCCTCATACCTTTGTCATATAGAAGTGGGAAAGATCTCCCCCTGCCCTCTTAAAGTCTGGATATCTAACAATGAAATCATGGAATACAGCCTGCCTCCTATTCCTGCAACATTATAGCCTATAATGCAGCTACCCTAGACTACATATGGACAAAGCCTGCATATCCCAGTAATTGTTTGACAGAGAGCAGAAGTGGAACAGCCCCAAAGAGAGCAGGCAGAAGAAACATGTTGGGAACATCTGGACACAGAGGCTCAAATAATGTGGCAGAGCTAAGGGCCTCTGGGAAACAGCAGCTGCAGAAATAAGAGAGTTGGACATGAAAACAACCAGAAAATCAGCAGCTCTTTTTAAACACAGAAATTCAATCTGAGAACTAAGTTGCAAACAGCTGTGGGTTGAGTTCTGGAAATAGCAAACATAGTTGGCATGGAGGTTGTCAAGGACTCTTACATATAAGAATGACCTATAGGACAATGCATTCTCTGCTAACAACTCCTCCCTTCTAACACTTCCCATGCATATGTCCCCTTCCTTCCTCCTCCTAATACTTACTATTCTTCTCTGGGTCTAACTTAGAGACTTCTTGTGACAATGAAGTCTGCCACAGTGGAAATGGAGTCCAAAATCCTTCACAGGCTTAGGGTATCCCTATCCAGATATAATACTGATTAAAAGACCCCAAAGAGGACTCCAAACATGGAGTTTCCTAGGGATAATCCTAAAGAATTCTCCAATGAATCCTAGAGAAATGAATTCAAAAGTAAGCACATCTCCTATACTGACCAGCAGTTATTCCCAGTTGTTCCATGACTCTTATCTTGCATACCTTTTGGCTTCTTGTAAAGCCAAGCACAAGTAGTTTTCCAAAGGAATGCTGCTATGAACAGCTTTTAAAAGTTCTGATTATATAGTATAGTGGACAACCTTGTTCTAGTAGACCTTGCCTCATATTCTCCTTTTCACTATCATGATCTGACACAGAGATTGTACATCTATCTGCCCTCACATCATCCACTTGACTTGTCCTCAGTGAAGAATTTTATTCTACACTGCTATGTTGCCTGACTATTCTGATCATACTGGAATGGAGATTCTCAGTGTCAGTCTTAACTACTTCTGACCAAATGTCTCACAAAACCCTCTAGTTAGTCATTTAGTCAGTCATCCAATAGGCAGCTGGAGCTCCAAGACTAGAGGTTTTCAAAGAGGTTAGGACTAGATAAGCAGATTTGAGAATCATCAACTTAGAGATGACTGCATTCATAGGAGTTAAGGAGAACACCAAATGAAATGGAGCAAAGGAAGAAGAGGGTCCACTACAGAGTTTTGAACAACATCCATAATTAGCAGGTAAGACCTAGATAAATGACTAATGAGAAGCTGTTAGATACACAAGAGGAGAACCAGGAGAGATGAGTGTCACAAAAACTGAGAGAAAAGAGTCTAAAAAAGAAGAGGGCAACACTCAGTGTCAAAGGTTGTAGATAGGTCAAAAGGGATTTGGGTTAAGAAAAGAACATCAGATTTGTAAATTCCAATATTATTGCTAAACTTCTAAAGAACAATTTTGTTTGAATGATGACGTCAGGAGAAAAACTATAGAGATTTAAACATAAATATTGATTCTCCTTCAAATATCTTAACCATTCAATTTCCCATGAACTATTCCATAGTACTTGACACATAGTAAACAATAAATGTTAACTTTTGCTTCTTTTTGCATCTCCGTAATTTACCATAGTGTCTGGCACATAGTAGACAATAAATGTTTATTGATTTATTTATTGAGGCAACTTTTGTAGATATCCTTCTAAAGGATTTTAACCACAAAATGGAAGAGAGATGTGGAGATGGATACATCATGTGGGTTTTTTGAGGATGAAGAAGATTCGGACATATCAGAGGTAGTAGGGAAGCAGTCAGTAGGGACAGATTGAATATAAGTAAAAGAGTAGCAATTTTAAGCTTGAGGTCAGGAGCTCTCTTTTTGTATCACCAATGCCTCTCACATAGAAGGCACTTAAAATATTTATTACTAGATTGATTAATGATAGAGGAGGCAAAGCAATAGAGAATATGGAATGGAATAGTATTTCTCACACATGTGGATCCGAACTCAGGTCCTTCTGACTTCAGGGCCAAAGCTCTACTCACTGCGCCACCTAGCCACCCCTGAGGACTTGCTTTTAACTCAATTATTAGGTGAGTAGTTTCCACTATGGGCATAGTTTGCCCAGGTACAAGTTATTTGGACTTGCAGGACAAGACTGACCAATAAAGAACAACTTAGAATTTAGAGTCAAGTTGACAGATGGTAGTAGGTTTTATTTTTGTGTTAGAACCAAACTAGAATGTTTAGAATGCTGATACTTAAGCTGCTCACTATTACAGAGTCAGTACTCTCACTGAGAGCCCCCTGCTCTCCTCTCCCCTATTTCACATCATACAGATATCTTCTGCCACTATCTTCTCCTTCACTTGTCTCTCATGAGTTTACTCTGCTCCTTATAAGAGAGTTCGGATCTGGCCTCAGACACTTAATGCACTTCCAAACCATGTAAAAGGTGGACTCTGAACAACTTCTGGAGCTCCAACACGCACAGAACAACACAGAGAAGCTAGCCTCCCGCTGAGGGCAGCCCAGCAGGGAACAGCCAGCACAGCACTCTGGGAGCCAACAGTACAGCACTCTGGGAGCCAAGCCCAGGCCTGCCTGAATCCTGGTTTTAGCCCAAGGGCAGCCAGGCTAGCAGCCGGCTGGAGGGACCCCAGAACACCAGCAGCAGTGTGATTCCAGAATTATCAACACAGATATGCCTATGACAAAGTGAGAGATTAGTTCCCTATGGACTCTGGGACCAGTATTTGGGGAATGCATTTGTTTCTTCCCCCTGGGGGCAAAACGTAGCTGAGGAGACAAGGTACAGAGGCCATTTTGCAGCTTCAGTGGCAGCTTCAGCTCCTGGCCTGTGAACTGTAGGGAGATCCAGCAATCAGTCTTGGGGGGTAATCACTCTTGCTTTAACCTCCCTGGATTTGGATTGCAGTCTGGGGTAAAGGTCTTGGGGTGGGTATCCAGAATGCCAGAGCATGTGGAGGCTTCACAGAGGCCACCCAACTAATACCTCCAGAAGTTGCGAAGACCCCAATGTTTGGAATGGAAGCTCCCCTGTCTGGTGGCACAGTCCTACTGCGGCAACAAGCCCAAAAGCAAAGTAATTAAGTGGCAACATGCCTAGGCAAAGGAAACAAAATAAACAGTAAGACTCAACATTAGACTCCTGTTTTGGGGGCAAAGAGGATCAAAGCATGGGATAGGAGGAGGACTGGGAGGTCAGAAATCCTGCACCAAAAGCCCCAAATGAAAATATGAATGGGTTACAGGCCATAGAGGACGTTAAGAAGGATTTCAAAAAACAAATAAGAGAAGTGGAGGAAAAATTGGGAAGAGAAATAAGAAGGATGCAGGAAAAATATGAAATGAGAGTCAACAGCCTGACTGAGTAAAAATAACACCTTAAAAATAGACTAACTCAAATGGCAAAGGAGGCTCAAAAGGGCAATGAGAAGAAGAATGCCTTAAAGAGCTGAATTTGCCAGATGGAAAAAGAATCTCAAAAGCTCACTGAGGAGATTCATTCCTTCAGAGTTAGAATGGAGCAAATGGAAGCTAGTGACTTTATGAGGAATCAAGATGCTGTCAAACAGATCTAAACAAATGAAAGAATAGAAGGCAATGTGAAATATCTCATGGGAAAAACCACTGACCTGGAAAATAGATCCAAGAGAGATAATTTTAAAATTATTGGACAACCTGAAAGCCATGATCAAAGAAAGAACCTAGAAATCATCCTTCAAGAAATTCTCAAGGAAAATTGTCCTGATGTTTTAGACCCAGAGGGGGAAATAGAGGTTGAAAGAATCCACCAATCACCTCCAAAAAACATCACTAAAAGAAAACTCCTAGGAATATTATAGCCAGGTTCCAGAATTCCCAGATCAAGGAGAAAATACTATAAGCAGCCAGGAAGAAACAATTTCAATATTGTGGAAACGCAATCAGAATAGCACAGGACCTGGCAGCTTCTACACTGAGGGGTCAAAGGGCATGGAATATGATATTCCAGAGGTCAAAAGAGCTTGGATTAAAACCAAGAATCACCTACCCAGCAAAACTGAGTATCTTCTTTCAGGTTAAAATTTGGTCATTCAGTAGAAGAGAGGACTTTCAAGCATTCTTGAGGGAAAAACCAGAGTTGAATAGAAAATTTGACATAGATGCTTGAGAAGGTAATCAGGGAAAAGAAATCAAAAGGAACTTATCAAAGTTGAACTATTTACATTCCTACATGGAAAAACAATAACTGTGACTGATGAAACCTTTCTCAGTAGGAAAATAATTGAAGAAGGGTATATGGGTATATGAATACATAAGTGAATGTGTGTATATATGTTTACAGGTATACATGGATAGAGGGCACATGTTGAATTTGGTGGGAAGGGATGATACTTATGGGGTGAAGTTAAGAGGTGAGAGAGGAATGTGGCAAGAGGAGATGTGGAGAGACAGGATGGGGTAAACTATCTCATGTAGAAGAGGCAAGGGGAAGTGGTTGTAGGGGAGGGGAAGAACAGGAAGGAAAAAGGCAAAGCCATATTCTTATTGAATTTAGCTCAGGGAGAGAATGACATACATATTAAATGGGAAATCTCACCCTGCAGGAGAGTAGGGGGAAGAGGGATGAGAGGGGGGATGATGGAGGGGAGGGCATTCTGGGGGGGGGGGAGGTTGGAAGTACCCACTATAGAAGAGGGACAGGATCAAAGTAGGGAATGGACCAGGTGGTGGGTGGGATGGGTGGGAGGAAAATATAAGCAGTCTTTTACAATATATCTACTATGGTAATGTTTTGCAAAGGTATATATGTACAACACATACTGAATTGCTTATCTTCCCAGAGGGAATGGGTGACAAGGGAGGAAGGGAATGGATCTGAAATTCAAAGTTTTAAAATTAAATGTTTCAAATATATATAAATCCTATTATTAATACTATTTTGCATGTAATTGAGAGATAAGATGTACAGGCATTGGGGCACAGAGATTCAAAATGCCCTAATGGTAAAGGCGAAGGTGGTATGGCAGAAGATATGGGAGAGAGCATATTGAATGAGGGGATATCTTGTGGGACTGCTATTCTGGGGTGGTGGGTAGGGGAAAAATGGGGAAAAATTGTGACTCAAAATCTGGCAGAAATGAATGATGTAAACCAGAAGTTAATAAAGCATTTGTTCAATTAAAAGTATTTGCAGATGCTATACTGGATTGTATGCCATTGTGGGGCGGGGCGGGGGGGGAGGGAGGGAAAGAAAATTTGAAACCCAAGGAATTATGGATTTGAATCTTGTAAACTAAAAGTAAACCAACAAATTAATAAAGACAAAAAAAAAAGAACAGCACACCTTTGTGTAGTCTGGTTAAACTCATCTTTTTCTTGGTCAGTTAGTTTACTAACATTTAGGCAACCGATATGGACCAGGCCGAGTGCTAAGTACTGAGGATACAAAGGTGGAAAACAACAGTCACTGCTCTCAAGGAACTCACAGTCTATTCCAAAAAAACAAAATGCAAGCAACTATGTACAAACAAGCTATATAATGTATGCATATATAAATATATCTGTATCTAAATATAGGTACAATATATTATATTTAAGTATGACTATATATGTGGATAATACATATGTATAACTATATATAAAGTTATTATAACAGTGTCTGACTATATCACTCTGTCTCTGCACACACACACACACACACACACACACACACACACACACACACACATTTCACTATTCTGAGAAGGAAGACAGTAAGATTAAAGTGGATCTGTAGAAAGTTCAATTTCAGCAACTGACACAAAGGAAAGCAGGGAACCCAGAAGGTGGAGATGAGGAAGGAAACTACTCTAGGCATGGGGTTCAGCTCATGGAAAATGTTTAGAGGAATGTGTACAAGAAATAGTATTGAAGCAAATGCCATTGAATCAAAGAAGGAATACGAAGACTAAAAAGATAGAAGAGATTAGATTATGATGGACCTTAAAAGCAAAGCATCGAAAATCTTGTTTGACCTTGGAGGTAATTGGGAGCCAATAGACTTTACTGAATAGCCAGGGTGAAATAGTCATGCCTTTCATGAAGATCAGTTTGGCAGACGAACAGAGGAAGAATTATAATGAAGAAAGACTTGAGGGGTGGTATGAACCAGCAATTCAACATGGGGTTATTCAGGGGCTGCAATGGGGTTGTTATCACAGTACCAGAAGAAAGAAGGGGGTAAAAGGAGAGATATTACGAAGACATTAATGCTGACCTGTGTTGTTTTGCTCCAGGAAGAGGGTTGAGAAGGAGGCTATACTGCAAGCTGTTGGAGGTCTTTTGACTTAATATGTACCAAAGGAGTTTTACAATGTTGACCCTTTATCACTTGGCAGCAATGAGATATTATTTTAATTTTTCCAACAACAAAAGATTATCTTCCTTCCTTCCAAACCTATTCTCCATTGGAGGAGAAAACAAAAGCAAAAGAAAATCTTTGTAACTAATATGTATAATATGCAGTTAAACAAAATGAATTTCCACAATGGTCATATTCAAAAATCCATGTTTCATTCTCTACCCTGAGTGCATTACCTCTATATTAGAAAGTATGTGGCTTGTTTCATCATTTGACTTCTGAAATTGTAGTCAGTCATTATATTTATTAGGGTTTTTAAATCTTTCAATGTTGTGTGTTTTTTTCAATGCTACTATCTTTCTCTTGATAATAATTATTTTAATATTCATTAGTTCATAAAAATTTCCCTGAAACAATCCCTTTTTTCATTTATTGAAGTAGAAAAGTATCCCATCTCATTCAGGAAATGTAATTATCCAGCCATTCCCCAAATGGCATGATCAATCCCTCAGATTTCAGTTCATTGCCAGCACAAAGATAGTTGTTATATGAGGTTTTATGGTATGTGAATGTAGTTATTGCTGCTGGGCAGCCTGATACCCTGAAATACTTGAGTTCACGTATGCTGAGGTTTATCAGTGTTAAGTTGATCAGGAATTTTAACAAAGTCCAGCAACAATATAATGAGCCCCAAGGAGCAGAGTGCCACCAGGCTGCCTTAAGGAGGAAGAACCATCCCATATCGGTACTGATTAGTATTAGGAATGGACAGTGCCCATTACACTTTCACCCTGGGTAAGATAAGGACACTAAAACTAAAAAAAAAAAAAAAAAGAACTGTTTTAAATATATATGTGTATACATACACATACGCAATATATATTATATATACATACATGTATGTATAAGCATACACAAAATTTCATTTACTCTTCCTTTAATGTCCTTGTGGAATAGACCAAGTAGTGACATCACAGGGTTAAAGGGCATGTACAATTTAATGAATGCTTGGATATACTTCCATATTGCTTTCCAGCAAGGCTGGACAAATTCATAGTTCAGTCAATAGTGCATTAATGTTCCTGTTTCTTGTAGCCTCTCCAATATTTGTTCTTTTGTTTTTGTTATATTTACCATTCTTATTGATATGAAATGGAACCTTAGAGTTGCTTAGTAATTATTAGTGAATTTTACCATTTTTTTATATTTCTGCATAGCTTGAATATTCCTTTAAAAACTGCCTGTTCATGTACTCTGATGATTTATCCATTGTGAAATGGCTCTTATTCTCATAAATTTGAATAAACTCATTATTTGACTTGGAAATGAGACTTTTATTAGATAGAAGTTGAACAAAGATTTAAATTTTTTAAATTGTCTTTCTCTTCTAATTTTAGCCCCATTGGTTTTGTTTTGCAAAATGGTTTTATCTAATCAAAATTGTCTATTTTATATTCTATGATCCTTTCTATTCCTTATTTGGTTCTAATCTCTTCTCTTATCAACAGATATTAAAATTATTTACTCCATTGATTTTCAAATTTGGTTATGATGTGACTGATTATACCTAATTGATGTATTTGGAGCTGATCATGGTATGTGTTATGAGGTGTGAATCTAAACTGAACTTCTTTTGGAATGCTTTCCAGTTATCCCAGTACATTTTGTCCAAATCATTTATTCTTTTATTGTTGGTAGTGGAATTATTTAGTAATATAAAATTTCACCATAAGGTCTGCTTTAACTACACACCATTAAAAATATTTCATATATTTGTCATTGTATTTCATGAAATTATTTATTTTATTATTTATTCTTTGACAACCAATTCCTGAGGACTGTTGTTTTCTAATTAATATTAATATTATATTTTTTTCTTTATTGAACATAATTTATTATATTGTAATGAATGAAATTTTAATGCATATAATTTTCATCATTTACTCATTCTATGCCCAAACGTGTGATCATTTTTAAAGTCATAAGTTTTGTTGAGAATTATACTTTATCTTTCCATTACTATCTAAAAACCATTAGAGATCTATCTTATCTAACAGTTTTATAATTCTTTTCACATTCTCATCTTTTTTATTCATTTTAAAAATCTCAACTAAAAGGAGGCATCTTTCATATTCATTAATATTTGAGTGCATTTCAATATATTAAGTATTGTGAGTAATTCATTGTTTCTGGCACCTTTCATTAAAATGTAGGTTTTTCCCTTCATTTTAATCAAGTTTAATTTTGCTGTTTCCTTGAGACTGCAATATGTTTTGCTTATTTTAAATCAATCCTTGAACCTACTCTTTCTATTATCCCTCTATTTCCCCTCTCCTCATAGGTACCTTTCCCCTTTAATTAGAATTCATTTCTAAAATTGCTATTTTTTTCTCTTTCTGTATATACTTGTGGGTGTTATATGCTCCTTAGATTGATTGAGGTGAAAATGTGGTTAACTTCCTTGAACCTCTTTCTCTTCATACAGTCTTCTATTTTCATAACAGTTACATGAGACAGTAGGTTTATCCACTCTTCCTCCTCTATTCTTCCCTAATTTATTCTTTCTCTCCCTTTTCCTTTCTTCTTTTACGTTCACAAAAAGACAACAAATCTATTCCCAAAACTTCTGTCATGTAATTCCCTCTATGATTCCTAATGCCATTCTTCTTAGAGGATACTTCCATCATCTTCTCTTATAAAGATTTCATGTTTGTGTAATACCTTCTGACTTGTTCAGATGTTTTTATATTTCCTTTGACTCTTGTGATTATATTTCAAAGTTTCTGCTTAGCTCTGGTCTATTTATCAGGAATACTTGAAAGCTTTCTATTTTATTAAAGTTCTATTTTCTCCCTTTTAGGATTATACTCAATTATTCTTGGCTGTCAGTTTATATCTTTTGCTCTTTGAAATAGTGTACTCCAACTTCTAAATGCCTTTATATTGTCAGCCGCCAAATTTGTGTAATACTGATCGTGACAGCTTGGGTACTTGTGATCTTTTTTTTTTTTTAACTACTTATAGCATTTTTTACTTAAAGATAATCATTTCCTTGCATTTTCCTTTGGGGTTTCTTTTAGGAGGCAATTAGTGGACTGGAGTACTTTTATAGCATAGCTGAGTTAAACTGTCTACTCTTACTTTCCCATCTTTGCTGGTTTCACTAAATGCTACACTTTAAAAACAGTTATCTTCAACCCTTCACTATTATCTTACTTACGGCAGTAATATGGTACTGTAGTATTCAGATTGCACAAGACTTTGGCAACATGAAAAGTAATGGACATAGGCATCAAGCATTATAAATATTGAAATAAGAAGGAAGAATCAGGTTTTTAGCTTCTGCTTTTTTGAAAGATGAGTTCATTTGGGGACATAATAAGTTTTAGATGTTATTGGAGGCTTTTGACATGCAATTGGAAACAGAAATGTACAAAGAATATAGCAAAAAGAATATAACTATATAGATTTTAGAGTCAACCAAGTAGAAGTAAAGCCATGGCAAAAGATCATAGCATCAAAGAACTAATATCTTGGAGGCCATTCCATTCAACTTCATTTTTATAGAAGTTGTGTCACAGAAAGGTTAAAAACTTATACAAATCCACAGACATGAAGTGACAGACTTTTGATTCAAACCCAGCTTATCCAGCTTTGAACCCAGTCTTTCTACTATAGAACACTGACTCAAGAGATATGAGGCAGTGTTTAGTGGAAAGAATAGATTTGGAATTCACTTGAATTAGAATTCTGGCTCTGTTATTTACTATACGCTTTATTTAAGGCAAGCTACAAACTTTCTGACCTTGGTCCTTCATCTGTAAAACAAAGGTTTTTTTTTGTTTTGTTTTGTTTTGTTTTTTTAGTCAGGATTACCTAATTTTCTTCCAATTTTTTTTTTCGATTGCATGTAAAAAACATTTTTAACCATTTGTTTACAATTTTGAGTTTCCAATTCCCACCAAACTTTCCTCCCTTTCCTCCTCCCTCACTGAGAAGGCAAGCAAGTTGATAAAGGTTATACGTGTGCAGTCATGCAAAACATATTTCCTTATATTAGGTATGGGGGGAAAGGACAAAAAAAAACAGGAAAAATACAGTTTAAAAAGGATTCTTTGATATTTATTCAGAATGTATCAGTTCTTTCTCTGTAAGTGGATAGTATTTTTCATCACAGGTCCTTCAGAATCGTCTTGGAACACTGTATTATTGAGAATAGTCAAGTTATTCACATTAACAATTGTCCAATATTGCTGTTACTATGCGCAATGTTCTCCTGGTTCTGTTCATTTTCTTTTGCACCAGTTTATGGAAGTCTTGGCAGGTTTTTACGAAAGTATCCTGCTTATTATCTCTTATAGCACAATTTTGTGGTTTGTCCCTTGTTCTCAAAGAGGACAATGACATCAGGGAGATGATAACATGACTTGCAATTGACTTTGATTTGAGTGAGGGAGGGCAGGGCAAAGTAACCAGCCTCATTTTCTCCTCCAGAGCTATCTGGGTTCAGTGGTCAGATATCAATCAGGATGCCTGGAGGTGGTCCAGGATGCAGTGGGAGACCTTGGTCCTTTTAAAATAAGGTCTTTTCAGGTTCTCACTTTGAGGGAGCTAACCCTCATTCAGTGAATAAGCCTCTTTAAGAAGGAAGTCAAGGGATGGTCCCTTTAAGAAAAAAAAAAATCAAACTTGGAGGGGAAGACACTCAGGGTTTGGGCCAAAGGAGAAACAATTACTATTTATAGCAAAGCAATATTCCATCACAATCACAGGTCCCAGGCCAAACCCTACTTGGTCATTGTGTTGGGCCCTGAGTGGTTCAGGATGAATATAAAGAGCAATGGTTTCTGTTTTGGCCAGAAACCCTGAGGGCTTTCCCCTGGAAGATCTATTTTTTAAGAGGCCTCTCATTGCTACATTTCTTATTAAGCCTTAATCACCAAATAGACTTTGCCTCAGTCAGACTGAGACCTGTTAATGACCTTAAGTTGAAAAGGCCAAAGATCTCTATTGCATCCTGAGCCATCTCCAGTTGTCCTGATCTATATCTGACCTCCAGACCCAGATGGCTCCAGAGGTGAAAGTGAGTCTGATGACTTTCTACAGTCTTCCCTCACTTAAATCTAAATTACTTATATGTCATGGCATCGCCTTCCTGATGTCATGGACCTCTTGGGGGACGAAGGACAAACAGCAACCATGACTTGCTCAGCCATCCCCCAATTGAAGAGTATCCCTTCAAGTTTCTAATTTTTTGCCACCACAAGAAAGCTACTATAAATGCTTTTTGTACATATAAGCCCTTTTCCTTTATAAAAAAAAATCTCTTTGCAATATAGACACAATAGTGGTATTTCCATCAACACATCACCTAACATTTTTCATTTTCCTTTTCTGAAATATTAGACATCCTGAGAGCTATGGTGTGGTACCTCAGAGTTGTTTTAATTTATATTTCTCTAATCAATAGTGATTTAGAGCATTTTTATATGACTATAGAAAGCTTTGATTTCTTCATCTGAAAACTTCCTATTTCTGTCCTTTGATTATTTATCAATTGGGGAATGACTAATATTCTTAGAAATTCTACCACTGAATAGCAGTTTTTAAAACAATGAGTTCGTTCTTTGTTTGCTAAGTCACATAAGTGTTTTTCTCCCAACAACCCTGTGCGGAAGGCCATGTAAGTATGACTTTCTCAATTTTTCCCATGACTAAAAATTGGGTGTTAGATATTGAATTTGACATCAGGTCTGTGCGAATTTAGGCCAGTAATTTAGTTTCTTTGGCCTCAGTTTCCTCCTCTGTAAAATAAGGAGGTTGAAGGAGAGGCTTTATGTGGTCTCTTTTACTTCTCACTCTAAAGATTTTATGAACTGAGGCTCAAAGAGATTAAGTGACTGGCTCGAGGACATGAAAGTAACATTGATCGGAGCTGTTGATTGAACTTCTCATCTGGAAAAGGACACATGATGTGGATGGAAGGGTATAGTAAGACACTTACCCATCGCACCCACACTGTGCCAATCATTCCCACAAACAAACAAGAATCCAATTTACTATGTGGAATATAATTTTATGACTAGAAAAAAAATGGAAACACATCTATACTGAAGCATTCAGCTCTGTCATTTTTTTTTCTCCATGCTGAAGAACTAAGTGATTTAAATTGCTTAGATAAGAGCCAAGTTTAATGTGTTCATGAATTCCTGAGGAAAGAAGTCTTGCTTCAGGTAATGGAAATAATGAATTATATTTGAGTTTTGGGGCTGAGCTCACAGCTCTTCCTAGGATTTAAATACATATTTACTTTGCTTTCTTAAGATAAACCTTGGATTTTAAATTTTAGAAAAAATATTCATAATATTATGGAATACAGTGAAACTGATGAGGGCAATGTAGAATGTAGGCATAACAAAGCTATGATAGCTGATCTTAGGAGAAAGGAAGGACTCAAGTCTGTCCTTAGACAAAGAATGATCTTAAATGGAGTTTGCCTTTGCTGTCTCTAGCACTTTTACTCACGTTGGCACCCTATGCCTCCAGAATACTGGGGAGGACTTCCAACTGCTAGTGGAAAAGGCTCTACATGGAATGACTAAGCTCCAGTGCCAGGAGAAATGTCTGCTACCCACTTCAGAGCATGCAGGTCTCCCTTTGGTAGACATTAGCCCTAAGTAGCTTTCTCTGAAGAGGAATTAAGCACATGGTATTCCATTGTGTTGTTTAGGTTCTTTCTTTTTACCTCCAATGTCTCTGCCTGCTGCTGGGATTGCCCTTTCTGCTCAGACAGGTAATCTCAGTGGAAACACTTAGGACCTAGACCTCCTCTTATCTCCCACCTACTCTTCCCCCAACAGAAGGGTTACCTGAAGACATAGAGAAGTTGAATCAAGAAACCTGAGACGCTTCTCCAATTCACCTCCTGCAACTTTGGTTTGGGGAATATGCTCCAGTCTCCAAGAATTCCTACTTTGTCTTCTATTTCTGTCCTTGGCCAAGCAACAAACTGCTTCAACCTTTTTTTCCCCCAAAACCCATTCCCCCCAATAAGTTCTTATTTTTTAAAAAAAGTATCTTCCATAATATATTTTTGGATTCCTACAGATTTATCCCAATCTTTGATATCTTCCATGTCAATATATCTACAATCCTATGCAGTCATTGTGATTAAGACACAAGAGGGTATCTATCAAATCTTCACAATTCAAAGTTAACTAATATCTGGTCATCTGGCATCTGCTTGAACAATTTTAGTGACAGAATGTGAAGGCAGTTACTGATATTTTACATAGGGCTTTTAGGTCTGCAAAGAAATTTACATACTTAGTTTCATTTAATTTGTATGATGACCATATGATTGTAACCAATCATTAAGCATTTACCTTGTATCTATTAATGACATGCACTGTAGATAATAGTTTGTCCATTTTACAGACAAAAAAAGCAAGTCACTGAGGAATTAATCATTTTATCTGCTTTCATGAAATTAATAAATTCCAAAAAGATGAATTTGAACTCATCTCTCCTCACACCAAACACAACACTCTTTAGTCTGTGCCATAATATTTTCTTCAATTCACTACAACAGAATACAATCCATTCCATTATATTTTATTTCTAATTTTTATAATTTGTTTTCTCTTTTGAATCAAATTCTACCACCTTTAATCCCCATTCTTTGGTTTTGATTCTATAAATTGGAGCCACAGAGAATAATTTATTCCTTCCAAATGAAAGATTCTACAATACTTAAAGACAACTATATCTTTCTCCCTACAAAATCCTTCTCTTTTCCAGCCTACTACCCTTTTCCTTCAATAAGTGTTGATGCATTATGAATTAGAATCTCTTCACAATTTCAGTCAACCTTACCTGGACAAACTCAAATTTTGCCTTATCTCAGTTAAAATCTTAAGCTCCAAATTGACAAGTGATGAAATATAACCAAGGGAGAATAGAGCAGAGTTATGATATTTCTTTTTTTTTTTTTAAAGCAATTGGGGTTAAGTAACTTGCTCAAGGTTACACAGCTAGTCATTATTTATGCGTGGGTGCTCATTTTCTGAGGCCGGATTTGATCTCAGGTCATCCCAACTCCGAGGCCGGCGCTCTTACTCACTGCACCACCTAGCCCCCTCTTTAGGGCAATTGGGGTTAAGTAACTTGCCCAAGGTTACATGGCTAGGTTTTTGTTTGTGTGGATTAAGTGTCGGAGCTCAGGTCCTTCTGACTCCAGGGCCGGCACTCTATTCACTGCGCCACCTAGCCACCCCTATGATATTTCTTGATCCAGTCAATATACATTTTATTCTTGAAGCCTCAAGTCACAATTTTGTCATCCATATACTATCTTTAACTTAAAATGTGCTTTCAATGAAAATACCTAGGGTTTTTTTTTTTTAATATGGCCCACTTCAGGCATGCTTTATCTCCTCTATCTGGTACATTTACAGTTTTTTTTTTAATACTAGTGCTTAATATTTATCATAGTGTTTAAATCCATTAAATGAGATAACATATATACAAATGTTAAAACCTTTATATATTGTATAAATGTCATTATTATCATTATTTTTTATTACAGCCTAATTAGAACAATCTATTTTGAACCTGAATCAATAATCCAAAATTTAAACTCTCAAAACTTTGTATTGTTTAAAAAGCATGCCACATGTGTTCTTATCTAAAGTATTAAGGTAAAATATGAATGTAGTAGAAATATAACTGGATAGGTAACTGAAGAATCTTCAATCCACCTCTTGTTAGTTGTGAGACCATAATCACGCATAGGCTTTTATCCATTTTAAGCATGTTTCTTCATCTATAATATGTGAATTATCTCTATATCTATCTATATGTATCTGTACATATGTATACAGCATTTAAGTTTCATAAAATTTATGTCTCATCATGATCATCATCATTTTCAGAATCAGTGGTAGAATGTGGAATGTCACTGGAAATTTTCCTGTAAGCTGAAAGTAATATCTGTTAAATCAGTCAGGGTTATACTTAATATACAATCATCTACTCCATATCTTTTGTTCTTGTCCAAATGGATATTCAGTCAAATTTGTTAAAATATATTTTTTTGCAAAATCCAGGTATATTATGTATAAAGACTTTCTCCAAATTATGTTTTTAAAAAGCAAATGCATTTATATAGTGCCCCAGACCCTGTACTAAGTTCTTTCTACAAATATTACATTAATTGATCTTCACAATAACCCTGGGATTATTATTTTCCCCATTTATAGTTGAGGAAATTGAGGTAAACAGCTTAAATGAGTAGCCTAGAGTCCCACAGTTAATAAACTTCTGATTACATTTTTGTTTTCTTTTGAATTCTGATTTTCCTGACTCATGGCTTAGCATTGTATTCACAGCATTACCTATTTGCCTCTCAAGAGCCAGACTTTTATCAGAAATGGAAATTAATGTAATCCACCATAGCTCATTCTTAGTGAAACTAGTGTTTCCTTAGTCACAACTAATTTTTTGCAGTGTTCACAAATCATACACACATATCTATCGATTGATAGATAGAAAAATAGATAGATAGATAGATAGATAGATAGATAGATAGATAGATAGATAGATAGATAGACAGACTCAGGAATTAAGTTCTTTGTTCTATAGATTTTAGAATCCAGTGCTTCCCACTTCTTATATAGTAGAACATTTGACTCGTTCCCTCAGTATTCTATTACCTTTCATGTTATCCACAACTAAATGTCATTGATAACATTACTGATTCTTCAGTGATCATATCTGCAGATTTTATTACCCTGTTATGAAATTTATAACTAGGAATCTTGAAATTCATTAGAACAGTTAAATTCCATGGCACACATTCCTCACCTACTTTGAGTGCCTTCTTAACTCTTTTCTACAATTTCCAGTTTTCTTCAGTATAGTTTGTTTACTGTCAGGAAATTTGACATCATGGAAAAATTTTTGTTATATCACAGTGCAGTCTGGTTGATCACCATGTAACCAGAGACTTAGATTATTCAGAAAGCATATTCTCCAAATATACAAGTAAATTAATATTTTATGATCAGTGATTTTAGTTTGTGGAACTAGGTAGCACAGCAGATAAAGGTGGGGTCTTAGGTCAGGAAGACTCAACTTCTTGAGTCCAAATCTGACCTCAGACACTAACTGAATGACCCTGGTTAAATCACTTAATCCTATTTGCCTCAGTTTCTTATCTCTAAAATGAGCTGCAAAAGGAAATAGCAAACCACTCCAACATCTTTGTCACAAAAAAATACCAAATGGGGTCACAAAGAGTTATGACTGAACAACAAAAACAAATTGTAATTTTCAATGATTTAATAATTAAATGGGTGTAGCAGCAAGCACCCCAGTGTCCCCAGGGTGGCTGCCAATAGAGGTTCTTAGATCTGCTATTCTAAAGGAAAGCAACTCAAAATGGGTTAACAATATTGCTTTAATCAATCAAACACATAATTTACCTAGTTCAGGGGAAAAAAGTAAGCACCCCACACTTCAGAGTATATAGAGAGGTTATAAGCAGAAGTTACAAGAAGACAGAGAAACATTTCAAGAAGACGGGCCTCCAATTGTCTGACCATTACATCCACACCTAGTCATAGTTACCAGAGAGGGAAGCATCAACATCTGGGTTTTTCAAAGTCAGGGGGCTCTCAAAGTCTGCCCAGAGTCTTGTCTGGTCAAATCACTCGATCTAAGTGAGCCCCAAAGCAAAGCCTCACATCAGGGTTTATATAGCCTTCTCCTGGCTCAGAGAATGTAACAACCCTCTTGACCCACTGCCCAATAACAAAGTATCTCCTGAAAAACAAACCTCCTGCCACAGGCTCCAGGTGCACTTAAGCCTATCAAAGGGCCTAGGGGCAGGGAAAATTATAAATTCACATGCCCATTACAATGGGACAGCTAGGTGGCACAGGGGACAGAACAGCCAACATAGAGTCAGGAGGACCTGAGTTCAAATCTATCCTTAAATACTTATTAATTGTATGATCCTACACAAGTCACTTAAACTTGTTTCCCTCAATTCCTCATCTATTTAAAAAAGGGAGAGAGAGAGAGATGGAGAAGAAAATGACAAATCGCTTTAGCATCTGCCAAGCAATACTCAAAAAAGATCATGAAGAGTCAAACATAACTTAAATGATTCAATGGCAACAAAATTGCTTAAAAATTTATGCCACATTACTTTTGCTATGAACAGACTCCAAAATAGTTGAAATGTTAATAACTTCATTTCTCATATGAGTAAATTGAAACCAGAGAGATGTTTTTTTTTACCCAGGTTCATAGGTAGTAAGGGTCAAAACCAGCATTTGGATGCAAATGACCTTACTCCATGTAAAACAATCTTTCTATTTTACCATACTATCTTCATTCTTTATATTTTAAGATGATAATATACATTCATGATCACTCTTTCAGTTTGTTTAAAGTGTTCTATTTTTACCATCTATACTAAAAGAGTTTTCATTTAGTCATTCATACTTTCTTTGGTTTGAACAACATTTGCTTCCAATATACTCATAAGCTATACGCAAAACAACTGACGGGTGTTAGGAATGTGGAGTGAGTTTTTCCTAATGTAAAAGTTGCTACTTACCAAGGGGATTGAATTCATGGTCTTGGCATCATTGTCAGCTGTGTAGAACTATAACCAAATATAAGTTAATTGAATGAGTCAACTAGTATCAGCAGAAATAATAAATCAGTTTTCATAGAATGCTAAATGGGACATAAAATTGTTGACTGTTGATAAACCAATCAGTCAACAGGGAATTATTGAGAATCTTGTAGTATGAAACTGGCACTCAGCCATGAAGTACATGAGATAAAAAATTAAAGGAAACTCAATTATACAAAGAAAAGAAATTGTAAAATTGCTTCCATATATCCCAGTGGTTGCTGTGAGGCTGACTGTGTGTCACATATATCATACAATGTACCTGATGACCTAGGAGAAGCTCAGAGGGGCAGATCTAAAATAGGATTTGAATGTGAATTGCAATCATAGCTGCAAATGGATTGAAACATACAGATGGAGGAAGGAAATAGGAGTGAAAGGAAAGGAAGGAGCTAGTAAGGCAGGGACAAAGCTTCAATGGACTGACAAAAGACAAAAGCATTGTGTTGCAGAAAAATAGGTTCCCCATAGAGGGATGGGGAGGAAGTGCTGGAAACATGAAAGAAAATTGACTTAGGACCTAAAATCATTCCTCTGGTTTCAAAGAAAAAAATTTGAAGCAATTTTCTATTTTGCTAGAATATGAGCAATAAATGCCCCAAGAAAATTTCAATAGAATTCTTTGTCTTGGAGCAATGTCATGGTGTATGTGTTACACTTTATAAAATCACACAGCAGAATATCCTTAATAGCCAAATTATATTTAAAATCATATCTAAAGACATAATAAGGTTATCTGAGAATGGGATGCAAAGCTTGGATTTGAAAAATTTCTGAATGATCCTTAACTTTAATATGAAACATTTTAGTCTCAGCAAAACAAATATCACATGTAGTTACAAGAGTACTGGTTTTCATCCTATTCCTATTTTGTGACAGCCACATGCTCTGGGAGCATTGTCAAAAGGGACCATGAGTTGAAGGGCAACAAGAGTCTTTGATCTCATCAGTGTGGATTCTCTACCAAACCAGCTCTTAACTCTTCAACAATAGTAAATCATGTTTGTGAAATGCTAGGGTAAAAAACAAAGCAAAACAAAACAAAAAGCCAAAACAAAACAAAAACAAAAACAAAAAACTCTGACAGTTAAAGTTCTACTGATGAACCTCTCTGAACTTAGGTAGCTTGGGGCAAAGGAACATTAAAAAAAATCAAAAATTCATTCTAGAGAGAGTTGTAGGTTTAACGTCATTTGAGTTTTATAGGAACAAATAGAAGTGGTGTATGTTCAGCATAGCTTTTGACAATTCAGGGTAACCCTAGGGATCTCTCTGTGGCCTTGTGCTGCTGGACCATGATGAGGCATCCATAATGGAAATCACTTACACTAGGCTAGAAAAACATCCTTTGAGCAAAAGCATGGTAGCATACAAGAACCAATGACTGCAAGATTCCCTGATACTTCTGAGGTACGTTGAAAGATCAGGAGTTAATCTGCAAGAACATATTATTCTTATCTAAAGCCCACTGGAAGTTAAATGATTTTTTCCCCCAATTCTAATGACTTTTACTGTGACTGATTATTTCAGAGATACTAAAGAGCCAATTATTCATGGATATAGGATGTCTTCTTAGAATTTATTTTTCTGCCAACTTTCTAGGGAGATGATTTTTATAATCTAGCCCATTCATAGTCCTATCAGAGCTGATTTTTGATTTAATTGGTAATATATGACTAACATTCCATTTTGACATGCCAAGGGATACAATCTCCAGCCGGATTTTGATAATAGCATGGAAAAAGTTCAGCCTAAGCCCCACTATTCATCAATCATACTGCTATTACTCCTACTATTACTGCTATTACTACTACTTTTGCTGCTACTATTACTGCTACTACTGCCAGTACCTAGCTAGTACTTATGTAATGCTATAAGACTGGCAAATCTCTTCATATATTTTATTTCACTTGCTCTTCAACCTTATATAGAAACTCATATTTCTGTCATATATATGTTTATGTGTGCATACATATGTATATGCATATATGTGGGTATTAAAAAAAAGGACACTGGGTATTGCCAGTGTCTTTATCAACAAAGCTACTAGATTAGTAGATAAGGGAAATGCTATAGCCAAATAAGGTCTGAATTTCAATAAAGTATTAGGGAAAGGCTTCCATGTGATCTTTGTGAACAACATGGGTCAGATGATAATATATGTAGTTGAAGTCAGACGTGGCTGAATGAATAGACCCAAAGAGTAGTAGTCATTAATGAATAAGTGTCAACTTTGAGAGAGATCTACTAGTGGAATACCCTAGGGATCTCTCCGTGGCCTTGTGCTGCTGGCTATTGAGGTCAATGACTGGACACTTGCATAGATCAATCAACAATTATTTATAAATATTTATTATTTGCCCAATATTGTGCTAAACATGGGGAATATGAAGACGAAAGCAAAACATTTTCTATACACAGGGAGCTAACATTATAACAAAGGAAACAATGTGTGTATCTATGTTTTATTTTTTACAAAATATATATACCAAAGAGACACAACAATATTAACAGGGAAAGCTCTAAAGTTGGTGGGATGAGGAAAATCCAACTGCAGAAGATTGTTATTGAGCTGACAGATGTGAAGCACAATGGCGCAGAGATGAAATGTCATGTTTAAAGTTAGTCACCCATTATGGCTAGATAACATAGAATGCATGGATTGGAGTAATGTGTAAGAATATGAGAGTAGATAGGAAAGAACCAGGTTGTGAAGAGTCAGAAATACCAAACAGAAAAGTTATATGTTAGCCTAAAGATGATAGGGAAAGGCAGGTATTTATTAAATAGGTCAATAAGCAAGAAAATTATTTTTGTAGCTGTGTGGAGTATGAATGAGAATAAAAAACTATTCAAAGCAGGAAGACCAAATAGAGAATCTATTCCAATAGACCGGATAAGATTTTATTATGCCCTGAATTAAGAGTGGTTGGCTATGAGAGTGGAGAGAAGGTGGTATATGCAAGAGATATTGTTTATCTAGCAATCCCAAGATTTTCCAATTGATTGAACATGTGTGCATTAGGAATTAGTGATAACACTAAAGTCATGAACCTAAGTGAATGAAAGATAGGCTATTAACGCTAATAGGGAAGAGGAGTAGCTTGTGGGATAGAGAAAGGGACATAATGAATTCTGTTTTGGACTTCTTGAGTTTGAAGTATCTATTTCAATCCAGTTCTTAAGTATTAGGTAGGCACTTCATACACCATCCCTAGGTACCAAAGATGGAATCACAAAGGTATGGGTAGGCGTTTTTTTTTTTTTTTTTGCCTTTTGGAAGGCAATTGGGGTTAAGTAACTTGCCCAAGGTCACACGGCTAGGTTTTTATTTCTGTGTGCGTTGTCTGAGGCCATATCTGAACTCAGGTCCTTCTGACTCCAGGGCCGACGCTCTACTCACTGCGCCACCTAGCCGCCCCAGGTAGGCCTTTCTTAGAACTTGGAGAAGGCATTTTCAAAAGGGAACACAGAGCACTCAGTAAAATCCGTGTATACAAGATACGGTATCATAAAAGAAGTAATGCAAATGTTCAGCTAAAAGCCATTTCTGGATGAAATCTATTCTAACTTTACGAGGCATTGACTCCAAAAGTTCTTGGTTTGAACCTTGCCCTCAAACAAACACTAACTGTGTGATCTGGGACAAATAATTTTAATTATTTGAACCCCAATTTCCTCATGTCCACAAAAAGGGAATAATGACATATATTTCATAGGGTCATTTTGACTATGAAATATGGATTAGTGATGTATTTTTGATACTCTGCAAAATGTAAAAGAACGTATACCTTTGAGGTGTTTTAGGAGCAGCAACATTATTATTCTATTATGATTATTGTTATCTTTATTTTCATGATGTTCAGAAAGAAATGGGCTTGGACAAGAAGGTATGTGTCCACACATACACATGCAAACTTGCAGAATTTAGTACAGTGCTCAGTAGGTAACAGGCAACAGTAAATGTTTGATTTAATGCATGGTTGCTTATATAATTTGTTGCCTGCCCCTAAGTATAGGGAAGAATGATGACATAATTTCATCCTCTTTGCTTAAAAAATAAGTTTTAGAGTACTTACCTTTTACTATTAATAAAAATCATTGGTCTGTAGTACTTTCAAGTTTGTATAAATATGTATATGCATACATATATGTGTATTTATACATAGATAGATGTCACACAAAGTTCTCTCAATATTACATGAATACCACTATATATAATATGCCATTTATTTTTGGGAATGTGAAGATTGGAGAGTTTAAATAACTTGCTTATGGTCATT